>JAVIAB010000049.1:23060146-23562571 GCA_032433765.1 Megaustenia siamemsis
CGGATTTTTTTCTGGGAAAGTGAAGCAGCACGGGCGTAATACCGACCACATTACCCCAAAAATCATGTGCTGAAAGTCTGTAAAATATAGGGTCACTAACACCATATTTCCTTATACGCCACTTGGCGTGACGGGGGTACTTTACTTTTTGTTTTTACTACGCCATCCATTTTTGACAATAGAAACAAGAAAAAGAGTTCTTAAATGTTATGTAGAGCCAGTCTTAACAAATGGATGTGAATCATGGACAATGGGACAACAGACAAGAAAATCACTGGAGTCTTTAGAGATGTGGTTTTACAGAAGAATGTTGGGAATACCATAGACAGCTAAGAAGAGTGATGAAAACGTTCTGAGTGCCAAAAAGAGAGCTAATTTCCAATATAAGGAAAAAACAATCATCATTTTTGGCCATGTATTGAGAAGAGAACAGCTGGAATATATTGTTCTTTGGTTCTTTGGTTATGGAAGGCCCCGGTATCACTGCAAACGAATTAAAATCCATAATTGCTAAACCGTCCGTGCCATCGTAGTCATCCGAATTAATACCTCATCTCCCAAACAAAGAAAGGTAACTGTAGTCCCCATCGTAGCAGTCTCAGCACACGCCAAAAGACATAAGGCGAAACCGTGCAGAAAGTGAACACAGCCAACTGTTCCCTGTCATACGATATCATCATTCATCGTAAACAATTGGAATATCGAAACATGATCAAAACGGATGAGACACACAGCTCACGGTGTGCACAGAGCACTTAACTCAGTAGCTCCTGCAACAAGCCGGACTTGGAATATGAGGAAACTGCAACAAGGAACACTTTTCACACATAGCCTTCAATTGTTCCCGCCGCCTATCCACAATATACCGGAAGTTCACGTCCTCTTAAAAATGATGATCGTCGTATTTAAAAAAAAAAAAAAAAAAATTGTATAGCGCTTGATGATGTTAGGCCATCGATGTTGACTCGAATACTGAACCTTTAGACACACAGTTAGTCGTCAGATTATCCCCGTCGCACATCAAACAACAGACCGTAAGGTTATCATACAGCCGGTCTAGGGATGTATGTAGAGCCATTACGATGACGTAGCACACAGAAATGTCGTACACACAATTTCGATCCCTTTAGATTCCTAATTACTCTAGTGAAAGTAGCTCACGACGAACAAAACACGGTACAAATTTCCAGAAGAGATAAAACTGTGGGTGACGAAGTACTTTACATTAATAAGTAACATGGAAATAACTAGTGTCAAGGAGCTCCAACAACGGTCATGAACAGCACCAATGTGACGTAAAGCGCAGATCAAGTCTAGACGTTGGAAGGTCGCATTCACAACACTTGATTTGTCAAAAAAGAACTGTTGACGGCGTACAACTTCGCTTTAGCGGCGCAGATGTAATAAGTAGATCATCATTTATATTTTAACGCAGAAAAGTACAACGGAGAACCGAAATTAATCAGATCCCGAATACACATTCTGCAGCGATCGAGAGAACGTGACCTAGATCCATCATCTTTGTAACGGAAGTCCCTGCCAAGAATATACAGAACAACAACAACTTAAATGGTTTGGCCACCTGGTCAGAATGAATCCTCACCAATCACCATCAAGGGCGTTCTTCTCGAGAATGCATGGAAAAAGACCAAGAGGAAGACCCAGAAGAAGATGGATAGATGCAGTGACAGAGACATGTAACAACAAAGAAAAATCACTAATTCAGACAGTAGTAGATGTTAGGCTCAGAAAGAGTGGTTGAGTGAGTGAGTGAGTGGGTGGGTGAGTGGGTGAATGAGTGAGTGGGTGAGTGAGTGGGTGGGTGAGTGGGTGAGTGAATGAGTGAGTGGGTGGGTGGGTGAGTGGGTGAGTGAATGAGTGAGTGGGTGAGCGAGTGAGTGGGTGAGTGAATGAGTGAGTGGGTGGGTGAGTGGGTGGGTGGGTGACTGAGTGAATGAGTGAGTGAGTGGGTTTGTGGGTGTGTGAGTGAGTGAGTGAGTGAGTAAGTGAGTGGGTGAGTGAGTGAGTGAGTGAGTTGGTGATTGAGTTGGTTGGTGGGTTGATTAGTGAGTGTTTCAGTGAATATGTTAGGCTCAATGTGAGTGAGTAAGATTGAAGTGTGTTAATATCAATAGATGTCTAAGTGTGTACCTGTGTTTGAGAGACGACCACGTGTGTCACGATCATCAAGTGCCATGCCTGCTACGTAATCATGTCTCTCCACAACTTTCGATCTCGACAGTTATTTATCATTTTTGTTGTTGACCTTCAGCCAAGCCATTCTCTTAAGCTGTCTGGTATCTTTTCTCTTTGCTTCCCTCTACCTCTTCGTCCCTCAATTTTTCCAGTTGTTACAATATATTATATTCCAGCTGTTCCCATCTCACTCATCATCATCATCGGGATCCATCTAGGCAACGAAGGTTAACTACCATGGAGCGCCATTCTGCTCTGTTCTTTGCTTTGATGGTGCAGGTTGTCATAGGCTGAGTTGTCCATCTTTTGATGTTACTCGACCATGTTAGTCTTGGTCTGCCTCTGCCTCTTTTACCTTATATTATCCCCTCCAAGATTACTTTTAATAGACTGTTGTGTCGGTTAACATGTCTCCAAGTCTATTCCTTCAATTTTTATATCCACTTGTTGGTTTTGAGTTCCCATCTCATTACATGGCCAAAAAATGATGATTGTTTCTTCCTAATATTGGAAATTAACTCTCTTTTTGCATTGGCATCTTTCAAAACGTTTTCATTTCTCTTTTTAGCTGTCCATGGTACTCTCAATATTCTTCTGTAAAACCACATTTCTATAGTCTCCAGTAATTTTCTTGTCTGTTGTCCTATTGTCCATGATTCACATCCATATGTTAAGAATGGCTCTACATAACATTTAAGAACTCTTTTTCTTGTTTCTATTGTCAAAAATGGATTGCATAGTATCTTCCTCATTTTTTGGAAAGCTGCTTTTCCCTGAGCCATTCTGCATCTCACCTCTTTTGTACATCTTCAGTCTGAGGTTAACAAAGTTCCCAAATATTTAAATTCATTTACATGTTTTAATATTGTTCCACTTGTCTTTATTAGGCATTGCGGTGAAGTCATTTTCTTTGTTGCTACCATTACTTGTTTTTTCACTAGAAAGGATGAGTCCTTTATTTTTGCTTCGCGTGTTTTGTTGTTGTGTGTGTGTGTGTGTGTGTGCGCGCGCGCGCGCGTGTGTGTGTGTGTGTGTGTGTGTGTGTGTGTGTGTGTGTGTGTGTGTGTGTCTGTGTGTCTGTGTGTGTGTGTGTGTGTGTGTGTGTGTGTGTGTGTGTGTGTGTGTGTGTGTGTGTGTGTGTGTGTGTGTGTGTGTGTGTGTGTGTGTGTGTGTGTGTGTGTGTGTGTGTGTGTGTGTGTGTGTGTGTGTGTGTGTGTGTGTGTGTGTGTGTGTGTGTGTGTGTGCCCGAAAATATGTTTTCTCTGAAGTTTGTAATCCACTCATATACTTCTCTATTCCTTTCAAGTGTCCCATCAATTCTTAGAAAAGAGATCGAAAGCTGAGACAGTTTTCCAAGAAATCTGATACGCCTTGTGATTAATCTTGTCTTCTTCCATTGATCACTGTAAGGGGATTTCCCGACAAAATGAGGATTTTAGCATCGAAAAATCGAAAGGAAAAAGATGACGCGGACGAACCAAATATAAAACCAGACGGAGCCAAAGGAAGATCAATTTTGGCTGAGAGGATTACTTTTTTGGCTGCTAATGCGGTTAAAAGATTATTGATTGGGAAGTGGAACGACAGACAGGGCTGAGTGGATTAGGGTGTTGCACACACACACACACACAGACGGACACAGGCGCTTACTGCATAAACACGTTCACAGTTTGACTATCATGTAACACGAAGACGGTTCATTAAAAAATATTCAGAAAATGAAAAAAGAAGGAAGACAGAAAGGAGTAAATAAGGAAGGAAGGAAGGAAGTGAGGGAGTGAGGGAGGGAGGGAGGGAGGGTGGAAGGAAGGAAGTGAGGGGGGAGGGAGGAAGGCAGGAAGGAAGGAAGGAAGGAAGGAAGGAAGGAAGGAAGGAAGGAAGGAAGGAAGGAAGGAAGGAAGAAGGAAGGAAGGAAGGAAGGAAGGAAAGGGAAAATTAATAAGGAAGGAAAAGAAAAAAAATAGTAAAGAAAGAGACGCTCACATATCTTCCCCACCGACCATCCCAGCATTTATAGAAACGCATGCATTGTTCCTGTAATTGTATGCAAGCGACTGATTGTTCCTGTAATTGTATGCAAGCGACTGATTGTTCCTGTAATTGTATGCAAGCGACTGATTGTTGCTGTAATTGTAAGCAAACGACTGATTGTTCCTGTAATTGTATGCAAGCGACTGATTGCTCCTATAATTGTATGCAAGCGACTGATTGTTGCTGTAATTGTATGCAAGCGACTGATTGCTCCTATAATTGTATGCAAGCGACTGATTGTTGCTATAATTGTATGCAAGCGACTGATTGTTGCTATAATTGTATGCAAGCGACTGATTGTTGCTATAATTGTATGCAAGCGACTGATTGTTGCTGTAATTGTATGGAAGCGACTAATTGTTGCTATAATTGTATGGAAGCTACTGATTGTTGCTATAATTGTATGCAAGCGACTGATTGTTGCTATAATTGTAAGCAAGCGACTGATTGTTGCTATAATTGTATGCAAGCGACTCATTGTTGCTATAATTCTATGCAAGCGACTGATTGTTGCTATAATTGTATGGAAGCGACTGTTTGTTGCTGTACTTGTGTGGAAGCTACTGATTGTTCCTGTAATTGTATGCAAGCGAGTGATTGTTCCTGTAATTGTATGCAAGCGACTGATTGTTCCTGTAATTGTATGCAAGCGAGTGATTGTTCCTGTAATTGTATGCAAGCGACTGATTGTTCCTGTAATTGTATGGAAGCGACTGATTGTTCCTGTAATTGTATGGAAGCGACTGATTGTTCCTGTAATTGTATGCAAGCGACTGATTGTTTCTGTAATTGTATGCAAGCGACTGATTGTTCCTGTTATTGTATGGAAGCGACTGATTGCTCCTATAATTGTATGCAAGCGACTGATTGTTGCTATAATTGTATGCAAGCGACTGATTGTTGCTATAATTGTATGCAAGCGACTGATTGTTGCTATAATTGTATGCAAGCGACTGATTGTTGCTGTAATTGTATGGAAGCGACTAATTGTTGCTATTATTGTATGGAAGCTACTGATTGTTGCTATAATTGTATGCAAGCGACTTATTGTTGCTATAATTGTAAGCAAGCGACTGATTGTTGCTATAATTGTATGCAAGCGACTCATTGTTGCTATAATTCTATGCAAGTGACTGATTGTTGTTATAATTGTATGGAAGCGACTGTTTGTTGCTGTACTTGTGTGGAAGCTACTGATTGTTCCTGTAATTGTATGCAAGCGAGTGATTGTTCCTGTAATTGTATGTGCATATTGATTGTTCCTGTAATTGTATGCAAGCGACTGATTGTTCCTGTAATTGTATGCAAGCTAGTGATTGTTCCTGTAATTGTATGCAAGCGACTGATTGTTCCTGTAATTGTATGCAAGCGAGTGATTGTTCCTGTAATTGTATGCAAGCGACTGATTGTTCCTGTAATTGTATGCAAGCGACTGATTGTTCCTGTAATTGTATGCAAGCGAGTGATTGTTCCTGTAATTGTATGCAAGCGACTGATTGTTCCTGTAATTGTATGCAAGCGACTGATTGTTCCTGTAATTGTATGCAAGCTAGTGATTGTTCCTGTAATTGTATGCAAGCTAGTGATTGTTCCTGTAATTGTATGCAAGCTACTGATTGTTCCTGTAATTGTATGCAAGCGACTTATTGTTCCTACAAGGTGTTCATTGTAGCTGCATCTGCTTATCCCACCAAGCAGTCCCGATCAACCAGCATCCCTTTTCCACCTTTCTTCTTCTTCTGCGATCATGACCCTTTCAGAGTAGGATTCCGGACTCTCTCATGAATGCAGTTTAAGTGATTCGGTTGCCCCGTATAGTTTCTCTTCCAGGGAGTTGGGTGTGGACCACATTGCTCTTCTCAGAACAGTGTACTGGGGGCAATCCTGTAGAACATGTTTTGTTGTCATGTTGTCCAGTGTGCAGTGGCATAGACTGGTTGTACCAATTTTAAGTTTGGTGAACATGTGATTTCTCATTCTGTTATGGCCAGTGCGGAGGCGAAGTATGATGACTTGATCCCTCCTTGATATTTGGAGGTATCCGTCACTCTCGTCATTTCCACCTTTACACTCCTCACTCTCTCAATATATACACTCATGTTGCACACATCCACCTCTTACCTTAAGGAGTAAAAAAACAAATTTGGCTGTGTCCTCTTTGTCCAGAGTACGGCCATACTCTCGGTGCTGCCAGCGAGATTATCAATTAAACTCATCATCATCATAGTGTGCCATCTCCGCAACGAAGGTTGGCTACCATGGAGCGCCATTCCACTCTGTCTCTTGCTTTGATGGTGCAGGTTGTCATAGGCTGATTTGTCCATCTTTTGATGTGACTTGTTCATGTTAGTCTTGGTCCGCCTCTGCCTCTTTTACCTTGTATTTTCCCCTCCAGGATTACTTTTAGTAGGCTGTTGTGTCTTTTAACATGGCCCAAAAATCGCATTTGTCTTGTTTGAATTGTGTTTAGTAGTTCTCTTTTCATTTTTAGTTGTTTTAAGACTTCATCATTTGTTTTCTTTTCTTTCCATTCAATTCTACCTATTCTTCTATAAATCCACATTTCAAGAGCTTCAATTTTCTGTTCTGTTTTCTTGTCTAATGTCCATGTTTCTTAACCCTTCTTAAGGAATGTTGAAAAGATATAACATTTTGCTATTATTAGTTTTAGCCCTGGTGTTATTTGCTTTCTTCTTCTTCTTCTTCTTCTTCTTCCTCTTCTACTTTCTCTTTCCTTCCTCATCTGCCTTTCAGCATCGAGGGGAGATATAATTTGCGGTTTTTTGCTCTTCTGTTCGCCTCTGCTGCTGTTATGTTTCCTAGTGCTTCTAATATTCCGTCGACCCATCTTTTAAGATTATTTATTAATAATTAACTAAGGTTATTTGTTTTGATGTTAGTATATTTTTCATGACATTAAAATTACTTGTTGCCATACCTATTCTTTTGTTTATTTCAGTTTGACTAGTGTCAGTCAGCAAAACATAAACTACCAACAAAAAATTATTTCCCGCCGAGGTTGTTGTTGTTGACGTAATGCCACGAGTTGATTCGGGCAGGGTGCCTTTTGACTCATTGATGTGGCGGGTCGTAATGGCTTTCTTGACATTCCCGGCTCTTACTGAAGAAGTTGGAGCTCGTCTATCCCAGGCTATGCTGGGGAAACTACTAGTCCAGCCCAGAGGTACTGCAATACTGGGTCCTCTTTATCAGTAACAGCCACCACTACAGGGAACACGGCGATCCTAGCTTCTGTTAGCCAGCCTGTTTTGATGCAGACTGTTACCAGGGGAGACCACGAGGAGGTAGAACTGCTAGGTCTTGGTCAGCTGATGGTTCGCCGACTCTGCTATTGCCCCCAAGGTCAAATGGCAAATGAGGAAAGGAAGGAAGGAAAAAGAAGAAGAAAGATGAAAAAGAAGACGAATGTTAATTATGTAAAAGAAGGCCGAAATATATATATATATATATATTTTTTTAGAAAATAAAAAATATAAACGTTGTCCAGGCAATGGCATAGTGCCTACTCTTGCCAGATTTCAGCTGCCGTGCGCCCTTACGTGTGTTGGACGGGACATGGGTTTTGTTGTTGTAAGTCTCTGATAGTGCTTGGTACTCGATATAACCTATTTTGATGTCATAGATTATTGGGGTTGGCCCTGGTTTATATAAGAGTTTCTAAGTTGGGAGAAAGTTGATTTAAGAGATTATTGGGGTTGGCCCTGATCTTGATATAGGAGATTTAAGGGTTGATATAAGAGAATTATGGTGAGGGGATGTTGAAATGAGAGATTTACAGGGGGCTGATATATATGAGAATTAAGGGGCGGGGGATGTTACAATAAGAGATTTATAAGCGTGGGGATGTTGATATTAGAGATTTATAAGCGTGGGGATGTTGATATTAGAGATTTATAAGCGTGGGGATGTTGATATTAGAGATTTATAAGCGTGGGGATGTTGATATTAGAGATTTATAAGCGTGGGGATGTTGATATTAGAGATTTATAAGCGTGGGGATGTTGATATTAGAGATTTATAAGTGTGGGGATGTTGATATTAGAGATTTATAAGTGTGGGGATGTTGATATTAGAGATTTATAAGTGTGGGGATGTTGATATTAGAGATTTATAAGTGTGGGGATGTTGATATTAGAGATTTATAAGCGTGGGGATGTTGATATTAGAGATTTATAAGCGTGGGGATGTTGATATTAGAGATTTATAAGTGTGGGGATGTTGATATTAGAGATTTATAAGCGTGGGGATGTTGATATTAGAGATTTATAAGTGTGGGGATGTTGATATTAGAGATTTATAAGTGTGGAGATGTTGATATTAGAGATTTATAAGCGTGGGGATGTTGATATTAGAGATTCGGGCGGAAGGATGACGCAAGAGAATTATGGGGTGAAGGAGGTTAATATAAGAGATTCTGGGGAGGATGATATAAGAGATTCTGGGGAGGATGATATAAGAGATTCTGGGGAGGATGATATAAGAGATTCTGGGGAGGATGATATAAGAGATTCTGGGGAGGATGATATAAGAGATTCTTGGGAGGATGATATAAGAGATTCTGGGGAGGATGATATAAGAGATTCTGGGGAGGATGATATAAGAGATTCTGGGGAGGATGATACAAGAGATTCTGGGGAGGATGATATAAGAAATTCTGGGGAGGATGATATAAGAGATTCTGGGGAGGATGATATAAGAGATTCTGGGGAGGATGATATAAGAGATTCTGGGGAGGATGATATAAGAGATTCTGGGGAGGATGATATAAGAGATTCTGGGGAGGATGATATAAGAGATTCTGGGGAGGATGATATAAGAGATTCTGGGGAGGATGATATAAGAGATTCTGGGGAGGATGATATAAGAGATTCTGGGGAGGATGATATAAGAGATTCTGGGGAGGATGATATAAGAGATTCTGGGGAGGATGATATAAGAGATTCTGGGGAGGATGATATAAGAGATTCTGGGGAGGATGATATAAGAGATTCTGGGGAGGATGATATAAGAGAATTAAGGGGGTGGGAGACTTGATGCGAAAGATTTGGGGGGAAGCGGTTGATATAAGAGATTTTGGTTGGATGGGGTTTGTGGAACTGGATCTCTCCAAACGTGGGGCAGAAGAATCACGTGTTGATTTTAAGGAGAACAGTTCAGGTTGTAGTTGTGGCTTTTGTAGTTGCAGTAGTAGTAATAGTAGTTGTTGTAGCTACAGTCGTTATAGTAGTAAGATTAGTAGTTGTAGTAGAAGTAATTGTAGTAGAAATTGTAATTTAAGTAGTAGCAGTTATAGTAGTAGTAGTAGTAGTAGTAATTGTAGTAGAATTTGTTGTATAAGTAGTAGTAGTAGTAGTAGTAGTAGTAGTAGTAGTAGAGGTAGTAGAATTAGTTGCAGTAGTAGTTGTGGTAGCAGTAGTAATAGTAATAGTTGCAATAGTAGTTGCAGTAGTTTTTTAGTAGTTGTTGTAGTAGTTGTTGTTATAGAAAGAGTTTTAGTAATAGTAATTGTAGTAGTAGTTGTTATAGTAGGAGTTTTAGTAATAGTAGTTGTAGTAGTAGTTGTTATAGAAAGAGTTTTAGTAATAGTAGTTGTAGTAGTAGTTGTTATAGTAAGAGTTTTAGTAATAGTAGTTGTAGTAGTAGTTGTTATAGTAAGAGTTTTAGTTATAGTAGTTGTAGTAGTAGTTGTTATAGTAAGAGTTTTAGTAATCGTAGTTGTAGTAGTAGTTGTTATAGTAAGAGTTTTAGTAATAGTAGTTGTAGTAGTAGTTGTTATAGTAAGAGTTTTAGTAATCGTAGTTGTAGTAGTAGTTGTTATAGTAAGAGTTTTAGTTATAGTAGTTGTAGTAGTAGTTGTTATAGTAAGAGTTTTAGTAATCGTAGTTGTAGTAGTAGTTGTTATAGTAAGAGTTTTAGTTATAGTAGTTGTAGTAGTAGTAGTTATAGTAAGAGTTTTAGTAATCGTAGTTGTAGTAGTAGTTGTTATAGTAAGAGTTTTAGTAATAGTAGTTGTAGTAGTAGTTGTTATAGTAAGAGTTTTAGTTATAGTAGTTGTAGTAGTAGTTGTTATAGTAAGAGTTTTAGTAATCGTAGTTGTAGTAGTAGTTGTTATAGTAAGAGTTTTAGTAATAGTAGTTGTAGTAGTAGTTGTTATAGTAAGAGTTTTAGTAATAGTAGTTGTAGTAGTAGTTGTTATAGTAAGAGTTTTAGTAATAGTAGTTGTGGTAGTAGTTGTTATAGTAAGAGTTTTAGTTATAGTAGTTGTAGTAGTAGTTGTTATAGTAAGAGTTTTAGTAATCGTAGTTGTAGTAGTAGTAGTTGTTATAGTAAGCGTTTTAGTAATAGTAGTTGTAGTAGTAGTTGTTATAGTAAGAGTTTTAGTAATAGTAGTTGTAGTAATAGTTGTTATAGTAGGAGTTTTATTAGTAGTTGTTGTAGTAATATCTATGGTCATAGTAATACTAGTAGAAGTAGTAGTAGTAGTACTAGTTGTAGTGGTAGCAGCACTAGCAGCACTAATAATAGTAGTTGTAGTAGTAGCAGTAGCACTAGCAATAGTAGATGTAGCACTAGTAGTGGTACTAGTAGTTAGTAGTAGTAGTAGTAGTAGTGTTAGTAGCACTAGACGGAGTAGCAGTATTTCAGCCTTTAGTAGTTGCAGCACTAGTCGTAGTACCACTAGTACTAGTTGTAGTAGTATTACTCATAGTAGTAGTTGTTAAAATGAACAGCTAAACAGACCAATGAGTAAGTTCTCAAAGAGGCCAACACAAAAAGGGAGCTCTTAAAAAACATCAGAAAGAAGCAATCAACATTTTTTCGGGTACATCATGAGAAGAGGAAAGTTGGAATACTTGGTTACAACTTACAAAATAAAAGGAAAGAGAGATCACGGACGACAAAGAGAGAAAATACTGGATAACTTTGTGTCATGGCATGGAAAACAGTCAACAACAGAACTATCTATCTATCTATCTATCTTTCGTTCGCCTGAAGTATTGTCTATATCTGCAATGTCGTTTCCTGTATAAATTTTACTGTCTTTTGTAATTCTTGCAGTGGCCCATATAGTTTTGTCTGTAGTGTTGTATCTATGGGCCAATGGATTTTCCTCAGTCTACTATATTCAGTGCAGTCTTGAAGTATGTGTTCAGCAGTCTGGGGTGCCTGTCCACATGTACAAGTAGTTGATGTGCCGATCTTGAATTTTGTATACATGTGACTATGGAGTCGATTGTGTCCTGTTCTTAGGCGTATAATGATAACTTGTTCATATCTATTCATATTATGAAAGGCATCCTGATTTGGGGCTTGTGGTCCTCTGATTGATTTGATTATCTGTTTCTTATGATGGTATGTAACTGGTGTATCTAGTTGTGTGCCTGTTGAACCTTCCTTTGCCAACTGATCTGCTTTCTCATTTCCTGGTATTCCACAGTGAGACGGGATCCACTGCAGGGCAACCCTGTGGTGCTTGCAGAGTTCAGTCAATAAGGTCTGCAGATGTGGTAATTTTCTGGATTGTAGTGCCTGGAGTACTGATCTTGCATCTGTCAAAAACACTACAGGCTGTGGGCTAAGATTACTGTTCAGCAGTTTTTCTATTGCCAACTTTATTGCTTGTATTTCCGCATCATAATTGTGACAATATTTCCCTGTTGCTATTTTATTCATATCCCTAGTGTTATTTGGGTACTCTATATATGCACCTGCTCCCCCATTCTTTACTGCATTCTGTGCTGATCCATCTGTGTACACACGAATCCATAGGTCTTGTGGGTATTCTTCATCCAGGAAACTGAGAGCTATTGTTTTTCGCTGTAGACTATTTTGTTCCTCTTTGTCAACTATTCCTTTCACTTCTGTCCGTATTTGAACTGATAATCCTGATTCATCTGTCCAGGGAGTCTGTTCTGGTATGGGCAGAAGGGGTTTAACAACTCTTGGCATGTCTGGTGTTTGTCTACTAATACGCTTGGCTTGGTGGATAAAGCTGCTTCTCTTAAGTCGTCCCAATGCAAGATTTTGGAATCTGTCCTTCATTGGATGTCTCGGCATGCATACAAATTTTTCTGCCTGTATCAGCACCTTTGTGTCTCTCCGTTCTCTCAGTGCTGGTATCCTCCACAATTTCTCCATCTCCAATATTGGTGTTGATTTCATTGCTCCTGTGATGACCCTAAGTGCCTGGTTTTGTACTTTATCCAGTTCTTGCAATGTGGTGTTTGATGCTGAGCACCATGCGGATGATCCATATTCTAAATGTGGGCGTATACACTGTTGGTAAACTTTACTGAGTATTTTCCCACTCGCACCCCATGTGGTTCCACACAACTTTCTTAGAATAGCCAATTTCCTCCTTGCTTTTTGGGTTGCCTTATTTATCTGCTGTTTCCAAGATAGTTTGTTATCAAATGTAACTCCGAGATATGTAGCTTGTATGTCTTCTTTCACAGGCTCATTGTTTATGTAGATGGCTCCTGCTTTTTGTTTTGGGGAGAGTGTGAAAAGTGTAGTACTGCATTTGTCTGTATTGATGCTGATACACCATCTATTTGTCCATGAATTCAGTGCATTCATAGCTCTTTGTAGCAATTTGGAGGCCACTGTTGCATACTCCTCTGTGCACCACATTACCAAGTCATCTGCATACATTGCCACTTTGATGCCATGTGGTAGTTCAGTAACTAGGTCATTGATGTAGATCAGAAAAAGTGTTGGAGATAGTACCCCTCCTTGTGGAACGCCCTGGCGCAATAAGACCTTCTTACTCTTAAGACCATCCAGTTGCACTCTGGCTCTCCTGTTATGCAGGTATGCTTTGACCCATTTGTACATCCTGCCATTTACTCCATAATTTCTCAGTTTCTTCAAAAGCCCTTCCTTCCATACCTTATCAAATGCTTTCTTTAGGTCTATCCATGCTGCTAGTACCAGTTTCTTTTCTTGAAACGCATCTTCAATTTCCTGGGAAAGATAGGTTGCTTGATCTTCGGTAGAGTAACACTGTCTAAAGCCTGCTTGTTGTGGGACAAGGAGATTTTCACTTTCCAGGTACCACTGCAGTCTGAGATTGATTATACGTTCCATTGTTTTACACAAACAGCTTGTAAGGCTGATTGGTCTATAGCTGGATGTCATTGAACCATCTTTTCCTGGCTTTAGTAATGGTATCATAATTGCTTCTCTCCATGCCTGTGGCACTCTACCTGTGATCCAGCAAATGTTGTAGATCTGCAGTAGTTTTGCTTTAGCTGCAGTTCCCAAGTTCTTAATCATTTCATTGGACACTCCATCATTGCCTGGTGACTTTTTCATTTTTAATTTGGATATTGCCAGCTCTAGCTCTCTTTGTGTAATGGGTGTTTCCATTACTTCATGTGTGGTCTCTTCTTGTCTTGCATTTTGTTGTTTTAAACGGATCTCTTGTCGTTTTTCTAGGCTAATTTCAATATTATTGTCATTTGCAAAGGAGTCTGCAAAGTAATTTGCTGCTTGTTTACCTGTTAGAATGTTTCCATCCTTCTTTAGCGTAATTTTGGTGTTCCTTTCTGTACCCTCATCATTCAGCTGTTTTACAAGCTTCCACACTTTTCTTGTGTCTCGTTCAAGATTCAAGGACTCTGTTTCCAGCTTCTCCGTCTGGCTTGTAGTTTAGCCAGTTGAAATTTGGCTTTAGCATGCTGGTAGTTGTTGTGGTGTTCTTGGCAAGGGTTATTTTCTGCTTGCTTTCGAGATGTTTCCATGTCATTGTGCAGTTGCTCTAGTTCACTACTCCAGTATGGTTTGTAGTGTTTCCGTGCCCCTCTAGGTATTGTTTCACTGGCAGCTTGTATTATTAGTCTACTGAATTCATCAACTATTTTGTTGATGTCTCTATCTGTATTTATATCTTTAGTCAGTACACTGGTGTAGTGTTGATACATTTTCCAGTCTGCCTTTTTGTAATTCCATCTGGAGAGAGTGCTGCTCTCCCTGATGGCCTCATTTTGCACCACTAAAAAGACTGGTCGGTGGTCGCTGCCTCCAAGTTGTTTCCCAACAATTCGTGTGATATTCCAATCCAGGTCTGGTGAATGGAAAGCAAGGTCTGGTGTAGATGTGGTATGCCATGATCTGGAGTAGAATGTTGGTGGATCTGTTGCCTGGTTTAATAGTATAAGCCCATTGTCATCCTGCCAATTTTCAAGCTCTTCGCCTCTCTTGTCCATATGTTCATAGCCCCAGCTCTGTGAATGGCTGTTAAAGTCTCCACATACAATTATTCTTTCTTTTAATGTAATTGTGTCTAGTGCTAGTGGGCGGTCACTCGGACAGTAGTAAAGTAGATGGAAGTCTGTATTTCCTGTCCTGAGGTGCAGTATTTGATATTCCGCCCCATCCATATACACTTTAATCTGACATGCATTAATGTTGTTCCTTACAAGAGTCAGTATTCCGCCCTTTTGTCTATTTATTCTGTCAGATCGGTAGCACTGGTATCCCCTAATCTTCAAGGCTATGTCGTTGTTTAGATGGGTTTCCTGCAAACAGCATATGCTTATTTGTTCTTCATGCAGGATATTTTCTAATTCTATCTTTTTACTGTACCCATCTCTTTTGCTGTTGATGCCTTCAGCATTCCAGTGCATTATTTTTAGTGGTCTTTGTTTTAGTAATAGTAGTTGTAGTAGTAGTTGTTATAGTAAGAGTTTTAGTAATAGTAGTTGTAGTAATAGTTGTTATAGTAGGAGTTTTATTAGTAGTTGTTGTAGTAATATCTATGGTCATAGTAATACTAGTAGAAGTAGTAGTAGTAGTACTAGTTGTAGTGGTAGCAGCACTAGCAGCACTAATAATAGTAGTTGTAGTAGTAGCAGTAGCACTAGCAATAGTAGATGTAGCACTAGTAGTGGTACTAGTAGTTAGTAGTAGTAGTAGTGTTAGTAGCACTAGACGGAGTAGCAGTATTTCAGCCTTTAGTAGTTGCAGCACTAGTCGTAGTACCACTAGTACTAGTTGTAGTAGTATTACTCATAGTAGTAGTTGTTAAAATGAACAGCTAAACAGACCAATGAGTAAGTTCTCAAAGAGGCCAACACAAAAAGGGAGCTCTTAAAAAACATCAGAAAGAAGCAATCAACATTTTTTCGGGTACATCATGAGAAGAGGAAAGTTGGAATACTTGGTTACAACTGACAAAATAAAAGGAAAGAGAGATCACGGACGACAAAGAGAGAAAATACTGGATAACTTTGTGTCATGGCATGGAAAACAGTCAACAACAGAACTGATACGATGCACTGTAGATAGAAGATTGTGGAAGGACATGATCACCTACGCCAACCGGTATGGCACACGATGATGAGTAATTGTTATTGTTGTTGCAGTAGTAGCAGTAGTAGTAGCAGTATTAGTTGTAGTAGTAGCAGTAGTACTAGTAGTAGCAGTAGTAGTAGCAGTAGTAGTACTGATAGTAGTGGTAGTAGTAGCTGTAGCAGTTGTAGTAGTAGCAGTAGTACTATTAGTAGTAGTTATAATAGTGACACAAGTAGCAGTAATAATTTTAGTATTAGTAGTGTTATAGTAGTAGTACTATCTGAAGTTGTAGAAATAGTAGTAGAAGTAGTAATAGTTGTAATAGTAGTAATAGTAGTAGTAATAGTAGTAGTAATAGTAGTAGTAATAGTAGTAGCTCTTGTACTAGTAGTAATAGAAGTAGTAATAGTAGTAGTAATAGTAGTAGTAATAGTAGTAGTAGCACTAGTAGCAGTAATAAAAGTAGTAGTAGTAGTAGTAGTAACAGTAGTAGTAGCAGTAGTAGTAGTAATAAAAGTAGTAGTAGTAGTAGCAGTAGTAGCAACAGTAGTAGTAGCAGTAGTAGTAATAGTAGTAATAGTAGTAGTAGCACTAGTAGTGGTATTAATAGTAGTAGTAGTTGTTGTAGCAGTAGTAGTAGCAGCAGTAGTAATAGTAGTACTAGCACTAGTAGTAGTGTTGGTAAAGAAGAAGACGAATGTGTTTTAATGATTTACAATTTTCCTTAAAACTGACACACACATTTACGCGTTCATCTATTTGTTTACACGTGATCAGTTCCTTGTTAGTGCCATTCTCACGAGAGCGAGGAAGATATGATCCTTAGCTTGGACGAAAGGAAGGCGAGGGTTAAGACAGAAACCAGACACCCAAGTGCCCATGTGCCAATTCACAAGTGCGTGCATGATCGTTTCAGTGAGCGCTCATTTTGAATTATTAACGGACACTATTTAGAAGGATGAAGCTTAACGGGCAAATGTGATCCGTCCAACACAGGCTGGATGACCTGCTCAATAACTGTTTTGTCAATAACTTTCAGCTGTTCCTTCTTGGTTTAGCCCTTCTCTGTACACAAAACGTGTCACTTGGAGCTAAATTCTGGAAGTAATTCTAAATTCTAGCAATGACAGTTGTCTGCCAAACTTTTTATAATTACATTGAATTCATAAATTCTAGCAATGACAGTTGTCTACCAGACGTTTTATAATTACATTGAATTCATAAATTCTAGCAATGACAGTTGTCTACCAGACGTTTTATAATTACATTGAATTCATAAATTCTAGCAATGATAGTTGTCTACCAGACGTTTTATAATTACATTGAATTCATAAATTCTAGCAATGACAGTTGTCTACCAGACGTTTTATAATTACATTGAATTCATAAATTCTAGCAATGACAGTTGTCTACCAGACGTATTATAATTACCATGTATTCCTAAACTCTACCAATGCTAGTTATCTTCAAAACGACTAATAATTACTCTGCATTTCTGACTTATATTTATATCTGTGGCCTGGGGTGATCCCCATTACCTAAATATGCCGTGGGGATGGAACAATATCATCACTAACACCAAATTTCCCTATACGCCGAGCAGGGAGTAGAGAGAACGTTTACTTTATTATGAATGAAGACTGTGAGTACAGCGATTTACATCAAACCAGTTAGCCCTCCACTATGTCTTTTAACCCTTAGTAAAGTAAAAAGAAAGTAAAGTAACCCCGTCACGCCAAGTGGCGTATAGGGAATATGGTGTTAGTGACTAAGATTTCTTGTAACTCATTTTCACTCTTAGCGATTAAGACTGTATCATCAGCATAGCTTATATTATTATATTATGACCTCCGATTACCTAAATGTTATAGCGGCATAACACGCGTATCAATGACTGTATTAGAGACCATTTGTAAAGAAAAAAAACTAGACGAGTGAATGTACTGCAAGATGTTAGTTTTAGGCCTAATCTATATGTAAGTACGTCAGTAGTCTATGCACTTCATTGGTTTTTAATTATATATATGGTTGGGATTTTTTTTTATGATTTCTCTCTGCGGCAACGACCACTGGTCTCATCAGCGAGGCCCGGCTTCAAACGTTAATTACTCATCGACGGAAAAAATATGAGTACCTCCGAAGTAGGTGTTATCTGCCTGTGCGGCGAGGGACCCCTATGCACACGGCTGCCAGGGAAAAATTTATTAACACGCAAAATTCAGTCCTAGTCTCTAGTGACGTCGTCAGAGGTAAAAGCTGGCAAACGAAGAAAAAAGAAAAAAAATATATAAATAATGCGCCCCCCGCATCTCGTCCTGGCCTCTTCAAGTTTTGAACTCACCGTTCGCCGCTGCTGGTTTTCCTAACTTTCTCATTTTGTGTGAACGCATGCTAGAGTTCATGTAAACTTTAAAAACACAACAACAAAAAAACAAAGAAAAAACACGCACTGGAATTAATTTATCTGATTCCACGTCAATCTAGTCAAACCCCCAAATATCGATGAAAGTGTTTACCTGTCGTTGGTCCTATTACGATTAATAGAGATTCGATGAGAGATCTATGAAGCCGCAGAAAACTGCATTAAAAATGTATAACCTGAGACGACGTTGATAAAAGCATTCGCTTTATTTCTTTCAATTAATATTTTTTAACAATTTTGGAATGCAGCCTGCTGGAATATTATGACAGTAATAAATTGTTCTTTTGTAATTACCAATTTAGTAAATTATATTTTTAATGAAATGGAAAATATCAATATGATATTGCTATCTATTGTTATTTGTTTTTTTTATTCTTAAAAGAGGAGTGTTCATTTTTCCACCTTTCGCATTTGGATTAGTGGAGGAGATGTGTTCTGGGAGAAGATGAGGTCGATGACATGACTGATGGGATGGATTATCCATGATGAGATCGATGACTGATGGCAGGGATTGTCCATGATGAGATCGATGACTGATGGCAGGGATTGTCCATGATGAGATCGATAACATGACTGATGGCATGGATTGATCATGATGAGATCGATGACTGATGGCAGGGATTGTCCATGATGAGATCGATGACTGATGGGATGGATTGTCCATGATGGGATCGATGACTGATGGCAGGGATTGTCCATGATGGGATCGATGACTGATGGGATGGATTGTCCATGATGGGATCGATGACTGATGGGATGGATTGTCCATGATGGGATCGATGACTGATGGCATGGATTGTTCACGATGAGATCGATGACATGACTGATGGCACAGATTGTCCATGATGAGATCGATGACATGACTGATGGCACAGATTGTCCATGATGAGATCGATGACATGACTGATGGCACAGATTGTCCATGATGAGATCGATGACATGACTGATAGCACAGATTGTCCATGATGAAATCGATGACATGACTGATGGCACAGATTGTCCATGATGAGTTCGATGACATGACTGATGGCAGGCATTGTCCATGATGAGATCGATGACATGATTGATGTCATGAATTGTTCATGATGAGATCGATGACATGACTGATGGCACAGATTGTCCATGATGAGATCGATGACATGACTGATGGCACAGATTGTCCATGATGAGATCGATGACATGACTGATGGCACAGATTGTCCATAATGAGATCGATGACATGACTGATGGCACAGATTGTTCATGATGAGATCGATGACATGACTGATGGCATGGATTGTTCATGACGAGATCGATGACATGACTGATGGCATAGATTGTTCATGATGAGATCGATGCCATGACTGATGGTATGGATTGTTCATGATAAGATCGATGACATGACTGATGGCATAGATTGTTCATGATGAGATCGATGCCATGATTGATGACATAGATTGTTCATGATGAGATCGATGCCCTGATTGATGGCATGGATTGATCATGATGAGATCGATGACATGACTGATGGCACAGATTGCCCATGACGAGATCGATGACATGACTGATGGCATAGATTGTTCATGATGAGATCCATGACATGATTGATGGCATGGATTGTTCATGAAGAGCTCGATGACATGACTGATGCACAGATTGTCCATGACGAGATCGATGACATGACTGATGGCATGGATTGTTCATGATAAGATCGATGACATGACTAATGGTATGGATTGTTCATGATGAGCGTGATAACTGATGACATGGATTGTTCAAGATGAGAACAATAACTGATGACATGGATTGTTCAAGATGAGATCAATAACTGATGGCATGGATTGTTCAAGATGAGATCAATAACTGATGGCATGGATTGTTCAAGATGAGATCAATAACTGATGACATGGATTGTTCAATATGATATCAATAACTGATTACATGGATTATTCAAGATGAGATCAATTACTGATGACATGGATTGTTCAAGATGAGATGAATAACTGATGACATGGATTCTTCAAGATGAGATCAATAGCTGATGACATGGATTGTTCAAGATGAGATCAATAACTGATGACATGGATTGTTCAAGATGAGATCAATAACTGATGACATGGATTGTTCAAGATGAGATCAATAACTGATGACATGGATTGTTCAAGATGAGATCAATAACTGATGACATGGATTGTTCAAGATGAGATCAATAACTGATGGCACGGATTGTCCAAGATGAGATCAATAACTGATGACATGGATTGTTCAAGATGAGATCAATAACTGATGACATGGATTGTTCAAGATGAGATCAATAACTGATGGCACGGATTGTCCAAGATGAGAACAATAACTGATGGCACGGATTGTCCAAGATGAGATCAATAACTGATGGCACGGATTGTCCATAATGAGATCGATGACATGACTGATGGCACAGATTGTTCATGATGAGATCGATGACATGACTGATGGCATGGATTGTTCATGACGAGATCGATGACATAACTGATGGCATAGATTGTTCATGATGAGATCGATGCCATGACTGATGGTATGGATTGTTCATGATAAGATCGATGACATGACTGATGGCATAGATTGTTCATGATGAGATCGATGCCATGATTGATGGCATAGATTGTTCATGATGAGATCGATGCCCTGATTGATGGCATGGATTGATCATGATGAGATCGATGACATGACTGATGGCACAGATTGCCCATGACGAGATCGATGACATGACTGATGGCATAGATTGTTCATGATGAGATCCATGACATGATTGATGACATGGATTGTTCATGAAGAGCTCGATGACATGACTGATGCACAGATTGTCCATGACGAGATCGATGACATGACTGATGGCATGGATTGTTCATGATAAGATCGATGACATGACTAATGGTATGGATTGTTCATGATGAGCGTGATAACTGATGACATGGATTGTTCAAGATGAGAACAATAACTGATGACATGGATTGTTCAAGATGAGATCAATAACTGATGGCATGGATTGTTCAAGATGAGATCAATAACTGATGGCATGGATTGTTCAAGATGAGATCAATAACTGATGACATGGATTGTTCAATATGATATCAATAACTGATTACATGGATTATTCAAGATGAGATCAATTACTGATGACATGGATTGTTCAAGATGAGATGAATAACTGATGACATGGATTCTTCAAGATGAGATCAATAGCTGATGACATGGATTGTTCAAGATGAGATCAATAACTGATGACATGGATTGTTCAAGATGAGATCAATAACTGATGACATGGATTGTTCAAGATGAGATCAATAACTGATGGCACGGATTGTCCAAGATGAGAACAATAACTGATGGCACGGATTGTCCAAGATGAGATCAATAACTGATGGCACGGATTGTCCAAGATGAGAACAATAAATGATGGCACGGATTGTCCAAGATGAGATCAATAACTGATGGCACGGATTGTCCAAGATGAGAACAATAACTGATGGCAAGAATTGTTCAAGATGAGAACAATAACTGATGGCACGGATTGTCCAAGATGAGAACAATAACTGATGGCAAGAATTGTTCAAGATGAGAACAATAACTGATGGCACGGATTGTTCAAGATGAGAACAATAACTGATGGCACGAATTGTTCAAGATGAGAACAATAACTGATGGCACGGATTGTTCAAGATGAGAACAATAACTGATGGCAAGAATTGTTCAAGATGAGAACAATAACTGATGGCACGGATTGTTCAAGATGAGAACAATAACTGATGGCACGGATTGTTCAAGATGAGATCAATAACTGATGGCACGGATTGTTCAAGATGAGAACAATAACTGATGGCACGGATTGTTCAAGATGAGATCAATAACTGATGGCACGGATTGTCCAAGATGAGAACAATAACTGATGGCACGGATTGTTCAAGATGAGAACAATAACTGATGGCACGGATTGTTCAAGATGAGATCAATAACTGATGGCACGGATTGTTCAAGATGAGAACAATAACTGATGGCACGTATTGTTCAAGATGAGAACAATAACTGATGGCACATATTGTTCAAGATAAGAACAATAACTGATGGCACGTATTGTTCAAGATGAGATCAATAACTGATGGCACGTATTGTTCAAGATGAGATCAACAACTGATGGCACGTATTGTTCAAGATGAGAACAATAACTGATGGCACGGATTGTTCAAGATGAGAACAATAACTGATGACACGTATTGTTCAAGATGAGAACAATAACTGAGGACAATAATTGTTCAAGATGAGAACAATAACTGATGGCACGGATTGTTCAAGATGAGAACAATAACTGATGACACGTATTGTTCAAGATGAGAACAATAACTGAGGACAATAATTGTTCAAGATGAGAACAATAACTGATGGCACGGATTGTTCAAGATGAGAACAATAATTGATGGCACGGATTGTTCAAGATGAGAACAATAACTGAGGACAACGATTGTTCAAGATGACAACAATAACTGATGGCACGAATTGTTCAAGATGAGAACAATAACTGATGGCACGGATTGTTCAAGATGAGAACAATAATTGATGGCACGGATTGTTCAAGATGAGAACAATAACTGAGGACAACGATTGTTCAAGATGAGAACAATAACTGATGACAAGAGCTGTTCAAGATGAGAACAATAACTGATGGCACGTATTGTTCAAGATGAGAACAATAACTGATGGCACGGATTGTTCAAGATGAGAACAATAACTGATGACATGGATTGTTCAAGATGAGAACAATAACTGATTGCACGGATTGTTCAAGATGAGAACAATAACTGATGGCACGGATTGTTCAAGATGAGAACAATAATTGATGGCACGGATTGTTCAAGATGATAACAATAACTGAGGACAACGATTGTTCAAGATGAGAACAATAACTGATGACAAGAATTGTTCAAGATGAGAACAATAACTGATGGCACGTATTGTTCAAGATGAGAACAATAACTGATGGCACGGATTGTTCAAGATGAGAACAATAATTGATGGCACGGATTGTTCAAGATGACAACAATAACTGATGGCACGAATTGTTCAAGATGAGAACAATAACTGATGGCACGGATTGTTCAAGATGAGAACAATAATTGATGGCACGGATTGTTCAAGATGAGAACAATAACTGAGGACAACGATTGTTCAAGATGAGAACAATAACTGATGACAAGAATTGTTCAAGATGAGAACAATAACTGATGGCACGTATTGTTCAAGATGAGAACAATAACTGATGGCACGGATTGTTCAAGATGAGAACAATAACTGATGACATGGATTGTTCAAGATGAGAACAATAACTGATTGCACGGATTGTTCAAGATGAGAACAATAATTGATGGCACGGATTGTTCAAGATGATAACAATAACTCAGGACAACGATTGTTCAAGATGTGAACAATAACTGATGACAAGAATTGTTCAAGATGAGAACAATAACTGATGGCACGTATTGTTCAAGATGAGAACAATAACTGATGGCACGGATTGTTCAAGATGAGAACAATAATTGATGGCACGGATTGTTCAAGATGAGAACAATAACTGAGGACAACGATTGTTCAAGATGAGAACAATAACTGATGGCACGAATTGTTCAAGATGAGAACAATAACTGATGGCACGTATTGTTCAAGATGAGATCAATAACTGATGGCACGGATTGTTCAAGATGAGAACAATAATTGATGACATGGATTGTTCAAGATGAGAACAATAACTGATGGCACGTATTGTCCAAGAAGATAACAATAACTGATGGCAAGAATTGTTCAAGATGAGAACAATAACTGATGGCACGTATTGTTCAAGATGAGAACAATAACTGAGGACAATAATTGTTCAAGATGAGAACAATAACTGATGGCACGGATTGTTCAAGATGAGAACAATAACTGATGGCACGTATTGTTCAAGATGAGAACAATAACTGATGGCACGTATTGTTCAAGATGAGATCAATAACTGATGGCACGTATTGTTCAAGATGAGATCAACAACTGATGGCACGTATTGTTCAAGATGAGAACAATAACTGATGGCACGGATTGTTCAAGATGAGAACAATAACTGATGACACGTATTGTTCAAGATGAGAACAATAACTGAGGACAATAATTGTTCAAGATGAGAACAATAACTGATGGCACGGATTGTTCAAGATGAGAACAATAACTGATGACACGTATTGTTCAAGATGAGAACAATAACTGAGGACAATAATTGTTCAAGATGAGAACAATAACTGATGGCACGGATTGTTCAAGATGAGAACAATAATTGATGGCACGGATTGTTCAAGATGAGAACAATAACTGAGGACAACGATTGTTCAAGATGACAACAATAACTGATGGCACGAATTGTTCAAGATGAGAACAATAACTGATGGCACGGATTGTTCAAGATGAGAACAATAATTGATGGCACGGATTGTTCAAGATGAGAACAATAACTGAGGACAACGATTGTTCAAGATGAGAACAATAACTGATGACAAGAGCTGTTCAAGATGAGAACAATAACTGATGGCACGTATTGTTCAAGATGAGAACAATAACTGATGGCACGGATTGTTCAAGATGAGAACAATAACTGATGACATGGATTGTTCAAGATGAGAACAATAACTGATTGCACGGATTGTTCAAGATGAGAACAATAACTGATGGCACGGATTGTTCAAGATGAGAACAATAATTGATGGCACGGATTGTTCAAGATGATAACAATAACTGAGGACAACGATTGTTCAAGATGAGAACAATAACTGATGACAAGAATTGTTCAAGATGAGAACAATAACTGATGGCACGTATTGTTCAAGATGAGAACAATAACTGATGGCACGGATTGTTCAAGATGAGAACAATAATTGATGGCACGGATTGTTCAAGATGACAACAATAACTGATGGCACGAATTGTTCAAGATGAGAACAATAACTGATGGCACGGATTGTTCAAGATGAGAACAATAATTGATGGCACGGATTGTTCAAGATGAGAACAATAACTGAGGACAACGATTGTTCAAGATGAGAACAATAACTGATGACAAGAATTGTTCAAGATGAGAACAATAACTGATGGCACGTATTGTTCAAGATGAGAACAATAACTGATGGCACGGATTGTTCAAGATGAGAACAATAACTGATGACATGGATTGTTCAAGATGAGAACAATAACTGATTGCACGGATTGTTCAAGATGAGAACAATAATTGATGGCACGGATTGTTCAAGATGATAACAATAACTCAGGACAACGATTGTTCAAGATGTGAACAATAACTGATGACAAGAATTGTTCAAGATGAGAACAATAACTGATGGCACGTATTGTTCAAGATGAGAACAATAACTGATGGCACGGATTGTTCAAGATGAGAACAATAATTGATGGCACGGATTGTTCAAGATGAGAACAATAACTGAGGACAACGATTGTTCAAGATGAGAACAATAACTGATGGCACGAATTGTTCAAGATGAGAACAATAACTGATGGCACGTATTGTTCAAGATGAGATCAATAACTGATGGCACGGATTGTTCAAGATGAGAACAATAATTGATGACATGGATTGTTCAAGATGAGAACAATAACTGATGGCACGTATTGTCCAAGAAGATAACAATAACTGATGGCAAGAATTGTTCAAGATGAGAACAATAACTGATGGCACGTATTGTTCAAGATGAGAACAATAACTGAGGACAATAATTGTTCAAGATGAGAACAATAACTGATGGCACGGATTGTTCAAGATGAGAACAATAACTGATGGCACGTATTGTTCAAGATGAGAACAATAACTGATGGCATGGATTGTTCAAGATGAGAACAATAACTGATGGCATGGATTGTTCAAGATGAGAACAATAACTGATGGCATGGATTGTTCAAGATGAGAACAATAACTGATGGCATGGATTGTCCAAGATGAGAACAATAACTGATGGCACGTATTGTTCAAGATGAGAACAATAACTGATGGCATGGATAGTCCAAGATGAGAACAATAACTGATGGCATGGATTGTCCAAGATGAGATGATTAGCTTCGAAAAAAAACCCTATTTTTACGTGATTTATGTGATTTATTAATTTTATGAATTAGTTTTTCTTTCACAATTATTATTGCTTGGAAAGTTTTTTCTAGATTTGATTTGTTGGTATTTTTTTTTTCCTTTTATGTATCTCAATTTATTTTATTAATGGAATGAAAACGAAAACTGTTTTAATGAAGTAATTAATTATGCAGGCAATTATCTAAAAAGTCTATCTAAACACGGTCATCTTCTGCTGTGGTATTCATATGTGCCATTTGGGGATTGCTATAAAGTTGGATTACTATCCACGCTTCATGATCAAACGTGTGTTTAGTCAATCTGCTATTGCCTTGGAGCGGCGTACGAGTAAGGAGGAATGTATACTCTGGTGCCTTTAGATGTTCCGGTAACATCTATTTCCGAGGTAACAAGGGGAATCACATTCATCTAATATTTCAGAATTAGAATATAGAAAATAATCACATTCCTCTAATATTTCAGAATTAGAATATAGAAAATAATCACATTCCTCTAATATTTCAGAATTAGAATATAGAAAATAATCACATTACAGCTCAATGAGTTAAATGTCAGTGCACGAGGGACTGGTTGGTCTCCAGGCAAGACGCCGGCCTCGAGACAGAGAGGTTGTGGGTTTAAATCCCGACTGCGCAGGTTGGGATTTTTATTTATAATTTCTCTCTGAGGCAACCACCCCTGGTCTCAGCAGCGAGGCCCGGCTTGAAACGTCAATTACTCATCCACGAAAAAATATGAGTACCTCCACAAACGGAGTTATTATCTATCTGCCTGTGCGGCGAGGGACCTCTGTGCACACGGCTGTCAGGGAAAAATGGATTAACACGCAAAATTCAGTTCCTAGTCTCTAGGGACTTCGTCAGAGATAAAAGCTGGCGAACGAAAAAACAAAAAACTGTCAGTGTACAGCCAGCCGCCGTATTCCCTAGTATACCCGCGATATAGTTCAAATAACTCGAGCCGTTACTAATAAATAGGATTCAATGTCTATGGAAGAGAAACCTACTACAACCGTACAACAGCATTTATTGATCTTGTAATTTGTATGAGAATTAGGTAGGTCATTTCTGCAAACAGAGCCTGGCTAACGAGGCAGCAGGCGAACAACTAATAAGAAAGCGGTCTATCTTTTTTTCCAAGAGTAAAGAAATAGTTCCAACAGGAAGCAACCTCACCTTGAGTCTCCTTAGAATTACTGCGCTGTATCTTTATAGAAGAACTTCTTCTTCTTCTTCTATCTTTCAGCCTTCTATCTTTCAGCTCCCTGTAGAGCATAGGTCTTCAACAAACACTTTCAACTCCCTGTGGAGCATAGGTCTTCAACAAACACTTTCAACTCCATGTGGAACATAGGTCTTCAACAAACACTTTCAACTCCCTGTGGAATTCAACAAACACTTTCAACTCCCTGTGGAGAATAGGTCTTCAGTAAACACTTTCAGCTCCCTGTGGAGCATAGGTCTTCAGCAAACACTTTCAGTTCCTTGTGGAGAATAGGTCTTCAACAAACACTTTCAGCTCCCTGTGGAGCATAGGTCTTCAACAAACACTTTCAGCTCCCTGTGGAGCATAGTTCTTCAACAAACACTTTCAGCTCTCTGTGGAGCATAGGTCTTCAACAAACACTTTCCAAGCCGCTCTGTTTCTTGCCGTTCTTTTAAGATCATTCCATGTCTTCCCCACCATCTTCATCTCTGCCTCTATATGTCTTCTCCAAGAATTCCTTGGTCTTCCTCTTTGTCTTTTCCCCTGGGGATTCCAGTGCGCTGCCGGGGCCCAAAAGGTGAATAAAGAATAGTGACGCTGTACCCTACCAGGCATGTTCGTAAGAGGCGAGAAAGGAGGGTTGGGCATGGGACTGGCTATCCCATACTGTAAAAAAAAAAAAAAAAAATTCACTTTGTAGAAGATGGTTGAGCAAAACTGTCAGAGATGTTAATTAATACCAAAATCATGTAGTTTTCATAATTGACAATAGAAATAGCAAATATTTATGATGTAAATGTGGTATACGATTATACGACGCACTGTGGATAGAAAATTGTGGAGGGACATGATCGCCTACGCCAATCGGTATGGCACATGATGATGATGACCGCTGGAAAGGTGGAATAGAAAGACTTATAGGAGACGGATAATAAAATAATATCCTCACTTGGCTCACATTGAAAGCAATGGCAAATGAACATCGAAGATATCAAGATGCATGCCACTGCCTGGGTAATTATCAAAGGGTAAAGCCTCGGCCGACATTAAAGTCATCATCATCATCATTGAGTGCCATCTCCGCAACGAAGGTTGGCTACCATGGAGCGCTATTCTGCTCTGTCTCTTGCTTTGATGGTGCATGTTGACATTAAAGTTGCGTTAGATAATCTCAAAAAGTGACCGCGGGGTTCTCCGCCTCAGCTAGCAGTTCGTGTTCTGTGCTGAATCTTCTGTGTGTTCAGATAATAAACTGAAACACTATCTGTCTTGGGAGCCGTGATAGCTCAGTGGTTAGTGAACTGGACTACAAAGGACAAGAGGTAGGGTTCGATCCCAACCGACGGCTTCCGATTCACCCAGCCTTTAATGGGTAGCGGATTTTTTCCTGGGAAAATAAAGCGGCACGGGCATAATACCGACCACATTACCCCAAAAATCATGTGCCGAAGGTCTGTAAAATGTATGGTCATCATCATCATCAAGTACCGGGCCTGCTGTCGTAGGTGATCATGTCTCTCCACAACTTTCGATCTCGGCAGCTATTTATCATCTCTGTTGTTGACCTCCTGCCAAACCATTCTCTTAAGCTGTCTGGTATCTTTTCTCTTTGCTTCCCTCTATCTCTTCGTCCCTCAATTTTTCCAGTTGTTACAATATATTCCAGCTGTTCTCTTCTCATTATATGGCAAAAAAATGATGATTGTTTCTTCCTAATGTTGGAAATTAGCTCTCTTTTTGCTTTGACCTCTCTCAAAACATCTTCATTACTCTTCTTAGCTGTCCATGGTATTCTCAACATTCTTCTGTAAAACCACATTTCTACAGACTTCAGTTTTCTTGTCTGTTTAAATTTATGGTCACTAACACCATATTCCCTATACGCCACTGGGCGTAACGGGGGTACTTTACTTTTCTCTATGGGTGGATATGCTTAACAGTTTCCACTGTCGGCGGCCATTTTTGAATTACTCGTTTCGACTTTTAACTGCCAAGGGTTCTTTAACGTACGCAGAGTGTATACGAACCTATTTTTTTGTGATTATCCAGGAGAACTAGAGACTGGATCTCAACATCCAGAGAACAGATTAAGATTTATATTTTTTGGTTTAAAATGAAAGTTTGATTAACAGGTTGTGTCTGTCGCTGCAAGCTGAGTTACCTGACTTCGATAACAGTGCACAACTACGACTTTGTTTTATAATAACTGGCTTTTGAGAGGTCAGGCTAGAATCACTTGTGGTGCGTTTATAGATTATATAGCACGCCCTTATCACCTTTCTTGTGATAGGGGAGAGGTAGTAGTGGTGGAGAGGATAGAGAATTGTATTCCTTCCTTCATTCCATTCCTCCTTAGTTAACTTCTTCCCTCTTTCTTTCTTCACTCTATTCCTTTCTTTATTTCTTCCTTCCTCACTCACTTTCTACCACCTTATCATTTTCCACCTTTCCTTCCATCCTTGAACCCCTTCCTCTGCTCTATCAATCACCTCTTCTCATCCTCTATCTCTCTCCCTCCCAAGTGGCTACTAGATAATCAAACCTATCGCTGTTTCCCCCTCATTAATATAACTCTTGTCTCTACCCAGGCTCGCCAATATTGACAGACAGGCAGTTCTCAAGCGATGAACCTAGAGCGTCCATATTTCGATCTAACATCGAGAGTTTGTCGACAAGAGACCAATCACAGCTCGCCATTTTCACTCTAGCAGCGCCACCTGTCTTAAGTGGCCCAGGGAACGTAACTCCAATGATGAGATGTGATATTAACGGAATACCGTCCCTTCATGAAAATAATTTAGATAATGGAGACAATATAGAAAGTAGATTAGAAAGTGACCCTCCAGGCGAATGTGATATTCGCAAATCAAAAATTTCAGCATCTGTAATTTCAAATTCAGATAAAAATTTGCAATCAAATTCTGAAAGTAGATGCTTCAGTGCACACGGTCAAAGCGAGGAGTGTGCGAAAAGTGACGATACGAACTTCAAAGACGAGAATTCCAGCGATGACGCAATTAAAAATAAGGGTAGACATTTAAGTACTCATAAAATCGAATGTTTTAAGATGACTCATTACCTAATTAAGCGATTGGATGGCGGTGGAGCAGGTCAGACCTTTGACGCGTGCCAGCAACAGAATGTGGACTCAGGGGACAACGTTGGCAGAGAGCTGACATCGCCACGCACACCCGAGCAGGACATCTGTGACGTCATGGTTGATGACGCAAACATTGAAGATGATGAGAGTTTGGATAGAGAGAAGGATCTCGAGGAGATGGGGAAGAGGAAACAGAGGAGGTACAGAACGACGTTCACGAGCTACCAGCTGGAGGAGTTGGAGAGGGCTTTCCAGAAAACACACTATCCTGACGTGTTCACGAGGTGAGTGGTTCGATTTCGTGTTCTTGTACAGACAAAGTGTTCTGAGGTCAGTGTGTTAGCTAAGAACATTTGTTTTATCGTTTTCTCCAGGTGAGTTATTGTTTGACGGTTTCTCCAGGTGAGTAATTGCTTGACGTTTTCTCCGGGTGAGTTATTGAATGTCGCGTAGAGGTAAGGACTATCTAACGGCAAATCATGACGTCACAATGTGAACGGATTTATTCTCTTGGTACCAAACCAGAAGATTTTATTTTAGGAAGAAAAGTTCATTTGAAATCAAGAAATGGAAGGGTGAACTATATTTTAAAATGTAAAAAAAAATACAACAGAAAGTTGAAAGAATAATAAAAATGGAGGGGGAAAAAAAAGAGAGAGCGAGAAAAATAAAGAAACATAGGAAGGCAGAAAGAAAGAAAGAAATATACAAAGAAGGAAAGAAAGAAAGAAAATAAAGAAAGAAAGAAAGAAAGAAAGAAAGACGTTAAAACACTTAAATAAAGAAAAAATAAACACACACACCCAGAGAAAGAAAGAAAGAAAGAAAGACAAAAAGAAAAAAGAAGGAAAGAAAGAAAAGAGCTAAAGGAAGAAAGAGAAAAAGCAGGGACAATTAAAAGGAGCATGGTAGGGTGGGAGAGAGAAAAGTATAAAAGATGAGGAAGGAAGGTCGGGAGGAAGGAGGGTGGGAGGGACGGAAGGAAGGAAGGAGGGAGGGAAGGAAGAAAGGAAGGAAGGGAGGAGGGAATGGAGGAGGAAAGGGAGGGAGGGAGGGAGGGAGGGAGGAATGAAGGAAGGGAGGGAGGGAGGAAGGAAGGAAGGAAGGAAGGAAGGAAGAAGGAAGGAAGGAAGGAAGGGAAGGAAGGAAGGAAGGGAAGGAAGGAAGGAAGGAAGGAAGGGAGGAGGGGAGGGAGGAGGGAGGAGGAGGAAGGAAGGAAGGAAGGAAGGAAGGAAGGAAGGAAGGAAGGAAGGAAGGAAGGAAGGAAGGAAGGAAGGAAGGAAGGAAGGAAGGAAGGAAGGAAGGAAGGAAGGAAGGAAGGAAGGAAGGAAGGAAGGAAGGAAGGAAGGAAGGAAGGAAGGAAGGAAGGAAGGAAGGAAGGAAGGAAGGAAGGAAGGAAGGAAGGAAGGAAAGTGATTTTCACTTTTTTAAAAAGATAATTGTTGTTATTTTTTACTAAGAACATATCTTGTTTGCACATATCTTGTTTGATTGAGAAAGAAGCCATCTTGACGAAACATATTACCATTGCTGGTGTATGTTGGAGGGGGGGGTGGGGGGCTCACAACAGGACCAGAGGGATAAAGGCCGCTTGATCAAAGCAGTCGCCACGACGTGTGAAACTCCGGATTTCTATTTCGCGCCCGATAGAAAAAAAATCATTTCTGTCTAAGCGGGTTTCGAACACCTAAAGTCGGCTTTTCAATCAGCGGAGAAGTGGTTTTAGCTGCACGGCCACGCGATCATTATTCTTTCTTTCTTTTCTCTTTTCACTGATACCTAAAAGGTTTCGTGGTTATATTATTTGTCGTTCTTGAGCTCCTCGAAGTGTCTGAATTAGTGATTTTCCTTTGTTGTTACATGTCTCTGTCACTGCATCTATCTATCTTCATCTTTTCTCTTTCTCACTGATACCTAAAAGGTATCGTGGTTTATATCATTTGTCGTTCTTGAGCTGCTCGAACTGTCTGAATTAGTGATTTTCCTTTGTTGTTACATGTCTCTGTCACTGCATCTATCCATCTTCTTCTAGGTCTTCCTCTTGGTCTTTTCCCATGCATTCTAGAGAAGAACGCCCTTGATGGTGATTGGTGAGGATTCATTCTGACCAGGTGGCCAAACCATTTAAGTTGTTGTTGTTCTATATATTCTTGGCAGGGTTGTGTTCCTACCATTTTTCTTATGGTTTCATTTGGTATTCTATCTCTTCGTGTGTTGTTTGTTACTTTTCTTAAGCATCGCATCTCATATGTATTGATATTTCTTAAATGTGATTTAGAAAGGGTCCATGTTTGACTTTTTATAGCACAAGGTTGGTATGTGAATGCTATTTATCAATTTATGCTCTTTATTACAATAATAAATTTCTTGCATAGAACCAAAAACACAAGATCCCCCCCCCCTTCTCCCCTCCCACGCCTTGATTATTCGTCCTATGAGGAATTTGGTGTTAATGGCTATAATTTTGAGTTATTGAGTTATTAGCGGATCATCATCATTGCACTTCGAACATGTCCATAGGTGCTCAGATCCCCTCCCCAGCAATTCCCTCAGTGTCCAGCGACTGACGACTCCAGTTCTGTGTTGGTTGATAAGTCTTCTTACACGGCCACTAAGTTTCTCGTTTCTGGCTGTGCCCATCTTAACTCCCATCTCTTTCATCCGAAGGAGTGACGTGGACTCATGGTTGTCGAGGTCCTGTGTCCTTCCCACTTCCCGGGGGGCATTGATGATGTCCGCCCGATCCATTTGTTGACCGTCCTCAATATTAACGCAGCTAGCCAACCTGTCCGCTCTTTCATGTCCCCATACTCCTGCATGTCCTGCGACGTACATGATCAAAGACTCATCTTTGGATAATGTGTCCGGTATCACGCCAGTCCGCTCTACCTGCCAGGAAAGATCTCAGTACCCATTTATAGAGATTGGATGAACACGTCAGCTTTGTCGGAGCAACCAAAAAAAAAAGCACTAATCTGGGATTTGAACCCTAACCCTGTCTATCAGCAGCGGCAGCAGTAATCACTACTCCAGCAAGGCTTTTTATCGAATCAAGGAAGTTGCCTGCTTGCGTTGGCCCGATGACTAAAGCAATACACATTCTCATCATCCGCCCTTAAGAGGACGTTAAGTGGATGTAGATGTGCTGTGTTGTGGTTTGCAGTATAACTGTGATACTTGCGACTTTCGGCCCAACACATCCGACTTCAGCATGAATCAGTGAAGTTAAAATGTGTGCTGCTTACTTACAAACACACCTTCTATCTCATATCTTTACAGTCATCATCATCAAGTACCGGGCCTAGTGGCGTAGGTGATCATGTCTCTCCACAACATTCGATCTCGGCAGCTATTTATCATTTCTGTTGTTGACCTTCTGCCAAGCCATTCTCTTAAGCTGTCTGTTATTTTTTCTCTTTGCTTCCCTCTATCTCTTCGTCCCTCAATTTTTCCAGTTGTTACAATATATTCCAGCTGTTCTCTTCTCATTACATGGCCAAAAAATGATGATTGTTTCTTCCTAATATTGGAAATTAGCTCTCTTTTTGCTTTGACCTCTCTCAGAACATCTTCATTACTCTTCTTAGCTGTCCATGGTACTCTCAACCTTCTTCTCTAAAACCACATTTCTACAGACTCCAGTGATTTTCTTGTCTGTTGTCCTATTGTCCATGATTCGCATCCGTATGTTAAGACTGCCTCTACGTAACATTTAAGAACTCTTGTTTCTATTGTCAAAAATGGATTGCATAGTATTTTCCTCATTTTCTGGAAAGCTGCTTTTGCCTGAGCCATTCTACATCTCACCTCTTTACAGCAATGAGTAAATATTCATTCATTTTCCTCTCGGACCGAAAACGGCACTTAGAGCGAAAGTCATAGTTCTCCATGATTGACGACCTGCTGCTAGTTCTTGGTTGTTTCTTAGTTCAATGGTTGAACCTCCACCTAGTAATTGTTCTGCGTAGCAATTCTCTTGGTCTGCCTTGTTTTCTGTCACCAGAAGGTTTCCACATGAATGCCTGACGGAGAAGTCTTTCTTCATACATTCTCAACACATGAACAATGTATTGCCAGAGCCGTCTTTTTATATAAGTAAAGTAAAGTACCCCCGCCATGACAAGTGGTGTATAGGGAATATGGTGTTCTATCTATCTATTGTCCTTTCGAGCCGAAGACGGCACATAGGGCAGAACCACAATCTCAAAAACAGAAACCTTGCATGCCAAAGTGGCACATACTGGAGAGATCACTGCTTCTAAAATCTATGGCGCTGTTTCCATAACAATACTTTTTACAATGATAGCTTGTCAAGCCATCGATCAACCTCCTTAGTCGCCTCTTACGACATGCCTGGAAGGTCACAGTGTCACTATTCTTTACCTCCCTCCCTGGTGTTAGTGACCATATATTTTTACACACCTTCAGCACATGATTTTTGGGGTAATGTGGTCGGTATTACGCCCGCGCCGTTTTACTTTTTCGGAAAAAAAATCCGGTACCCATTTAAGGCTGGGTGAGCCCGGAAGCCGTCGGTTGGGATCGAGCCCTACCTCATGTCCTTTGTAGTCCAGTTCACTAACCACTGAGTTATCGCGGCTCCTCTTTTTATAAAACTCGACATAAATTCTTGTTTAGGTCTGTCTCTTATTTGTTTCTTTGACATGTATTCTACATGTTGCTCCTAACTAAAAGATCTCCCCTAGACACAAGTTATATCTCCCCTAGAAACAAATTATATCTCCCCTAGAAACACATTATATCTCCCATAGACTCAAATTAGTGGATATCAAAATAGAAGAAGTAGACCTGGAGACAGTTCAGAACTACAACGACCTTGGAATACTATAACCAGTGATGGAAAATGTTTCAACTGAAATAAACAAAAGAATAGGAATGGCAAAAAGTAATTTTAATGTCATGAAGGACATAATAACATCAAAACAAATAACACCAGGGCTAAAACTAAGAATAGCAAAATGTTACATCTTTTCAATATTCATATATGGTGCATAAAAATGGGCATTACACAAGAAAACAGAACAGAGAATTGAAGCCTTTGAAATGTGGATATATAGAAGAATAGGTAGAATTGGATGGAAGGAAAAGAAAACAAACGATGAAGTCTTAAAACAACTAAAAATGAAAAGAGAACTACTAAGCACAATTCAAACAAGACAAATGCAATTTTTGGGCTATATTAAAAGACACAACAGCCTACTAAAAGTAATCCTGGAGGGGAAAATGGAAGGTAAAAGAGGCAGAGGCAGACCAAGACTAACATGGAGGAATAACATCAAAAGATGTAGAAATCAGCCTATGACAACCTGTACCATCAAATCAAGAGACAGAGCAGAATGGCGCTCCATGGTAGCCAAACTTCGTTGCGGAGAAGGCACTCGATGATGATGATGACTATGAGATTCAAATTATACCTCCCCTAGACTCAAATTATATGTCCCCTAGAATCAAATTGAATCGGCTCCATCAATGAGATAGAACTGCTTGCACAGAACAGAGACAGATGGCGAGATTTGATAAAATATCTTTAAAAGAAAACTGCTAGAACAAAAATTCATATAGGAGAAGGTGTATCTTGGTCTACGACCTATGGGCCGGTTACGGCTCGAAAGGTCAATAGATAGATAGATAGAATCAAATTATATCTCCCCTAGACACAAATTAAACCTCCCCTAGACACAAATTAAACCTCCCCTAGACACAAATTACATCTCCCCTAAACACAAATTATATCTCCCCTAGGCACAAATTACATCTCCCCTAGACACAAATTATACCTCCCCTAGACTCAAATTATATCTCCCCTAGACTCAAATTATATCTCCCCTAGACACAAATTAAACCTCCCCTAGACACAAATTATATCTCCCCTAGACACAAATTATATCTCCCCTAGACACAAATTATACCTCCCCTAGACACAAATTATACCTCCCCTAGACACAAATTATACCTCCCCTAGACACAAATTATACCTCCCCATTAGATACAAATTATATTTCCCCTAGACACAAATTATATCTCCCCTAGACACAAATTATACCTCCCCTAGACACAAATTATTTTTCCCCTAGACACAAATTATATCTCCCCTAGACACAAATTATATCTCCCCTAGACACAAATTATACCTCCCCTAGACACAAATTATACCTCCCCTAGACACAAATTATATCTCCCCTAGACACAAATTATACCTCCCCTAGACACAAATTATACCTCCCCTAGACACAAATTATATCTCCCCTAGACACAAATAATATCTCCCCTAGACACAAATTATACCTCCCCTAGACACAAATTATATCTCCCCTAGACACAAATTATACCTCCCCTAGACACAAATTATACCTCCCCTAGACACAAATTATACCTCACCTAGACACAAATTATACCTCCCCTAGACACAAATTATATCTCCATAGACACAAATAATATCTCCCCTAGACACAAATTATATCTCCCCTACACACCTCCCCTAGACACAAATTATATCTCCCCTAGACACAAATAATATCTCCCCTAGACACAAATTTAGTTTCCGGTTGTTTCCAAAATGGAGGAATTATTTTTCTCCGGCTTGGTATAGAACCGTTGATCAGAGGTTTAACAAGCCGCTATCGTAAAAACGATGTTGTTAATGAAACGTAGACCTGATACAGAATGTGTAAATTAGCAGTAGATAGTAGTGATAGTTTTTTCGGCCCTAAAACTTGGTATAGAATGGAACGAATTCAAAACAAACGAGGAAATTAGAGAAATCGCCAATCAACCACTAATATCTTCAGTAATAAAGAAAAGACGATGGTCATACGTTGGACATGTGATGAGAAGAGATAATAATCGAATAGCAAAGCAAGCCCTCATATGGGAAACAACAGGTAAAAGAAAAAGAGGAAGACCCAGGGAGACACTGAGAAGAACATTGATGAGAGAGGCAAGAGCAGCAGGAATCGGCTACCTCAATGAGATAGAACTGCTTGCACAGAACAGAGACAGATGGCGAGATTTGATAAAATATCTTTAAAAGAAAACTGCTAGAACAAAAATTCATATAGGAGAAGGTGTATCTTGGTCTACGCCCTATGGGCCGGTTACGGCTCGAAAGGTCAATAGATAGATAGATAGACACAAATTATATCTCCCTTACACACCTCCCCTAGACACAAATTATATCTCCCCTACACACCTCCCCTAGACACAAATTATATCTCCCCTACACACCTCCCCTAGACACAAATTATATCTCCCCTACACACCTCCCCTAGGCACAAATTATATCTCCCCTACACACCTCCCCTAGACACCAATTATACCTCCCCTACACACCTCCCCTAGACACAAATTATATCTCCCCTTCACACCTCCCCTAGACACAAATTATATCTCCCCTACACACCTCCCCTAGGCACAAATTATATCTCCCCTACACACCTCCCCTAGACACAAATTATATCTCTCCTACACACCTCCCCTAGACACAAATTATATCTCCCCTACACACCTCCCCTAGGCACAAATTATATCTCCCCTACACACCTCCCCTAGACACAAATTATATCTCCCCTACACACCTCCCCTAGGCACAAATTATATCTCCCCTACACACCTCCCCTACACACAAATTAGGAAATACGAACAGATGTTATTTCTCCGTAACAAAAACACGATAGTATTTACAAATATCCCACTAATACCAGTAAAATCGTAATTCCTTTTTTCTTTATCAAAGCGCACAGTAAAATCGTAATTCCTTTTTCCTTTTCAAAACGCTCAGTAAAATCGTAATTAATTTTCCCTTTTCCAAAGCGCACAGTAAAATCGTATTTTTTTTTATGAATGCGCACAGTAAAATCGTAATCCCTTTTTCCTTTACGAAAGCGCTCAGTAAAATCGCTCTGAGGAAACATCATTCAACAAGCCATTCTCAGCCACCAGAACGTTAATCCTAGGATCCAATCAAACACAAGTTGAAGAGCAACAGTTTGTGCTGCAGAATCCGAAAGTCAATTTACCAAAGGGCCCTTAATCGTTCTGGACAAATTCAACCCTGTCTTCCGGATCTTGCAGTTAAAGTTCTTGTCCTCATGTCGCCATATTTGTTTACACGGACTCGCAATGCACGTCGGGATACAAGCAGTCGCGAGGCATCCTGGGACAGGTAAAAAATCCGATTTCCTGACCAGAGGCAGTTAAGACAATGCAGACAATTTTCTTTGTGGGAAGAGCAAACATCATGGAAGGTGGGATATCTGGAGGGCAACCGTGAAATCCTTTGGCGTCAGGATATCGCGTGTTGATTGGTTGAGCTTCGGTCTTGCCAATGGATGGTGAGAAAAATAACCAACCACGGTTTGGGAAGTTTCTTTCTTTCTTTTTCCACCTTCCGTCTTCTTTTTTCCTCTTTTTTGTTTTTCTCTTACATACTATAATGTTGGACATTATAGTGAAAGAAAGCACAAATAAAGTATTCAACTTTAATAGCGAAAAGACAGTAGTTATGGTAAAAACAAAGAAAAAGACATCACCTGAGTGCAAAATAAAGACAACTGGAACAATATTAAAATAGGTAAATGAATTTAATAAAAATGAGAAAGAGAGTTCATCGGTGCTATAAAGAACCAATTCTGACTTATGTAAGCAAATCATGGACAGTAGACAAACAAATGAAAAGACGATTAGAGGCCACAGAGATGGGATTTCTCAGAAGAATGTTGAAAGTTTCCTGGACAGCTAAAAAGACTAATGAGGAAGTTCTCAAAGAGGCCAACACAAAAAGGGAGCTCTTAAAAAACATCAGAAAGAAGCAATCAACATTTTTCGGGCACATCATGAGAAGAGGAAAGTTGGAATACTTGGTTACAACTGGCAAAATAAAAGGAAAGAGAGATTACGGACGACAAAGAGAGAAAATACTGGATAGCTTGGTGTCATGGCATGGAAAACAGTCAACAACAGAACTGATACGATGCACTGTAGATAGAAGATTGTGGAAGGACATGATCGCCTACGCCAACCGGTAAGGCACATGATGATGATGATGAAATGAATTTAAATATCTGGGAACTTTGTTAACCTCAGACGGAAGATGTACAACAGACATGCAGAATGGCTCAGGCAAAAGCAGCTTTCCAAAAAATGAGGAAGATACTATGCAATCCATTTTTGATAATAGAAACAAGAAAAAGAGTTCTTAAATGGTATGTAGAGCCAGTCTTAACATATGGATGTGTATCATGGACAAGAGGACATCAGACAAGAAAATCACTGGAGTCTGTAGAAATGTGGTTTTACAGAAAAATGTTGAGAATAACATGGACAGCTAAGAAGAGTAATGAAAACGTTCTGAAAGAGGTCAAAGCAAAAAGAGAGTTAATTTCCAATATTAGGAAGAAACAATCATCATTTTTTGGCCCTGTAATGAGAAGAGAACAACTGGAATATATTGTAACAACTGGAAAAAAATGAGGGACGAAGAGATCGAGGGAAGCAAAGAGTAAAGATAACAGACAGCTTAAGGGAATGTCTTGGCAGTAGGTCAACAACATAAATGATAAATAACAGTCGAGATCGAAAGTTGTGGAGAGACATGATCACCTACGCCAGCAGGCCCAGTACTTTATGATGATGATTACATACGAGAGTTGAACAACTAGGCTAGCTAACTAATAACACAATATAAACTGAAGAAACATAAAAAACCAGAAAGACGATAAAAACAAAAAAGGAGAAAGGGAAAGAAATACTAAATAAGTTAAAAAAAAAAAGAAGGGAAAGAAAGAAGGAAGGCGGGAAAGGTCAAGGTGAAGTACGGGACTTCAATCGACGTCTTAGCACGCGAGTTTTCATCCATATGTTCTTAGCCCCTATCCAGAAGTGTTCGGAGACTTCTGGATAGTGTCGCTTCAAGCATTGAAGCTCACGAAGCGAGGCGGCATTCCTCACCTTCTCAAAGTACTACTACCCTGGTACCCATTTCTGCCTAAGGCTGGGTCGACCGCGGGGGTATTTTTTGTTTCCCAACGATGAGTGCAACTGACACTGCCTCCAGTAGGAATCCAGCACGGGTTGTCCGAACGATAAAAACAAACGATAGTAGTAGACCAGGAAGGAAACGCTCCTGGTTTTTTAGTTGACCAAAGAGTAGGGTATACCCTACGAAGTCCAGTACAAGAGTTATATAGTAGGATACCACCACTTTCCCATGGTGGAAGGTGGTGGTGGTGGTGGAGCTTCTGTCATGATATATATGTATATATGAATAGGGCTTGTATAGTGCATGAAGGGGTGAGTCATGTATTGGACAGCAGTTTTTCCCGCCAAAGTGACTTCCAATAGGAGCTAGTGTGTGTGTGTGTTGTCCAGCTATAGACCACGCCCACTCCGGAAGTGAAACTACCATATTAGGGAGTAGTGATACGTTAGTTATTTCATAGTTATGGTGAGTATATATACATATAATAGTAATAAGTTAATAGTTATTATATCTACGTTGACGTAAAGGGCCCCGTATTTAAGATATGGACCATAAGTAGGTATATATATACATACATATATTGGCAAATCTTGCTGGCGGTATTAACGAACAGTCATTTTCTCCTACCGTGGCAGCTCAATATCTCCCACCGTTGCCGCTCTCGCGTGAGTTTAATGATTATTGTCTCCAGCGAGCGCGAAACGCAACAGGTCATGTAAAAAAAGGCGCGTACACGGTTTAATATATTCATTCGACTAGCGTCGGTCGGTCAGTCAGTCACGCGGTACCCACAGTGATAACACTGCCAGATACGCTTCCATATCTGTAAATCTACCACCAGAGCCTAACTGATATTATCCTACCAGAGCTGTAAATCTAACAGCAGATAACCACAGGTGTTATACTGAAACACCGTCGGAGAAGCTAGGAGAACCAACCTTTAAAAACCAACAGTATAAGAATACAGGTAAGTTGAAATTTCACTTAAAATACATAACAATGTGTGTTTATTATCATAGTTTTATTAATGGAAATGAATTACGTAACATATAGGAACGTGTTCGGTAAATCTCTTAACGGTCACAGAGCAAAGCTGTTACGAAATAGAGTCCACATCGTCGTATCCTTTTCGTTAGAGAAGTCTTGGAACTTTTTCCAACCTCCGTTTTTTACAAACCAGTCTCCGAATAATCCACCGATAAACATTCCGGCAAAGAAAGCGAAGCTCTTTTCCAGAGAAGATATATCTGTATCGGAATCGTAAAAGTCTTTGACATGGTTCTTAATTAGTCGATAAGCCAGCGTATAAATAATCACGAGGCGCCCACAGTTAAAAATTCCATCTGAAACCATATAAACCACAATGGTCGCAAACGAGGCGTAAATATCCTTATCAACGACTCCCAAAGTTATACCAGCGAATAACGAGTCATATCTCTCTGATACCGTATAGACTAGTTTAGCCATTGACTTATAAAACGGGGAAAGCTTCTTTTTAGTCTTATCGTAAGTGTGGATAATGTCAACAGCTAATACCACAATTTCGTTCGAAATTGTAGCCACACACATTTTACAATCAGAACTAGTCATTTTCGAATCCATATAAGATAAATTCAGAAGCGCGCGTGGTACGTGAAATCAATAATGTGAAACATGTCTGGACATGTTCGGGTATACATTATGCGTGAGTCACACAAACTGAGCGATGTATTAAGTTCCATGAATCTTATAGTTCCAGTCGCGTTAGTACAAACACATATTGTAAAAGTGGTATGGTTACGATAGTGATATGAACATGATAGGGATAGAGACTCAAATATGTCGATAAAGGCTTTAGTAAACACCTAGATACCCGCTCACCGACAAAATATAATATTTAAAACTAACTGTTAGTGGATGCGTGGTTTAGTTAAGTAATAAGTACGTAGATGTTGATAATGTGTTTTGAGTGTAAAGATTAAAGTACTGATAAGAGAGAGCTAGAGAGAGAGAGAGAGAGAGAGAGAGAGAGAGAGAGAGAGAGAGAGAGAAAAAAAAAGAAAGAAAGGTAGAGAGAGAGAAAGAAAGAAAGAAAGAAAGATTTGAAACGGACTGATATAGCGGTGGTAGACGCTGAGAGACATTTATAATAAACTAGCGAAAGCGGAGGAATGAGTCATACCTGGCTATAGCGTTTATGATAGTAGGAGCGACGGATGAGTTGTACGAGGATGGTGTAAGACATGATAGCTGCTGAGGTTATGTGTGCTAATGAAGTGGTCGATAACTAATAACTGTCTAGTAACATATAGTATGTGTGCGTGCGTACATGTGTGTGCGCGTGTATGTGTGTATGTGTGCGCGCGCGTGCGTGTGCGAGCGCATGTTATATATGTATACTATTTCAATGTATTTTTGGTACGCACACTAAATGAGTGGTTTTATCTCGTTGACAGATGGCCTCACGTAACGAACTTGTAAGCAGACCACGCCACGTGTGTGAAACGTGTGGGAAAAGCTTCACACGTCGGGATGCTCTAGCCAGACACGTAGATAGTGCGCACGGCCAACAGAGATATCCGTGTCCTATATGCGGCTGCATCTTTACAAGATCCACAAATCTTACAAACCATGTGGCGAAGAAACACGCAGCATGTGCAACTATCTCATCGGCACCAGCACCGGCTACATCAAGGGCCCCGACAGTATTCTCTGCAACAGACAACAATGTTGCAGAGACCGGGGATGAAGAACACTATAGAAAGAAACCCCGAGTAGATAACACTCGTGGGGGTGACCAGCCTAGAGACAGTACAGAGCACATATCATCTGTACGCATTAATACTAAATACTCGTGTAAAGACTGCGGGAAAATATTTACTACCCAAAACCATCTAGATCGGCATGTAGACACTGTTCACAATAAACAGACATACCAGTGTCCTATATGTGTATGCGAATTTAACAGACAGGACAATCTAAGAACACATATTAAAAACAAACACCAACTACCGATATCAACAAGTACAAGCTCAGCATCCTCGACAAGACCATCAACCACCTCCACAACAGCAGTGTCAACCACCTCCGCCACCTCATCAGCTTCGATACCGACGACCTGTTCAAAGTCCAGAGCTGATCCAACAATTAAGAGGAAGCGGAATAATGAACATTCGATAGAGAGTCAACACAGCAAGAAGGCGCGAACGGATCTAGAATTAGACAGTTTAGCTAGTTTACCATCAGATGTTAGACAGGTCTATGTCGACAACTGGTCTGCAATAAGGTCACATAGTAATAATAATAGGCATCTGTCAACGCACACCGTCTTCCATAATCCAAATTCACAGCTACTGCCAAACTGGGCAAACATCCTAAATCCCATATTTAATAACCAAACACGTAGATTTAAAATAAATTATTCTCACAATTTCATCCTGAGGAATAAAGAAAACAATGACCTTCGGTTTTTCCATAGTAGTTTCAATAATAGTTTAATTCTTTCAACTCCGATGGTTATCAATAACAGAGCAGATTTTGATAGGTTCCTCACACAACTACAAGATAGCGACCCCTTAAACCACGCAAATCATAATAGACCGAGCACTAAATATACCGTCGAAACCCTTCCCAGCACTTCGTTCTATCTCTATAATTTCGTAGAATATCCTATCGGGTGTCTAACCACCGACCTGCCACAACACATTACAAACAATAAATTCATTTATACATTACAAAATAGCAAGCATGGACCACCCTATACTGATAATCTCTGTTTCTTTAGATGCGTAGCGTTATTTAGGGGTGGTAATCTCGGTAATTTACACAGACCCACCAGCGATCTCCTGAAACAGTGGCAAGCCCATCAGGGGTTAGATATAGACGACAAGTTCCCGGGTGTAACGCTAGCGCAGATTCCCTCTCTAGAAAAGTGTTTCGGTATTAACGTGGACGTCTTCGCTTTTGACAAAGACCAAGCCCTGTCCCCAATGCTAAGAGGTAGTACGACTTTTAGCGACACCTTACGAGTTCTATTTTACGAAGAACATTTTATGTATATAGCGGACATAGATAAGGCGGCCCGGGCTTTTTCCTGTCCTAAATGTGGAAAATTGTGGAAAGAATGTTGGCGTATGGATAAACACGAGAAGACATGTACCGGAGATAAGCGAAAAGACAAGTATATCGGAGGAGTTTATAGGAACAAAGAGGGTATACTCGAAACGATAGCTAATAGGGGTATAGAAGTTCCTAATAATTACGTGTATCCCTACAGAGCGACGTACGATTACGAATGTTACTTTAGTAATGTACCGACGACAGATGGAAACATTAGTAATGTCACCGAATATGTAGCCAGGCATATTCCAATGTCTTGTGCCGTAGCCAGTAATATTCCTGGTTATGAGAAACCGGTATGTTTTGTGAGCGAAGGTGATTCTCAAAAATTAGTGAGTAAAATGATAGATTATCTAGAGACATTAGCGAAACGGGCGTATATAATCTTACGCGGCAGTTTCAAACAGGTTTTTGACAGTTTAAGAGACAGGGGTGACTGTAGCGACCTCATAGGGAAACTCGAATCATACTTGAAAGAGCTCCCCGTTATAGGATTCAACTCTGGAAAGTATGACTTAAACGTTATCAAACCATATTTAATAAGACATTTCGTAGCTGCGGCGAACAAAGTAGAAAAATCGAACGAAGAAGATGATGAAGAGGAAAAAGATGAAGAAGATGACGTTGATGAAGAATTGAAAAATGATGACGATGAAGAAGATGATGACGATGAAGAAGAAGATGACGATGAAGAAGAAGATGACGATGAAGAAGAAGATGACGATGAAGAAGAAGAGCCGAAACAAAACAAAACTAAAAAAGGGGTGACCTCGCCCTTCAAGTTTATCGTTAAGCGCAATAATAATTTTATGTGCATCTCCACCAGTCGACTAAAGTTCTTAGATATTATAAATTATCTCGCCCCGGGGTTCTCTTATAGTAAATACTTGGCGGCGTACAAGATTAAAGAGACCAAAGGTGTATTTTGTTACGAGTATATTACCGACCTAATAAAGTTAGACGAAACCTCTCTCCCCCCTCACGAGGCCTTCTTTTCGACGCTTAAAAACTGTAATATTTCAAACGAAGAGTACGAGTATTGTAACAAGATATGGGCGGACAATAACATGTCCACTCTCAGAGATCTTCTTGTTTGGTATAACAACAAGGATGTCGGGCCCTTCCTACTAGCATTAGAGAAACAGATCGAATTTTACGCGGGTTTAGGTGTAGATATGTTTAAGGACGCCATTTCAGTCCCGGGTGTGACGTTAAGATACCTCTTCAACACCATACCTAAAAACGTAGTCTTTTCTTTATGCGGTAAACGCGAGGCAGAGCTTCATAAAACACTTAGAGATAATATAGTGGGTGGCCCGAGCATAATCTTTCATCGCCACCACGAGAAGGACGAGACTCGAATCAGAGGTAATCCTGAAAACGTAGTAGAGAGTCTTAAAGGCTACGACGCAAACGCTCTGTATCTCTGGGCGTTGATGCAGAAAATGCCCACTGACTTTCCAATTATACGAAAAGTTGAGGACGGGTTTAGACAACGTAAAGTTAATTATTACGATCAGCAGAGTAGAGAGTGGTTAACGTGGGTAGCTCACAAACACAACATTGAGTTGCGAACTCAATACAACGGGGGTGAGGTACCTTTAGGACCTCGTAGGATTAGAGTGGATGGCTTCTGTCAAAAGAGTAACCTATCCGCTAATAATAAAGTCTGGCAGTATCATGGTTGTCTGACGCACGGCCATATCTGTCACCTCACTGAAAAACACAAAGGTGTTAACCCTATAAACAAAAAACCCTTGTCCGAGCTATACGACAAGACCCGGGAAATTCGCGAATATTTAACCAACGACGTTGGAGTTGACGTGGTTGAGATGTGGGAATGTGAGTGGCAAGAGCTAAAGAAAACCGATAGCACAATTATTCCGTTTCTTAAACAAGCCCTCCCCAGAGCAAAACCATCGTATGCCCGGGAAAAATTACCACTAACCGTCGCGCAGATCTTGAAGGCTGTTAAAGACGAAACGCTGTTTGGTTTGGTAGAATGCGATATTCATGTCCCCGATTCTCTCAAGGAATATTTTAGCGAAATGACACCCATATTTAAAAACGTAGACGTGTGTAGAGACGATATAGGAGAGCTTATGAAGGAATACGCCGTGAAAAATAAATTATTGACGACCCCTAGACGTACCCTGATAGGTAGTTATATCGGGAAGAAAATTCTTTTGGCCACCCCCTTATTAAAATGGTATTTGGATCACGGTCTAGAGGTAACCAACATCTACCAGGTGATCGAATACCACCCTGTTAGTTGTTTCAAACAATTTGGGGACACCGTATCCGACGCCAGACGAAAAGGGGATGTAGATGAGACGCAGTCCATTACGGGGGAGACCATGAAGTTGTTAGGGAATTCGGCGTATGGAAAAACTCTCACCGATAAGGCGAAACACTCGAACGTCGCGTACTGCGAGGGTGAGTCCGCTTCCAAGCTCGTTAACGACCCCCTATTTAAACATATGACAGATTTAGGAGTAGGGAATATATTCGAGGTGGAAATGTTAAAAAAGACGACGAGGTGGGACCTTCCGCTACAAATCGGCTACTTTGTATATCAATACGCCAAGCTACGGATGTTGCAATTTTATTACGATTTTTTAGACCGGTTCGTAGAGAGATCATACTTTCAGTTGTGTGAAATGGACACTGACAGTCTGTATTTGGCGTTAAGTAAACCTAGTTTAGCTGCCGCCGTTAGACCGCCTTTACTCGAAACTTTTTATAACGAGTACGATCAGTGGTTCCCCTCAGAGACCTGTAGCGTTCATCGGGAGGAGTTTGTTAGGAGTTAAGGTAAATTTAAGGTAGATTGTCGAGACTGCGAAAAAACAAAATTGTACCATAAACGTACCCCAGGTTTATTTAAGTTAGAGTACGAAGGGGATGGGATAGTATCGTTATGTAGTAAAACATACCACTGTTTTGGAGATTACTCAAAAACTAGTACTAAGGGGCTTAGCAAACATCACAATAAACTAGACAAAGATATATTTATGAAGGTTCTCAAGACACAACAGGCGCAGGGAGGGAAAAATGTGGGTTTTAAACGATATAAATCGAGTGTCTATACATATACACAGCACAGAAATTCTCTCTCTTATTTCTACATCAAACGCCGTGTGCACAACGACAATGTGACGACTTTTCCGTTAGGTATCTAGAGTATTTATATATATATATATATATTATGTATATACAATGATACTTCTGTGATAGTTTTATGTCCAGTGATAATGAACATATGTTTGTGTCGTTGTCACGTTTATATTGTATTAAAATATATCATTAAAAAAAGTATGCAGTTTTTTTCTATTGTATATACATGTCACGTGGTACTGTCTCGTAAGAATAATATGGATACTCTCAGTATCCTTGGTGTACTACCAGTATACCTGTGTGTAAAACAGAAAAAACGAGTTACAACATCTATGACTTTCACACCTATACAATCCATTATATACGTACACATAAATGACAAATAACACGAGGCATGTTTTGTAATTTATATATATTTTATTGATACAGCACAACACCGATACTGCGTATGCAGTACATCTAGACACGACATAAAAACACAACATCTAAATGTTCAGCCTCAGTCTCTTTCTTCTTCTAAGATGACCCGGGGCAATCGTTGTTATTGGTTGAATCTTTTCAACGTTGTCAGTATCGTACACGGGAGTCCTGTAAGAACCATTATTTATCGAATGAGGTTCGTTGCATGCCGATGTAGATACTGGAAGTCTATGATCTGCCGTGGTCGACGGCGCGTTCGAGGGAAGAGGCTGTAGTGTTGTTGCATTAGCCTCGAGACGAGCACACTCGGCCAATAACTCGTCCTGCATAGCCACGAGCTGTTCGTTTCTACTAAGATGACCCGGAGATAGTGCTGGTACTGGGTGACTACTTTCGAAGTTGCCAGTATCGTAGAAAGGAGCCATGTAAAAGCCACTATTTATGGAATATGGCTCGATACTCGGCGACGTGGATACTGGAAGTGTGTGATCTAGTCTGATGTCGGGTTCGTTCACTGTATGAGTCTCGAGTGTTGTTGCAATGGCTTCGAGACGCTCATACTCGGCCAATAACTCGTCCTGCATAGACACGAGGTGTTCAAATTCTGAACGATTCAACGTGATCCCATACTTGGTGGGATATTTTAAATTCGATGTCCCGAAAAATTTTCGAATATGGATCATAGTCGACCCTCTGTATGAAGACACAGACGCTACTTTCAGCCCTGTAGCCAATGGTTTGACCATTTCACGATCTGCTGTAACGTAGACCCAGCTAGTGGGTACATCGACAACTGGTGCAGCCTCGACGTTTGTCAGCATCTTCTGTATCTCAGCACTGAGCGATGTGTGACTGGCGCTTTCTCACCCGCGACTTTTATAGCATAGGTCAGATTATAGATCCGGTTTAGTCCGGATTTTTAAACACTAAAATTCGTGTCCAGACTTGTCTGCGATATTTTAAGCCACTGACGTCATTGCACTAGAAATTTTAAATTTTGCGCCATAAGCTTCGGTGCTAGTATTCGATACACGATTCGATCGTTTATGTGTTGTCTGGTGGATGAGGTAAACGGCATTAAGACCCTTTGCATTGATCCTCCTCGTGTTTTAATCAGTAGAAAATACACAGAGTACAGTCCACACGCGTTACTAACAAGATCTTGTAACTGACGCGAGTTGTAGATGAGAGGTCTGTTCGAATTCCTCTCGATAAAATCGATGATCTCGGTATGTCTGGGAGAAAACCCGAAACTGTCGAAATACTCAAACTGCCCCATAGCGTTGTAGTAGAGGGCGACCCAGTGAGAGCCAGGTAGATAGCTGGGATCTGTATTGATAACGAAGACTGCTGTTTTAGTTGGATCGATATAGCGAGGTAACCGATTGCGAGCCACTACGCTAACAATGGAACACCGTCTCACAAAAATGTCAGACATGAGTACTTTGAGAATATCTTTCGTATTCATTGTCGAAGTGTTTACGCTGTGTAATCTGTAAGAATCTGTCTCGTTTTAGAGATCTCCAGCACGGAATCCAGTTCTGCGTAAACTAGGACCTGTATAGGATTAGGCGTGATCGTCGCAAATTTGAGCTCGATGGCGACGGGCCCTGATTTTGCCAGCTCAAATTGTTCGGTGTTCAAAAGACTTGGGCTGAGATCGAATGCAAAAAGAGTGTAGGCGTTCTTGAAGTCGTTATAATCTATTCCGTTACCAGCGTCTGTTCCCACAAGACCCAACGCCAGCATGGACTTGAAGTAGGCGCGAGCGTACTGACCGCGGTCAAATTCGGTAGATAGAGGTTTACCCCAAATACTATGACCGGCGACGGTGATGTTTAAGTAGGTAAGGCCAAAGTTTTTAAAATTGAAGGGGTTGGTGTCGTAACTTCCATTAAATGCAGCCGAGTCCAGTAAGCCGAGGACTAGTCGCGTTGGTGTTTGAGTCAGAAAAAGATTGTCTTGGGAATGAGATAACATGCCTTTAGGAATGGCAAATGTTTTAATCATAACTCTCTTCATGGGGTATCGCGCATTGCCTCGTAAGAGAGCCTTTTCGTGAGCCAGCGAAATGGCTGGATTAACTGAGGCTTTCCTCACCAACAGGGCGGCGTAGGTGATGACACTTTTATAACCGACAGTTTTGTCGTGAGCTATGATGTTAAATACGTCCTTTGAGGGGTCAACTTAATTTTCACGTCAACCCTGTTTAGCATGTAACGCTCCTGAGCAAAAATATCAGAGTGAAGTCGCCCTATCATATCCAGCTCATGGCTACCTCGGGCCAGATTTCGACGAGTTTTAAGACCCGCATTGGAGTCACCTTGGGTGTCATCCGCGTGTTTGGGAGTATCGGTGTAGTAGAGCGCGCTCGTGAGATAACTTTTCTTAGATTCCTTGCTATGGTTGAGAGTGGCTTCTAGGTATGCTCGAAAAGGGTAGGTGTTTTCAGAAGCTGAAATCAAAGTATCGTTGAGAGATACGTCGACTTGTGAGATTAGACTGTGCAGAAAATAGTTCACAGGCGCAACTTCAACATCATTTGGTATATTTTCACCGTTGGACAGCGTGATTTTTGCTCTCATATGCAGATACGTGTTGGAAAAATCGATGTATTCGTCCGAATTTCCGCTGATGGAAAACTCTATAGGGGCCCCAGATGCCAGAGACGCCAAGGGGGAAACTTCTACAAACTGGGCAGAATCAAGAGATGTCTGAGTCGGTGGAACGCTAAACAAATCTAGTCCAGAATGGAAACACTCGCAAGACTTGGGATGCACTAACGCCATATCGCTTAACCGAATATGTCCGAATAGTTTGTCCTCTTAGACTTCTTGGACGCGGAATGAGAGTGATCGCGTCGTTTCGTCGTTTTTATTCTTCTTGCCGGCATCCCAGGTGGAGCTGCTCGTCTTTTCCTTCTTCTACCGCTTCCGGTTTGTTGGCCTGTATCGCCACCGGCCAGATGACTGATGGCTCCCTGAATTAAACGCTGACCGGATTCCTTAGCTCTTTCTTTAAACGACTCTCCAATATTTCTTCCCGCCAATGCGTCTTGCGCGACTTGTAGTCCCGTACCGACACCTTCTCTGAGTAATGCCTTACCTCCTGTTTTTAGCCACGGTAAAATTGCTCTTCCGATGCCTCCGAAAAAACTTCCGATACCGCGACCTCGCTGACTTCTACCTCCGACAAATACCGGGAGGCCGTGGCCGGCTTGATTAAAGCAACACTCTTCGTATAACTTAGCATTTCGATGAAGCGGCGTGTGTCTCACCATTATACCAGATCGAAGTGCTTCCGCGCTCTGAAATGTAACGTCAGTACCGACGTTCCGGATGTAAATGGGATCGCAACTCCCCTGTCGTTAGTTAAAAGAATTTCTAACCTGTCGAAGGAGAACCTGCTCAGGGGGACATAGTGCGGTTTGTCGTAGATGCAAAATATGGATGTGGTGGTTTTCTCCAAAACAGGAACTGCCCTCAGTAAGGGTACCAGAACATCCCCCACCACTCTAGGTGACACTAGATCGCAATAGACGTACACGTTTCTGGTTTGCGTTTCCAAATTTATTTATTTCTCGCCGTGCAGGGCCACGTTAGCGTCTGTCACGCGATTCGATGGGAGGCTTAAGATACTTTTCAATTCCTCGCTTATGGTAACCGAGTGTCCTTGGTCAAAGAGTTTAAGTATGGCCTTATTTTCGTTTTTTTTATTAAAAAATCTCATTTTGATGGGTGGTGATTTTTCCAAAATCACTTTATTTAAAGCATCGATAAAGTTATCCGCTGTCTTGTATAACCCCGGCGCCAGTTCCATTGTTACTGCTGTGTTACTAGAGGTTTCGTAACGGAGCCAGATATCGCCGGGTAGGACGTTGAAATGAGTGTTTGGAAATTGTATCTCGGCCAAACCGACTTCGTAGTTTGCGTTCAGTTCGATAGTTTGAGGGAGTTTGACGAAAAAGTTTCCAGGACTATTTTCAGGATAAATTTGCATCGAAGCGTTGCTGGGGGCTGTGATGTAAAAACTCATCTTCCTTGATTCACCGTCTCGTCTCTAACTTGGGGTTTGGAAGCATGTAACCCAGACAACTGCTCAGGAGCGCGATCCAAATCTTTCCGTCCTGACCCTCACCGTTTCCACCCGTCAGATTAAATAAAGCCACGCCGATTACGGCATATATAACGATCATTTGACAGAGAAAAACGATTTCCATTCGCGGGAGCAGTTTACCGAAAACAGGCCAGAGTGAGGTTCTGCTATCGTGACTGGTCCCTTCGTCGTTCTTCGTTTCTTCTCGTTCAACTACCGTACTCAGAAAAGTTTGCACGTGTTCATCCCCCTCCATTTCGTTAGTCTCTGTATCTCGATACTTGATCGCTCAAAATCCAAGTGTTAAATGCCGATGTGTAACCGTACCATTTGACTAAGTACTGTTTTGTTCCACCAACTTTCCTCTCTTCTAAGATGGCTTCTATTCGATACACCCGTTTTTCGCCGACTTTCTGAAGCTCTTCTGTATAAAACGACCCTTTCAACTCTTCACCAGAATCATCTTTCACAACGTAGGTTACCGGGTTAGTGATTTTGTTTACACGACTGATTGTAAACAGTTCTTCCGTCCACGCTGGTGTATACCCCTTTTTGAAATTAGCTCTGGCTTGAGCTATCCTAACTCGATCACCTTCTTTATAACGGTTATTGATCGCTACTGACTGTCTATTGTCTCTCCCCGATAGTTTATTATACAACGTGTTCCAGACTTGTTCTTGATTGGCCGAATTTACGTGGACCGGCGCCATTTTAATGCTCCTGTGATACGAATTATTGTAGTTTCTGAGTAAGGCGGATAACGCATCCACATATCTCAATTTGTTCGTTTTCGTAAAAAATTTCCACATTTTCTCTTTTAACGTTCGGTTAAATCGTTCTACGATCGCTGCCTTTATATCCTCGTTCTCCGTAGTGAAGAAATGGACTCCATTTTCCTTGAGAAACTTTAGGAAAGTTTTGTTGACGAATTCGGATCCTTTGTCCGTTTGAAGATGTATCGGTTTGCGCTCGGCAAATATTTCGCTCACGGCCTCCACTAGATTTTTTGCGGTTTTCGACCGTATCGGAACTGCCCAAGCATACTTCGCAAAAACGTCGATACACGTAACGAGATACGAGAACGCGTCGTTGTATCTTCTTAATTGTCTCAGATCGATCAGATCAGCCTGGAACTGCTGGTTCATACCACCCACGATGATGGGTCGTCTCTTAAATTTTCTAATAATGGGTTTGTGTAGAGTATAAGCATCCTGTAGACTCAGCCATTCTTTAATCTTTGCAGAGCTTAGTTTTGTACTACGCTGTAAACCACCCACACCCCCGTAGGCACCCGGTCGATTCGGATCGTAGTAACGGCTTCTTAAAATCTTATCTACTCGTTTGGCCATGACTCCCAGTTTGGTTTTGGAATTTTACTTTTTCTTCTTTTCCTGAGCCTGTACTTGCCCACAACTTCTTTGTGAGTGACCGCTTTCGTTTTCGGCCTAGGCGCGCTTGGCGCTGACTGAGGAATTTTTTCGTCGACTTCATCTTTAAGTACCGCAGTTGGTGGTGTTGTAATCGCGTCGGGGGATGGGGGTGCCTGTTTAATGTCCACTACGCCTAGAGGTTTGTGTCTGTACTGATCGAGACGTTGCAGATACCGTTGCAATGTCTGCTGATACAGTCTGGCTTTGTCGCGTGGTGACATGTCCTCTCTTTCCAGGACTCGTTGCATTTGCGTATCCAGATCTCCTAGGGTGTCTTTTAGTGACTCGGGTGGCGTATACGCGCTTTGGTGGTGATTTACAGACTCTACCAGTCGAGGATCTATCAAAATCATTTTCTTGGCCATCGTTCACATGCCCAGAATACCGCTCAGGATACCCAGAACTGGTTTAATCAGAGCGCCGATAAAACCACCCTTTTGTAGAATCTGTTTTCTCTTTTTCACGGTCGTCTTTTTTCGTGCGAGAATCCTCAGGTCGTGTTTATGGCGCTGTAACCGTCTCTTCTGAGCCGGCGTGAGCCGAACGTTACCTTTTAACACGTTGTGGCAACATTCGCACAGAGTTCTTATGAGATCAGGCGACGCTGTTTTCATCGCGGCCTTTACAGCTGGTGGTTTAGCCGAGCACAGAAAACGCAACATCTCTCCGTGTCTTTTGACAGATTCGCCCATGTTCCTTATTTTGGGATGTAGACTACCTGCTGTTCTTTAGGAAAAATATTTGTGCGCAGCCTTAGATGATCCGGTGTCTCTTGCCGAAGGTCAATTAATAAATACCCGTGTGGAGCCGATGTCGCGTCTTTAAAACTTTCTTGCACGTACGACACGCGCCCCGGGTACATTTGTTTGGCCAGATTCGTAATCTGAGACCCGTCTCTCGGGTTTTTAAACATAACTATGTAATGACTGTTGAGACTTATCGTCCGCTGTTCCTTGTTTTTGCTAAAGAGATTCTGTACTATATACACGACGCTTATATTTCTATGATGACTTCCCTTGGTAAATAGTTTCGTGACCCTATCGTCGGTTTCGTTCATCAGATCGTCTATGACCAACAGACGTGTCCTATCTCCTCGCCATTGCTCCATGTCGGGTAGCCCTTCGTTAAACTGAACACCCTTCATCGTATCGTACATCGATTGCCACTCGCCGTAACAGTAGATTATTTCCTCCGGAGCGGGTCTGATCATTTCTGACACGTGATCGATAAAGCGCCTAACAAACACACTTTTTCCGCATCCCGTCGGTCCTGCGACTAGCGCCGTAAACGGATGATTCCAGGTTGGATCCATACCTACGACTGTCGCGAGGTAGATTTATGTCGTTATTTTATAACTTACGAACCTTATTTGATAACACTATACGCGTATCGAGACCATAAGTATTGTTATTAACCTATGTCTTATTGTCTGCTAACCGCGTACCGAGACAGCTCGCTCATTAGTTTACACTTGTTGCGTTTCGCGCTCGCTGGAGACAATAATCATTAAACTCACGCGAGAGCGGCAACGGTGGGAGATATTGAGCTGCCACGGTAGGAGAAAATGACTGTTCGTTAATACCGCCAGCAAGATTTGCCAATATATGTATGTATATATATACCTACTTATGGTCCATATCTTAAATACGGGGCCCTTTACGTCAACGTAGATATAATAACTATTAACTTATTACTATTATATGTATATATACTCACCATAACTATGAAATAACTAACGTATCACTACTCCCTAATATGGTAGTTTCACTTCCGGAGTGGGCGTGGTCTATAGCGGGACAACACACACACACACTAGCTCCTATTGGAAGTCACTTTGGCGGGAAAAACTGCTGTCCAATACATGACTCACCCCTTCATGCACTATACAAGCCCTATTCATATATACATATATATCATGACAGAAGCTCCACCACCACCACCACCTTCCACCATGGGAAAGTGGTGGTATCCTACTATATAACTCTTGTACTGGACTTCGTAGGGTATACCCTACTCTTTGGTCAACTAAAAAACCAGGAGCGTTTCCTTCCTGGTCTACTACTAACGATGAAGTTTTAAAATAGCTAAAGATGAAAAGAGAACTACTAAACACATTTCTCTCTCTCTCTCTCTCTCTCTCTCTCTCTCTCTCTGCGTTCAGGACTCAATCAGAGTAAGGATTCCAGACTCCCACATGAAGTCAGCTGTCAGGCTAAGTGTGTTGATCGCCCCCACAGACAGAACATCACAATTAGAGTCTGTCAGATCCACTCTGACTGAACACCCGTTAATACGTTGCACTGTGTTCTGCGCCAGGGGGCCAGTGCATCCGATTTCAGCCAGCATTTTATTCGGGTTTGCTTTCCATAGCCTTTGATTGTCCCCAATCTTCCTGCAAGGCAGCAGATGATCTTTTCTGTAGGGGGATTCTGCCCTTAGGTGGTAGGTCCTCCCAGGTTTACGAGCACCATCTGCCCGAGTCACTAGAGGTGTCTGTTAGAACCAGACAAATTGTTATGTTCTGTCTGTGGGGGCGATCAACACACTTAACCTGACAGCTGACTTCATATGAGAGTCTGGAATCCTACTCTGATTGAGTCCTGATCGCAGAGAGAGAGAGAGAGAGAGAGAGAGAGAGAGAGAGAGAGAGAGAGCGACAGAACAAAACAAATGAAATTTTTGGGGCATGTTAAAAGACACACCAGCCTACTAAAAGTAATATTAGAAGGAAAAATACAAGGTAAAAGAGGCAGACGAAGACTAACATGGACGAGAAACATAAAAAGATGGACAAGTCAACCTATGACAATCTGCACCATCAAAGCAAGAGACAGAGCAGAATGGCGCTCCATAGTAGCCAACCTTCGATGCGGAGACGGCACTCAATGATGATGATGATGATGATGTCCAAACGTCGGTAGCTCAGTAGGGTGGTTTTCCCAACTAGGCTAACGAGGCCACCTGAAGGAAGAAACGAAAGAGAGAAAGGTAATTGTGGTGTTGAGGTCCATGACTTTTGGTTCACTTTCTGTGACATTTTCATCTTATATAATTTGAAGATCTTGTAAGTTTTCTGCTATCAACAAAACGTCATTTATATACCTGAGTTGTTCAGGTCGCTTTCCGCGCTGTGATGATATATTTGGTTTGCAATTGTTTTTGAAATATTTTACCTGTAAAAAAAAAGGTAAAGTACCCCCGTCACGCCAAGTGGCGTATAGGGAATATGGTGTTTCATCATCAATATGGTGTTTCATCATTTTGGTGAATCTGGGAGAAGATTAGCGGAAAGGTTTTGTGAACATCTACGTGATGTCCAACAAAATACTGGTACTCCGGTATCTTCCCACTTCAACTCCCCTGATCACAAGGGTAAAGACGACATCCGTGTCACTGGTATTGTCCTTTGTCACTCTGGCGACCGCAGCCGCTATACTTTGGAAAATCGCCTTATAGTCCAGTATGGTTCGCTGACCCCGAGAGGTATGAATGTATCACACTCATACGCATAGTTTCTTTTTGCTTGCTCCTTCCCCTTTGCATAGTCTTCTCTACTACACATATTTGGGTTCTTTGGTCTACTTACTATGCCATGCTTTTTATAGTTCTTCTCCTCTAGTCCCTTATGAGACACTTCGGTTTTCTCCTCTATAATTTTTTTTCTGTGCTTCTTACCCCTCATTTATTTTTACTGTACCCCACTCTCAGACATCTCACTCTTAGCGTCTTTTTACACCTGTCAGTCTACTATTCGATTCTTTCTCCTTTGTGTTTGCACACTGACCCCTGTGTTAACTCCTCTGGTTCTGTTTACATTTACGCACTTTTTGGCACGATTTTCGACGTTCACGACAGCCGCACTTGGTTACGATTTTATTTTGGATTTGACAGGATAGTTTTATTTTTGTTGTTGTTTTCTTTAACACATTTCGATTGTTTTTGTTTTGGTTGTTTCGTTATCAGTTTTGTGTGTGTGTTTTTATTGTTTGTTCCTGATGAAGGCCTATTGAGCCGAAACGTTGTTTAGTCTGTGTCGTCCACTTGTCACGTAAAGCTTCTTACATACCATTTTTTATTTTTTTATTTTCCCTTTGTTTCATCATCATCATCGAGTGCCTTCTCCGCAACGAAGGTTGGCTACCATGGATCGCCATTCTGCTCTGTTTCTTGCTTTGATGGTGCAGGTTGTCATAGATTGACTTGTCCATCTTTTAATGTTACTCGTCCATGTTAGTCTTAGTCTGCCTCTTTTACCTTGTATTTTCCCTTCCAATATTACTTTTAGTAGGCTGTTGTGTCTTTTAACATGCCCCAAAAATTTCATTTGTCTTGTCTTAATTGTATTTAGTAGTTCTCTTTTTATTTTCAGTTGTTTTAAAACTTCATCGTTTGTTTTCTTTTCTTTCCATCCAATTCTACCTATTCTTCTATAAATCCACATTTCAAAGGCTTCAATTTTCTGTTCTGTTTTCTTGTATAATGTCCATGTTTCTGCACCATACAGGAATATTGAGAAGATGTAACATTTTGCCATTCTTAGTATCAGCCCTACTGATATTTGTTTTGTTGTTAGTATATTTTTCATGGCATTAAAATTACTTTTTGCCAAATCTATTCTTTTGTTTATTTCAATTTTACATTTTCCATCATTGGTTATAGTATGTCCCAGGTAGTTGTAGCTCTGGACTGTCTCCAGATGTATTCCCTCACCTGTGATATTTAATTGTAGGTCTTGAGAATTTGCTTTGTTTATGATCATAGTTTTAGTCTTTTTGATATTCATATCTAGTCCATATTTTTTGCTTGTCATGTTTATCGCATTAAGCAATTGTTGTAGGTCTTTATAATTTTCTGCTAGTAGTACAGTATCATCAGCATATCTTAGGTTATTGATTATCTTTCCATTAATGTTTAGGCCTGGCATCTCTAGTATGCCTAAATATGGTGTTAGTGACCATAAATTTTACAGACCTTCGGCACATGGTGTTCTCGAAAAGTTTTGAAGGCTCGCTGTGTTGTGTTTTGATCTTTCTGCCTTGTCACGTGGCCAAACCATTTTATTTGCTGTGTATTTGTGTATGCTAATAGCGAAGACTATTTCCAGCTTTTAAAATAAATTCTCCATTTCTTTCCTCTCATTCATCTAACACATTTATGATCTTATCACTTAGACTGTTTCCTCTCATTCATCTAATCATCTACTACTATCTAAACGCCAATTATAAATAAATCGATCTATTTTCTAATCTTTTACAGAGAAGAGCTAGCGATGAGAATAGATTTAACAGAAGCCAGAGTTCAGGTGAGAATAGAATGTGATCTTCTCTCCGTGAAGTTAAGTTATGTCTTGTCATAATGGTTTAAATAGAACACCATGGCTCTAGAATAATGGTATTAATACCTGCTGCGCAGAACAGAACAATTAACCATTTTAGACTCGGAACAAGCCATAACAGATGAAGTAACGCAGTTTCAACACCATCAACTTATGATGGATATGACTGTGGCACAGACAAAATTATTGCAGAACAGCTGCTACAAGCATGCCCAACATTTGATGAACATAGAAGGTCCTTGTGGCGATCACCGATACCATACACACACAAACGGTATGGAGATGCACAGAAAACTATAGATTTACCTGTCAACTATAGACTTACCTGTCAACTATAGATTTACCTGTCAACTATAGACTTACCTGTCAACTATAGATTTACCTGTCAACTATAGATTTACTTGTCAAATATATATTTACCTGTCAACTATAGATTTACTTGTCAGCTATAGATTTACATGTCAACTATAAATTTACTTGTCAACTACAGATTTACTTGTCAGCTATAGATTTCCTTGCAACAATAGACTTACCTGTCAATTATAGATTTACCTGTCAACTATAGATTTACCTGTCATCTATAGATTTACCTGTCAACTATAGATTTACCTGTCAACTAAAGATTTACCTGTCAACTATAGATTTACTTGTCAAATATATATTTACCTGTCAACTATAGATTTACTTGTCAGCTATAGATTTACATGTCAAATATAAATTTACTTGTCAACTACAGATTTACTTGTCAGCTATAGATTTACCTGTCAACAATAGACTTACCTGTCAATTATAGATGTACCTGTCAACTATAGATTTACCTGTCATCTATAGATTTATATGTCAACTATAGATTTGCTTGTCAGATGACGAAAACAAAACCTAGCAGCGAACCGTCAGAAACGAACGAGTTAAGATTTCAGCTTGCAGTGAGACCGTCTGTGGCGTCTTGACAGGCGATTGGCAGCAAGCAATCATGATAAGTCTATAGTTTGGTAGAAACATTAGTGCCTTACACTGGATTTTGCTTCTGAAGAGTTTCTCTCGTGGCTGAATCTGCCAATATTGGATAGACAGATCCGTCCACTGAATGAACAAGATGTGTTTCTGGTGCCTGGCCTCGTCTCCGTTCCTCTGCCCCTTTTGTAGTCTTAATTGGATATCAACACTGGCTTGAAAGTTGCTGTGAAATGTCTTATTTTTGTTCTCCATGAGCCACGATCTGCAACCAGATCCTCCGAGTTTCCTTCACTGATAGAGAATTCACTCAAGTCAGCCCTGCAAACATCCTTTTATTTCATCATTGGACTGCCATTTTGTCTCTTAGTTCACCATACAATATTTGTTTGGGAATATAATTGCTGTCCTTCCTTCTTACGTAACCCAGCCACCTTAGTCTATGACTAATAAGTGTTGCCATGATGGTTGGTAGTTTGACTCGCTGTAAGACATTAGAGTTGGTTGCTTTGTCATGCCATGATGGATGGGAGTTTGGCTCGTTGTAAGACATTAGAGTTGGTTACTTTGTCTTCCCATGATGGTTGGGAGTTTGGCTCGTTGTAAGACATTAGAGTTGGTTACTTTGTCCTGACATGATGGATGGGAGTTTGGCTCGTTTTAAGACATTAGAGTTGGTTACTTTGTCCTGCCATGATGGATGGGAGTTTGGCTCGTTGTAAGACATTAGAGTTGGTTACTTTGTCTTCCCATGATGGTTGGGAGTTTGGCTCGTTGTAAGACATTAGAGTTGGTTACTTTGTCTTCCCATGATGGTTGGGAGTTTGGCTCGTTGTAAGACATTAGAGTTGGTTACTTTGTCCTGCCATGATGGATGGGAGTTTGGCTCGTTGTAAATAAAGAAAAGAAAAGGAATGGCAAAAAGTAATTTTAATGCCATGAAAAATATAGTAACAATAAAACAAATAACAGTAGGGCTGAAACTAAGAATAGCAAAATGTTACCTTTTCTAAATATTCCTATATGGTGCAGAAACATGGACATTGGACAAGAAAACAGAACAGAAAATTGAAGCCTTTGAAACGTGGATTTATAGAAGAAAGGTAGAATTAGATGGATAGAAAAGATAACAAACGATGAAGTTTTAAAACAATTAAAAATAAAAAGAGAACTACTAAATACAATTAAGACAAGACAAATGAAATTTTGGGGCACGTTAAACGATACAACAGCCCACTAAAAGTAATATTGGAAGAGAAAATACAAGGTAAAAGAGGTAGAGGCAGACCAAGACTAACATGGGTGAGTAACATCAAAAGATGGACAAGTCAATCTATGACAATCTGCACCATCAAAGTAAGAAATAGAGTGGAATGGCGATCCATGGTAGCCAACCATAGTTGCGGAGACTGCACTCAATGATGATGATGATGATGATGATGATGATGATGATGAAACATAACAACAGCAGAAGCGACGAACAGAAGAGCAAAAGACCGCAAATCATATCTCCCCTCGACGCTAAACAGAAAATGAGCAAGGAAAGAAGTCGACTGTTCAGTTGCTCCATGAAAAAGAAAAAAAACACATGAGAAAACCGAACCCTGCTTATTTCCCAGAGTTCTGCTTCTTAACTCCCAAACTAACCATGAGCCCTCCCAGCAACCGTTGACATAGGTCAGTACAATGTTGACATTATTCGTTTCGTCGTCATTCAATAACAGACATACATTTCTATTAACCCTAGTGTTGACAAGACGTGGCCGCGTCAAAGACACGAAACAAGATAACTAAGTACGGGGCAATACGATCAGGCAAGGAATATCTAATTAACTATTGTTAACACAAATCTACAATTACTTCAGAAATATTTGTCATTGACATTTGAAATGTTTTAAGTGATTTCCTTGAACGTTGAAGTTTGATTTAAACGGCTTTTGCAAGAATCTCATTTAAAATCGCGATGACATGTATGTATTCGTGCGCGTTCAGGAATAAACGGTGAAAAGTGTGAGGATATCTTTACGCCAGAGAAGAAAGGTCGGTAAACAAAACGGAGTTTGCTGAAGTTGGGTCTAATAAAGAAGGACAGTCGTAATGTTTGTTTGTCAGAGGCGTTTCCTTCAGAGTTTGAGATAGTGTTTTGTATTACTAACAGGATATGTTAAATGTTATGACGTGGTGCTCAGAACATGAAAATACCTCCCCCACTCCTAACTTCAACTCAAAGTTCATCATCATCATCGAGTGACGTCTCCGCATCGAAGGTTGGCTACCATGGCGCGCCAATCCACTCTGTCTCTTGCTTTGATGGTGCAGATTGTCATAGGCTGACTCGTCCTTCTTTTGATGTTACTCGTCCATGTTAGTCTTCGTCTGCCTCTGCTTCTTATTCCTTGTATTTTCCCTTCCAATATTACTTTTATTAGGCTGTTGTGTCTTTTAACACGCCCCAAAAATGTCATTTGTCTTGTTCTAATTGTGTTCAGTAGTTCTCTTTACATTTTTAGTTGTTTTCAAACGTCATCGTTTGTTTTCTTCTCTTTCCATCCAATTCTACCTATTCTTCTATCTATCTATTGACCTTTCGAGCCGTAGCCGGCCCATAGGGCGTAGACCAAGATACACCTTCTCATATCTGAATTTTTGTTCTAGCAGTTTTCTTTTAAAGATATTTTATCAAATCTCGCCATCTGTCTCTGTTCTGTGCAAGCAGCTCTATTACATTGAGGGAGCCGAATCCTGTTGCTCTTGCCTCTCTTATCAATATTCTTCTATAAATCCACATTTCAAAGGCTTCAATTTTTTGTTCTGTTTTCTTGTCTAATTAACTCAAAGTTACAATGGAAAAAAATGCATCTACCAGGAGCCATTTGCCTGAGCATTCAATAACGTCCCTAACATTTATCAATATTGTTATATCGTTGGCAGAATGTGCTCTCGGCTCATATCATCCATGTATAAACATAAATTATATGGAGCAGCTAAACTGAAAAACAAGTCAAACTACAACGTTTCGACAAAAGACTTCATCGGGTGCAATAAATAAACTATACAAGTTAAACACTTATTCCAAGCTAGAAAAAAACAACGCGGGTCTAAAAAAATGGTTGGAAAAGACGGTGGCTATGATTTACACATAGTCTTGTTAAAAGATAAATAGACAATACGGCGGATAGGTTTAGATTTGATAAATAGGTTGTGATGTATTTTCTTTTTGTATTTATTGTGTTGTTTTCTTGCTTACATTTATGTGTTTAATTTTGTTGAGTCTTCTGGTTTCATTTATGTGTTTAATTGTGTTGTGTTTCCTTGCTTACATTTATGTGTTTGATAATGTTGTGTTTTCTGGCTTACATTTATGTGTTTAATTGTGTTGTGTTTCCTTGCTTACATTTATGTGTTTAATTGTGTTGTGTTTCCTTGCTTACATTTATGTGTTTGATAATGTTGTGTTTCCTTGCTTACATTTATGTGTTTCATTGTGTTGTGTTTCCTTGCTTACATTTATGTGTTTAATTGTGTTGTGTTTCCTTGCTTACATTTATGTGTTTAATTGTGTTTGTGTTTCCTTGCTTATATTTATGTGTTCATTGTGTTGTGTTTCCTTGCTTATATTTATGTGTTTAATTGTGTTGGGTTTCCTTGCTTACATTTATGTGTTTAATTGTGTTGTGCTTCTCTGCTTACATTTATGTATTTAATTCTGTTGAGTTTTATGGCTTGCATTTATGTGCTTAATTTTGTTGTGTTTCCTCTCTTACATTTAAGTGTTTAATTGTATTGTGTTTCCTTCCTTACATTTATGTGTTTAATTGTGTTATGTTTCCTTCCTTACATTTATGTGTTTAATTGTGTTATGTTTCCTTCCTTACATTTATGTGTTTAATTGTGTTATGTTTCCTTGCTTACATTTATGTGTTTAATTGTGTTATGTTTCCTTGCTTACATTTATGTGTTTAATTGTGTTATGTTTCCTTCCTTACATTTATATGTTTAATTGTGTTGTGTTTCCTTGCTTACATTTATGTGTTTAATTGTGTTGTGTTTCCTTGCTTACATTTATGTGTTTCATTGTGTTGTGTTTCCTTGCTTATATTTATGTGTTTCATTGTGTTGTGTTTCCTTGCTTATATTTATGTGTTTCATTGTGTTGGGTTTCCTTGCTTACATTTATGTGTTTAATTGTGTTGTGCATCTCTGCTTACATTTATGTATTTAATTCTGTTGAGTTTTATGGCTTGCATTTATGTGCTTAATTTTGTTGTGTTTCCTCTCTTACATTTAAGTGTTTAATTGTATTGTGTTTCCTTCCTTACATTTATGTGTTTAATTGTGTTATGTTTCCTTCCTTACATTTATGTGTTTAATTGTGTTATGTTTCCTTCCTTACATTTATGTGTTTAATTGTGTTGTTTCCTTGCTTACATTTATGTGTTTAATTGTGTTATGTTTCCTTGCTTACATTTATGTGTTTAATTGTGTTATGTTTCCTTCCTTACATTTATATGTTTAATTGTGTTTTGTTTCCTGGCTTACATTTATATGTCTAATTTGTATAGTTTGCTTGTTGTTATTTATTTTGTTCTTCTATTAGTTTAGCTTATATCATTTACCAGAATATGTTTAGATGTGGGTGTAAATATTTTGTCTCCCCATCTGAAAATGCACGAAATCTACTTAACGCTTAAAGTAAATGTCAACCTAATACGCCAGCTTCGATAATTTTATTATTTTACATGATTTGTTACTTTTTATAATATTAATAATAATAATTTTTTGTGCTGCTATTAGAAGGGACTAAGTCAAATTGAAGCAATTCGTAAAATGTGTCTTTCTTCTCTGTAGCTTTTGTTATTGTTGGTGCGTTCGTGTTAATGATGTTCACTTCTCCGGCTTGTTTGAGAAATTATCCGCTCCGATGTTTCCCTTTTTTTTATATTGTCAAGTCTATATTGTGTTCCTATTGTCAAGTCTATATTGTGTTCCTATTGTCAAGTCTATATTGTGTTCCTATTGTCAAGTCTATATTGTGTTCCTATTGTCAAGTTCAACAGGCAATCATCATACCAATATGGAAAAAGAAAGGTAGCAAAAGAGACTGCAATCAATATAGAGGTATATCTCTGCTCAGCCATGTAGGAAAGCTATACGCCAAAATCTTGGAAAAAAGACTGAGACCAATAATAGAACTACAGTTAAGCGATTATCAAATGGGGTTCCGAAAAAACAGAGGATGTACCGACGCACTATTCACACTAAAACAGCTTGCAGAAAAAACGACAGAACACAACCAAAACTTATACATAGCCTTCATTAAACAGGAAAAAGCATTCGACAGAGTAAACAGAGAACAACTGTGGGAGATACTAACAACATACGGAGTAAGCCAACATCTAACCAACATTATTAAAAGTCTCTACGCCAACAGCAGCTGCAGGGTCAGAACAGCAACAGGCTACACAGACCACTTCGAAGTTAGATCAGGTGTAAGACAGGGGTGCGTACTATCCCCCCTACAGTTTATTACATACATGGACCATATATGCAAGCTAGCCAACCCATCAGAGACAGAGGAGATCAACGAGCTTCTATTTGCAGACGGCCAGGCACTAATACATGAAACAATAGAAGACCTACAAGAACACTTAAACAAACTCAACATCTTAGGAACAAAATACAACATGAAAATCAACATCAACAAAACAGAAGTCATGAATGTCGCCAAAAATAAACAGAACATCAACATAACTATAGAAGGCAGGCAACTAAAACAAGTAGAGGAATTCAAATACCTAGGAAGTCTAATGACAAACGACAATTCTCAAACAGCAGAGATAGAATCAAGATGCAACAAAGCTTGTCAAACCATTGGACAGTTATCACCACTATTGTCCAACAAGGAAATAAATATGGAGGCAAAACGAGCACTCTACAATACAAACTTCATCCCAACGTTGTGCTACCAATGTCAGACCTGGACCCTAGATGCAAGAACAGTAAGAAAAATAACCTCTACTGAGATGAAATGTGTTAGACGAATGACAGGAAACAGCCTGAGAGATAAGATCAGAAATTAAGAACTGAGAAAAAAGCTAGGAATAGCACCCGCCATAGAATATATAAGGAAACAACAGATAAATTGGTTTGACCACGTGACAAGGCAGAAAGTTCAAAACACAAAACAACGAGCCTTCAGCAAACGTTGTGAGAACACCAGACCCAAGGGTCGGCCACGAAAAAGATGGATCGATGGAATATTAGAAGCACTAGGAAACATAACAGCAGCAGAGGCGAACAGAAGAGCAAAAGACCGCAAATTATATCTCCCCTCGACGCTGAAAGGCAGATGAGGAAGGAAAGAAGAAGATTGTCAAGTCTATATTGTGTTCCTATTGTCAAGTCTATATTGTGTTCCTATTGTCAAGTCTATATTGTGTTCCTATTGTCAAGTCTATATTGTTTTCCTATTGTCAAGTCTATATTGTGTTCCTGTTGTCAAGTCTATATTGTGTTCCTATTGTCAAAACTATATTGTGTTCCTATTGTCAAGTCTATATTGGGTTCCTATTGTCAAGTCTATATTGTGTTCCTATTGTCAAGTCTATATTGTGTTCCTATTGTCAAGTCTATATTGTGTTCCTATTGTCAAGTCTATATTGTGTTCCTATTGTCAAGTCTATATTGTGTTCCTATTGTCAAGTCTATATTGTGTTCCTATTGTCGAAATTATATTGTGTTTCTATTGTCAAGTCTATATTGTGTTTGTATTGTCAAGTCTATATTGTGTTCCTATTGTCGAAACTATATTGTGTTGCTATTGTCAATTCTATATTGTGTTCCTATTGTCAAGTCTATATTGTGTTCCTATTGTCAAGTCTATATTGTGTTCCTATTGTTAAGGATTGCTAAGGATCACTAAAACATAAAAGACTATAAATATTTAGGCATATACAATAACTTGATCCACTACACATACATTGACTTGACCCACTACACATGCATTGACTTGACCCACTACATATAGAATAACTTGACCCACTACATATAGAATGACTTGACCCACTACATATAGAATAACTTGACCCACTACATATAGAATGACTTGACCCACTACACATACATTGACTTGACCCACTACATATAGAATAACTTGACCCACTACATATAGGCTTACCACGGCAACAGCCGGGGTTCGTAATCCTGGCGAGGACACCTGGGTTTTACTAATTCCCTAAAAATTAGTAGGAGCCGCGATAGCTCAGTGGTTAGTGAACTGGACTACTACAGACAAGGGGTAGGGTTCGATCCCAACCGACGGCTCCGGGTTCACCCAGCCTTAAATGGTACCGGATTTTTTCTGGGAAAGTAAAAGCAGCACGGGCGTAATACCGACCACATTACCCCAAAAATCATGTGCTGAAGGTCTGTAAAATATAGGGTCACTAACACCATATTTCCCTATACGCCACTTGGCGTGACGGGGGGTACTTTACTTTTTACTTACTACATATAGAATGACTTGACCCACTACATATAGAATGTTTTGACCCACTACATATAGAATGACTTGACCCACTACATATAGAATGACTTGACCCACTACATATAGAATGACTTGACCCACTACATATAGAATGACTTGACCCACTCTTTATTATTACCAATATTATTATTATTATCACCATTTTTATCATTATAATTATTACCACCATTATTATTACTATTACTACTATTAATACTACTACTATTGTCGCTATTATTAATTTTCACTACTGCTACTACTATTACTACTACTACTACTACTACTACTACTACTACTACTGCTATTAGTAATACTTGTTCTGCCACTATTATTAATCTCCACTACTACTACTACTATTACTACTACTACTACTACTACTACTGCTGCTGTTATTAGTAATTCTTGTTCTGCCACTATTATTAATTTCCACTACTACTACTACTATTACTACTACTACTACTACTACTACTGCTATTAGTAATACTTGTTCTGCCACTATTATTAATTTCCACTACTACTACTACTATTACTACTACTACTACTACTACTACTACTACTACTACTACTACTACTACTGCTGCTGTTATTAGTAATACTTGTTCTGCCACTATTATTAATTTCCACTACTACTACTACTACTACTACTACTAGTACTACTACCCATACTACTACTACTACTTCTACTTCTACTACTACTACTACTACTAATACTACTACTACTACTAGTACTACTACTACTACTACTAATAATAATAATACTACTACTAATACTAGTACTACTACTACTACTATTACTACTACTAATACTACTAGTACTACTACTACTACTACTACTATTACTACTACTAATACTACTATTACTACTACTAGTACTACTACTACTACTATTACTACTACTAATACTACTATTACTGCTACTAATACTACTACTACTACTACTACTACTAAAACTACTATTACTACTACTAATACTACTACTACTACTACTACTATTACTATTACTACTACTACTACTAATACTACTACTACTACTACAACTACTATTACTACTACTAATACTACTACTACTACTAGTACTACTAGTACTACTACTACTACTACTATTACTACTACTACTACTACTATTACTATTATTACTACTACTACTACTATTACTACTACTACTTCTACTACTATACTACTATTACTACTACTAGTACTACTACTACTACTATTAGTACTACTACTACTACTAATACTACTACTACTACAACTACTACTACTAGTACTAGTACTACTACTACTACTTGTATAACTACTACTACTAGTACTAATACTACTATTACTACTACTACTATTACTACTAATACTACTACTACTACAACTACTATTACTACTACTAATACTACTACTACTAGTACTACTACTACTACTATTACTACTACTACTACTACTATTACTATTATTACTACTACTACTACTATTACTACTACTACTTCTACTACTATACTACTATTACTACTACTAGTACTACTACTACTACTATTAGTACTACTACTACTACTAATACTACTACTACTACAACTACTACTACTAGTACTAGTACTACTGCTACTTGTACATCTACTACTACTAGTACTAGTACTACTACTACTACTTGTACAACTACTACTTGTACAACTACTACTACTAGTACTAATACTACTATTAATACTACTACTACTACTTGTTCAATTACTACTACTAGTACTAATACTACTATTAATACTACTACTACTACTTGTACAACTACTACTACTAGTACTAATACTACTATTAATACTACTACTACTACTTGTAGTACTACTACTACTACATATAAACAAAAATGTTGAGTAAAACTAAATGGAACTATCATGAAACAAGTGCAAATATTCAAATTCCTGGGATCAATAATAACATCAGATGGTACATGCACTGTAGAAATTAGAAACAGAATAGGACAAACAAAGACAGAATAGGACAAGCAAAGAGACAGAATAGGACAAGCAAAGAGACAGAATAGGACAAGCAAAGAGACAGAATAGGACAAGCAAAGAGACAGAATAGGACAAGCAAAGAGACAGAATAGGACAAGCAAAGAGACAGAATAGGACAAGCAAAGAGACAGAATAGGACAAGCAAAGACAGAATAGGACACGCAAAGACAGAATAGGACAAGCAAAGAGACAGAATAGGACAAGCAAAGAGACAGAATAGGACAAGCAAAGACAGAATAGGACAAGCAAAGATACAGAATAGGACAAGCAAAGACAGAATAGGACAAACAAAGACAGAATAGGACAAGCAAAGACAGAATAGGACAAGCAACGTGACAGAATAGGACAAGCAAAGAGATAGAATAGGACAAGCAAAGAGACAGAATAGGACAAGCAAAGACAGAATAGGACAAACAAAGACAGAATAGGACAAGCAAAGACAGAATAGGACAAGCAAAGAGACAGAATAGGACAAGCAAAGAGACAGAATAGGACAAGCAAAGACAGAATAGGACAAGCAAAGAGACAGAATAGGACAAGCAAAGACAGAATAGGACAAGCAAAGACAGAATAGGACAAGCAAAGACAGAATAGGACAAGCAAAGACAGAATAGGACAAACAAAGACAGAATAGGACAAGCAAAGACAGAATAGGACAAGCAAAGAGACAGAATAGGACAAACAAAGACAGAATAGGACAAGCAAAGACAGAATAGGTCAAGCAAAGACAGAATAGGACAAGCAAAGACAGAATAGGACAAACAAAGACAGAATAGGACAAGCAAAGACAGAATAGGACAAGCAAAGACAGAATAGGACAAGCAACGACAGAATAGGACAAGCAAAGACAGAATATGACAAGCAAAGACAGAATAGGATAAGCAGAGACAGAATAGGACAAGCAAAGACAGAATAGGTCAAGCAAAGACAGAATAGGACAAGCAAAGACAGAATAGGACAAACAAAGACAGAATAGGACAAGCAAAGACAGAATAGGACAAGCAAAGACAGAATAGGACAAACAAAGACAGAATAGGACAAGCAAAGACAGAATAGGACAAGCAAAGAGACAGAATAGGATAAGCAAAGAGACGGAATAGGACAAGCAAAGACAGAATAGGACAAACAAAGACAGAATAGGACAAGCAAAGACAGAATATGACAAGCAAAGACAGAATAGGACAAGCAAAGACAGAATAGGACAAACAAAGACAGAATAGGACAAGCAAAGACAGAATAGGACAAGCAAAGACAGAATAGGACAAACAAAGACAGAATAGGACAAGCAAAGACAGAATAGGACAAGCAAAGAGACAGAATAGGATAAGCAAAGAGACGGAATAGGACAAGCAAAGACAGAATAGGACAAGCAAAGACAGAATAGGACAAGCAAAGACAGAATAGAACAAGCAAAGACAGAATAGGACAAGCAAAGACAGAATAGAACAAGCAGAGACAGAATAGGACAAGCAACGACAGAATAGGACAAGCAAAGACAGAATAGGACAAACAAAGACAGAATAGGACAATCAAAGACAGAATAGGACAAGCAAAGACAGAATAGGACAAGCAAAGAGACAGAATAGGACAATCAAAGACAGAATAGGACAAACAAAGACAGAATAGGACAAACAAAGACAGAATAGGACAATCAAAGACAGAATAGGACAAGCAAAGAGACAGAATAGAACAAGCAAAGACAGAATAGGACAAGCAAAGACAGAATAGTACAAGCAAAGAGACAGAATAGGACTAGCAAAGACAGAATAGGACAAACAAAGACAGAATAGGACAATCAAAGAGACAGAACACGACAAGCAAAGACAGAATAGGACAAACAAAGACAGAATAGGACAAGCAAAGACAGAATTCCATCGAATGAAAAAAAAACATTCTCTGTAACAAATCATTGTCAATGTTAAAAAACGTGTCCTAAAGTGCTACATCGAACCTGTTCTACTATATGGAAGCGAGTCATGGATGATAAGCAAGACAACACAGAGAACATTAGAGGCAGCTGAGATGTGGTTTATCAGAAGAATGCTACGAACTCCATGGAAAGCAAAACATGCAAGTGTAAAATGTTTAAAATGAATTGAAGAAACCAGAAATATAATAAAAATAATAAGGAAGAGACAATCTACATGTATTTGATATTGTCGTGAGAAAAGAAGGCATTGAGAATACAATAACAACAGGCAGAATGAATGGAAAGAAGTCATTGAGAATACTATAACAACAGGCAGAATGAATGGAAAGAAGGCATTGAGAATACAATAACAACAGGCAGAATGAATGGAAAGAAGGCATTGAGAATACTATAACAACAGGCAGAATGAATGGAAAGAAGGCATTGAGAATACTATAACAACAGGCAGAATGAATGGAAAGAAGGCATTGAGAATACAATAACAACAGGCAGAATGAATGGAAAGAAGGCATTGAGAATACTATAACAACAGGCAGAATGAATGGAAAGAAGTCATTGAGAATACTATAACAACAGGCAGAATGAATGGAAAGAAGGCATTGAGAATACTATAACAACAGGCAGAATGAATGGAAAGAAGGCATTGAGAATACTATAACAACAGGCAGAATGAATGGAAAGAAGGCATTGAGAATACTATAACAACAGGCAGAATGACTGGAAAGAAGGCATTGAGAATACTATAACAACAGGCAGAATGAATGGAAAGAAGGCATTGAGAATACAATAACAACAGGCAGAAAGACTGGAAAGAAGGCATTGAGAATACAATAACAACAGGCAGAAAGACTGGAAAGAAGGCATTGAGAATACTATAACAACAGGCAGAATGAATGGAAAGAAGTCATTGAGAATACTATAACAACAGACAGAATGGATGGAAAGAAATCATTGAGAATACTATAACAACAGACAGAATGAATGGAAAAATGGCAATGAGAATACTATAACAACAGACAGAATGAATGGAAAGAAGGCATTGAGAATACTATAACAACGGGCAGATAGAATGGAAAAATGGCAATGAGAATACTATAACAACAGACAGAATGAATGGAAAGAAGGCATTGAGAATACTATAACAACAGACATAATAAATGGAAAGAAGGCATTGAGAATACTATAACAACAGACATAATAAATGGAAAGAAGGCATTGAGAATACTATAACAACAGACATAATAAATGGAAAGAAGGCATTGAGAATACTATAACAACAGACATAATAAATGGAAAGAAGGCATTGAGAATACTATAACAACAGACATAATAAATGGAAAGAAGAGCAGAGAAAAAACTAGAAAAATGTTATTGATCATATCCAAATGGTATAATAGATGATCACCGACTGTGATCTTGTCTGATGACATGAAGGACCGAGTTATGTGGAGAGTGATCGTCTACGCCGACCGGCATGGCACACAATGATGATGGCTACCACTCCTCATCATGTGCCATACCAGATGGCGTATGCGATCATGTCCTTCCACATTGTTCTATCTACAGTGCATCGTATCAATTCTGTTGTTGACTGTTTTCCATGCCATGGCACCAAGTTATCTTGTATTTTACTTAGACTGCTCTTACTACTAAGTAATAATAATATTTTTCTCTATTACTACTATTATTAATTATCATTATTGTTACTACTACTTCTACACCTACCACTACTACTAATATTATTTTTGTTTAATTTTTTTTATTATTGTAGTTATTATTACATAAAAATAAACAGAACAAATCTGAAACAAGCGCAACATCTGAAATACTTGGGCACAATAATAACATCAGATGGAAGATGCACCACAGAAATAAAAAGCAGAATAGCTCAGGCCAAAATAGCATTTCAGAAAATGAAAAATATCTTATGCAACAAGTCTATGTCAATAAAAATGAAAAGAGAGTTCATCGGTGGTATATACAACCAAATCTGACCTATGCAAGCGAATCATGGACAATAGACAAACAAATGAAAAAACGGTTAGAGGCCACAGAGATGGGATTTCTCAGAAGAATGTTGAAAGTTCCCTGGACAGCTAAAAAGGTCAATGAGAAAGTTCTCAAAGAGGCCAACACAAAAATGGAGCTCTTAACAAACATCAGAAAGAAGCAATCAACATTTTGCAGGCATGTCATAAGAAGAGGAAAGTTGGAATACTTGGTTACAACTGGCAAAATAGAAGGAAAGAGAGATCGTGGACGACAAAGAGAGAAAATGCTGGATAGCTTGGTGTCATGGCATGGAAAACAATCAACAACAGAACTGATACGATGCACGGTAGATATAAGATTGTGGAAGGACATGATCGCCTACGCCAACCGGTATGGCACATGATGATGATGAGTTATTATTCTAGCTATTATTATAAATATCGCTGTAGTTATTTCTGTAGTTATTACTATTATTGGTTATTGGCAGGACAAAGTCACTAACATAGAATTATGGAAATGTACCAGTCAAATACCAGTGGATAAAGAGATACAGCGAAGACGATGGCGCTGGATGGGACACACACTGCGGAAGCCAACTGAAAGTATTGCACAACAGGCTCTTTTTTGGAATCCCCAGGGAAAAAAACAAAGGGGAAGACCAAGGAATTCTTGGAGAAGACAGATAGAAGCAGAGATGAAGGTGATGGGGAAGACATGGAACTATCGTAAAAGAATGACAAGAAACAGAATGGCTCTGGAAAGTGTTTGTTGAAGACCTATGCTCCACAGGAAGCTGAAAGTGTTTGCTGAAGACCTATGCTCCACACGGACCTGAAAGTGTTTGCTGAAGACCTATGCTCCACAAGGAGCTGAAAGTGTTTGCTGAAGACATTATGTCTACAGGGAGCTGAAAGTGTTTGTTGAAGACCTATGCTCGTTGAAGACCTATGCTCCACAGGAAGCTGAAACTGTTTGTTGAAGACCTATGCTCCACAGGGAGTTGAAGGTGTTTGTTGAAGACCTATGCTCCACAGGGAGCTGAAAGTGTTTGCTGAAGACATTATGCTCTACAGGGAGCTGAAAGTGTTTGTTGAAGACCTATGCTCCACAGGGAGCTGAAAGTGTTTGTTGAAGACCTATGCTCCACAGGGAGTTGAAAGTGTTTGTTGAAGACCTATGCTCCACAGGGAGCTGAAAGTGTTTGCTAAAGACCAATGCTCCACAGGGAGCTGAAAGTGTCTGCTGAAGACCTATACTCCACAAGGAGCTGAAAATGCTTGCTGAAGACATTATGCTCTACAGGGAGCTGAAAGTGTTTGTTGAAGACCTATGCTCCACAGGGAGCTGAAAGTGTTTGTTGAAGACCTATGCTCCACAGGGAGCTGAAAGTGTTTGTTGAAAAGACATATGCTCCACATGGAGCTGAAAGTGTTTGTTGAAGATCTATGCTCCACAGGGAGCTGAAAGTGTTTGCTGAAGACCTATGCTCTACACGGAGCTGAAAGTGTTTGCTGAAGACATTATGCTCTACAGGGAGCTGAAAGTGTTTGTTGAAGACCTATGCTCCACAGGGAGCTGAAAGTGTTTGTTGAAGACCTATGCTCCACAGGGAGCTGAAAGTGTTTGCTAAAGACCTATGCTCCACAGGGAGTTGAAAGTGTTTGCTGAAGACATATGCTCCACAGGGAGCTGAAAGTGTTTGCTAAAGACCTATGCTCCACAGGGAGCTGAAAGCGTTTGCTAAAGACCTATGCTCCACAAGGAGCTGAAAGTGTTTGCTAAAGACATATGCTCCACAGGGAGCTGAAAGTGTTTGCTAAAGACCTATGCTCCACAGGGAGCTGAAAGTGTTTGCTAAAGACCAATGCTCCACAGGGAGTTGAAAGTGTTTGCTAAAGACATATGCTCCACAGGAAGCTATAAGTGTTTGCTAAAGACCTATGCTCCACAGGGAGCTGAAAGTGTTTGCTAAAAACCTATGCTCCACAGGGAGTTGAAAGCGTTTGTTGAAGACCTATGCTCCACACGGAGCTGAAAGTGTTTGCTGAAAACATATGCTCCACAAGAAGCTGAAAGTGTTTGCTGAAGACCTATGCTCCACAGGAATCTGTAAGGTAGAAGAGAAGAGAGACTATTGTAGCTATTATTGCAGTTGTTATTGTAGTTATGATTGTTCTTATTACTGTTATTGTAGTTACATATATTTATTTGTTTATCCCCAGGTTTGGTTTCAGAATCGGCGAGCAAAATGGCGGAAGAAGGAAAAGGTTGGAGGTCAAGTTCATTCTTTCAGCCAATATCCGCCTGGACTGGGCATTATGGCACGTGGTCTTTTAGCTCCGCCCCCTGGGCCACATCACCACCATCCCCACCCTCAGCCTCTGACCTACTCGGACCTCCTCTTCAAGACCTATGAGACTGCCATGATGTCTCGGTACGGAATGGCACCACAGATGGCACAGTTTGGACACTCCGGCTTCTACTCTCCGGCGACCTTCTCAAACCTTGGCATCTCTCCCCAAAGCGCCCTAGCAGCAAAGAGGGCGCTAATGCCGCTCTCACTACCTCTTCCTCCTCCTGGCTCATTCCAGCATCTTCTAGCCAGTATGACCTCATCAGCTCTTAAAGCCAGGGAAACAGCGTCTCCCACCTCAACACCCCTGATTTCATTCACAAAAGCTGGGACCCCTTCACCAAACAATGACAATGAACTAGCCCGAAGACAACCAGCCCCGCCTACTTCCCCGGACTCAAGTCTAGAAGAGCCCAGAGAAAACTTTCCTACCGGGGACATCAGAAACACGAGTATTGCATCTCTCAGACTCAAAGCTAAAGAGCACCAGCTTCGAATCGGCACGGACCCTTGTTCCAGAATAGTATATTGATATTTAATAAACTGTTCACTAACTATACCAGTCTGTGAATTAATTGTAAATAGAATTTAGCGGTTTTCAAACCATGAAAGATAAGGTCCTTGTGCGGTTCATCTAGTTTTATGTTGTCGGAGTTTAAGGAGAGCTTGTTGTTGTTACTAGCGCACTCACTTGTCGATTTTTCCGGTTCAAATGCCAGCTGGGGTAATTTTTTTTCCTTGTCCGATCAAAAAAAAACTCATTGGGTCCACTCAGCCGCTGTAAATGGGTACCGGAGATATTCTCTACGACGATGATGACGCTGGATAGGACGCACACCTCGTAAGCCAAATGAAAGTATTACACGACAGGCCCTTTTCTGGAATCACCAAGGGGAAGAGACAAAGAGGAAGACCAAAGTATTTTTTTGGAGAAGACAGATAGAAGCAGAGATGAAGATGATTTGGAGACATGGAATGATCGTAAACGAACTGAAAGAAACAGAACGGCTTGGAAAGTGTTTGTTGAAGACCTATGCTCCACAGGGAGCTGAAAGTGTTTGTTGAAGACCTATGCTCCACAGGGAGCTGAAAGTGTTTGTTGAAGGCCTATGCTCCACAGGGAGCTGAAAGTGTTTGTTGAAAGACATATGCTCCACATGGAGCTGAAAGTGTTTGTTGAAGACCTATGCTCCACAGGGAGCTGAAAGTGTTTGTTGAAGACCTATGCTCCACATGGAGCTGAAAGTGTTTGTTGAAGACCTATGCTCCACATGGAGCTGAAAGTGTTTGTTGAAGACCTATGCTCCACAGGGAGCTGAAAGTGTTTGTTGAAGACCTATGCTCCACAGGGAGCTGAAAGTGTTTGTTGAAGACATATGCTCCACATGGAGCTGAAAGTGTTTGTAGACTACCTATGCTCCACATGGAGCTGAAAGTGTTTGTTGAAGACCTATGCTCCACAGGGAGCTGAAAGTGTTTGTTGAAGACATATGCTCCACAGGGAGCTGAAAGTGTTTGTTGAAGACATATGCTCCACATGGAGCTGAAAGTGTTTGTTGAAGACCTATGCTCCACGGGGAGCTGAAAGTGTTTGTTGAAGACCTATGCTCCACAGGGAGCTGAAAGTGTTTGTTGAAGACCTATGCTCCACATGGAGCTGAAAGTGTTTGTTGAAGACCTATGCTCCACATGGAGCTGAAAGTGTTTGTTGAAGACCTATGCTCCACAGGGAGCTGAAAGTGTTTGTTGAAGACCTATGCTCCACAGGGAGCTGAACGTAAGAAGACAAAGAAGAAGATAATGTCTCTGGGAGGAAGGAGAGACGGCGAAGAAGACAGGAACTCATTAAGTTGAGGCTTTGTACAATGAAGGAAGCCGCGATAGCTCAGTGGTTAGTGAACTGGACTACAAAGGATTAGAGGTAGGGTTCGATCCCAACAGACAGCTTCCGGTTAACCAAGCCTTTATGGGTATCGGGGATTTTCTGGGAAAGTAAGGCGGCACGGGCGTAATACCGACCATAATACCCCAAAAATCATGTGCCGAGGGTCTGTAAAATTTATGGTCACTAACACCATATTCCCTATACGTCACTAACACCATATTCTCTATACTTTACTAACACCATATTCTCTATACTTCACTAACACCATATTCTCTATACTTCACTAACACCATATTCTCTATACTTCACTAACACCATATTCTCTATACTTCACTAACACCATATTCTCTATACTTCACTAACACCATATTCTCTATACTTCACTAACACCATATTCCCTATACTTCACTAACACCATATTCTCTATACTTCACTAACACCATATTCCCTATACTTCACTAACACCATATTCCCTATACTTCACTAACACCATATTCCCTATACTTCACTAACACCATATTCCCTTCCCTTGGCGTGACAGGGGTACTTTACTTTGCTTAGTCAGTAAAACTATATTACGTTGCAGCAATTACTATGGGGCTCCCTTCACCGTTCAGGAGCATAATAGTTGAGTTGATGGAAAGTAAAGAAATAAATCTAGCAGCCAGTGAAGTGGCGCATGGTCTGCAAAGCTGTAGAAGCGTGTTCTCATCTCATAGAAACGATATTTGCAACTCAGTCCCATGATTACAACACTTGTATCATCATCAACGTGTGCCATGCCGGTTGGTGTAGGCGATCATGTCCTTCCACCATCTTCTATCTACAGTGCATCGTATCAGTTCTGTTGTTGACTGTTTTCCATGTCATGACACAAAGCTATCTAGTATCTTCTCTCTTTGTCGTCCGCGATATCTCTTTCCTCGTATTTTGCCAGTTGTAACCAATTATTCAAACTTTCCTTTTCTCATGATGTGCCTGAGAAATATTGATTGTTTCTTTTTATGTTTCTTAGGAGCTCCCTTTTGGGGCTGGCCTCTTTGAGAATGTCATTGTTGGTCTTTTAAATTGTTCAGAGAACTTTCAACATTCTGCTGAAAAATCCTATCTTCGTCATCTTTAATTATCTTTTTATTTCTTTGTCTACTGTCCATGACTTGCTTCCATAGGTCAGAATTGGCTCTATATAGCACCGATGAACTCTCTCATTTTTATTGACATAGATTTGTTGCATAAGGTATTTTTCATTTTCTGAAATGCTATTTTGGCCTGAGCTATTCTACTTTTTATTTCTGTGGTGCATCTTCCACCTGATGTTATTATTGTGCCCAAGTCATTAACGCTCTCCACTTGTTTCAGATTTGTCCTGGTAAGAATCCTCGATAATGAAGGCATACTAAAAGATGTAAACATTTAAAAGAACTGACATATAAACAGCGTTCTTGGGGGGGGGGGGGGGGGGGAGAATACTATGGCCACGTCAAAAGACACAGTGGGCTGGAAAGAGAAATAATGTAAGGCATGGTCACACACTGCGGAAGCCAACTGAGATTATTACACAACAGGCCCTTTTTTAGAATCCCCAAGGAAAAAGACAAAGAGGATGACCAAGAAATTCATGGAGAAGACAAATAGAAGCAGAGATGAAGATGGTGGGGAAGACAAGGAATGATCTTAAAAGAATGGCAAAAAACAGAACGACTTGGAAAGTGTTTGTTGAAGACCTATGCTCCACAGGGAGCTGAAAGGTAGAAGAAGAAGAAAATGATGATTCCACTGCGACGAGACAGGGATAGACCAAGAACAAGCTTGCAGGCATCAGGGTGGCCAGTTTTTCCGATTAGGGAGAATAGTCTTCGATATATGAAAGTCACAGAATTATGATTATTTATGAATGTTGATATAATTATATGGGGCAATCGAACCGCGATAGCTCAGTGGTTAGTCAACTGGACTACAAAGGACAAGAGGTAGGGTCCGACGGCTTCCATTTAACCCAACCTTTAATGGGTACCGGATTTTTTTTCTGGGAAAGTAAAGCGGCACGGGCCTAATACCGACCACAATACTCCCAAAAAATCATGTGCCGAAGGTCTGTAAAATGTGTGGTCAACTAACACCATATTCCCTATACGCCACTTGGCGTGAGGGGAGTACTTTACTTTTTTACTGATTGACTCACAAAACTTACTTCGCCTGAATGACAAGAACACACTACGTAGGGAGTGGCTGCAACTACACAGCGTGTCTCACGAACTAAACAATAATAAATAATTATATGAATATTTAGATAGAAAGTGTGTTTGTAATTAGAGGACTTCTGAATGTTTAGACAGATTGTTTGTGTTTCTTAAGTACTTAGACAGACTACAGCTACGTTTGAGCTTTCTTTATTGTGTGTTTAGACAGACTACAGCTACGTTTGAGCTTTCTTTTGTGCGTGTTTAGACAGACTACAGCTACGTTTAAGCTTTCTTTTTTGTGTGTTTAGACAGACTACAGCTACGTTTAAGCTTTCTTTTTGTGTGTTTAGACAGACTACAGCTACGTTTAAGCTTTCTTTTTTGTGTGTTTAGACAGACTACAGCTACGTTTAAGCTTTCTTTTTTGTGTGTTTAGACAGACTACAGCTACGTTTAAGCTTTCTTTTTTGCGTGTTTAGACAGACTACAATTATGTTAGCATATTTCTTTATTTGGTGTTTAGACAGACTGCATATACCTTGTATGTTAATGATTTATTTGTTCGACTTTTAGACACAATGTGCATATGTTATTTATTTCTTTATTGGGTATTTAGACTGTTCTCATTTATTAAAATGAAATTCATAATGGTTTTGCCAATTGAGTTATTTCTTGTTATAGAAAGTGAATATGTTATTGTATCTGATCTGGGAATTGAGGTATTTGTGATTTATTGAGTTATTTGTGAGTTAGTGAGTTATTTGTGAGTTATTTGTGAGTTATTGAGTTATTTATGAGTTATTTGTGAGTTATTGAGTTAGTTGTGAGTTACTTGTGAGTTATCATCATTGCAACATGTCCGTGGGTGCTCAGATCCCCTCCTCAGCAAGTCCCGCAGTGTCCAGCGACTGACGACTCCAGTTCTGTGTTGCTTGATAAGTCTTCTTACACGCCCACTAAGTTTCTCGTTTCTGGCTGTGCCCATCCTCAAGCGTGGAAAAGACCCGCTAGACCCAAGTAGCTATAGACTATTTAGCCTACTGAGCTGCCTGAGTAAACTCATGGAAAGGCTGGTTAACAGAAGACTTATGTGGCATTTGGAGACAAAACAACTAATCGTTCCACAACAAAGTGGCTTCCGTCAGCACAGATCAACTGAAGACCTGGTCACCTACATCGCACAGGAAATAGAGGATGCTCTACAAGAAAAGAAACACACACTGGCAGTGTGGGTCGACATGGAGAAGGCTTTTGATGGGGTTTGGCGAGAGGGTTTAAAGAACAAGTTTTATAGACTTGGCATCCAGGGTCGTTTATTCAATTGGGTCTCTCAATACCTTCAGGATAGAACGGCCAGAGTACAAGTTCAAGGTCAACTAAGTAAGAAGATCTCTATCGAACAAGGTGTCCCACAAGGCGGAGTCTTGTCCCCAACACTCTTTTTAATTTTCATAAATGACATCGTAATGGACATTCCACCCAGAATACACTCAGCAATATACGCAGATGATCTGGCGTTATGGGCTCGCGAGGAAAGTATGTCGGTGGCTGGACCCAGGATGCAAGATGCCCTAGGTGAACTTGAAAAATGGACGAACACCTGGTTCTTACCAATCAACGAAAAAAAAACTACATATACAATTTTTAGCCTATCAAGAAACACACTCTCTGCAAACTTGAAGATAAAAGACCATACACTACCTATTGACCAAAATCCAACATATCTTGGCGTCACCATGAATCGCAGAATGACTTGGAAAAATCAGATAGACAGAGCAAGGAAAAAAGACAGAAAACGAACAAATATTATGAAGAAATTGGCAGGAACAGACTGGGAGGGGGAGGGGGGGCAGACAGCAATATTTTGAAAAGACTATATGTAGGAAGAGTCAGACCAGTTCTAGAGTATGGAGTCACAGCCATGCTATGGCTTCCAAATCACACCTTAGCAAAATTAACAGAACACAGAACCAAGCTGCCCGTATCATCACTGGTGCTATGAAATCAAGACTCTAGAAACAGTAACAAGTTTACAACCCTTAGATGACAGACGGGTCACTAAAGTATTACAACAAGCTGAGAAATATAGAAGGCTCCTTAGCCACCCCGTGCACCAAAGAATAACTGGTTCCGGAATTGCACGACTAAAGAGGAGCAACTTCGCTGCAATTACCAATGAACTAACTACTGGAGACCCAGTACTTTCTCAAACAATGTCGAAACCATATAAAATATACATATATAATAAATAAACATACATTTATATAAATATAAAGATATATACATAAGACATACATATATATATATATATATATGCATATATAAAGAAACATACAGATGATATACATGTATATATATATAAACAAGCATACACATAAATAAACAAAGACATATATAAACAAACATTCACATATAGATATATATATATATATATATATATATATATATATATACGCACACACATATATACAGAGAAGTTACAAAGCATTGATGAACAGTGGAAATGCTAGAAGAATCAATGCAACAAATATCAAAAGAGTTCATACCACTAGTGAGGATAAATTCAAGAAAGAAATGGATGACAGATGACATTTTGCAGCTAATGGATACAAGAAGAAGAAATAAAGAAAATAAAGATGAGTATAAGAGATTAAATAAAGAAATTGTAGTAAAATGCAATGAAACAAAAGAAGCATGGCTAAAAGAGAGATGCAAAGAGATTGAAATGCAACAAAAAGGAGATGCTAAGGCTATTTACAAACAAACTGAAGAATTAACAGGAAGAAAAAACAATCAGAAACTGGATGTCTAAGATCAAACGAAGGAGAACTGTTGATTGAACAAGAAAGCATAAGGGAACGATGGACATAATACATTAAAGATCTTTATAATGATGAACGAACAGAAGTAAATATTAAGCATAATGGAGAAGGACCAGAAATACTCAAAGAAGAAGTGGAAGACGCCTTGCGCAATATGAAAGCAGGAAAAGCTCCTGGACCAGAAATATAACTAAAGAAGAGATTGAAGCCATGGGTGATTTTGGAATAGAAATAATAACAAAAATATTGAATGATATCTACAACAGCGGATATATACCAGACGACCTGCTCAAATCAATATTCATAGCCCTACCAAAGAAATCGGGTGCGATTGAATGCGATGATCATCGCACAATAAGCCTTATGAGTCACATGACTAAGATATTACTAAGAATCATCATGCGAAGAGTGCGAAACAAATCAGTCCAGAAATTAGCGATGAACAGTGTGGTTTTGTTAGAGATAAAGGAACGAGCAATGCCATATATATCATAAGATCTTTAGTAGAAATAGCCATAGAGGTGAAAACAGATCTATACCTATGTTTCATAGATTACACCAAGGCATTTGACAAAGTAAAGCACCAAGAAATAATCAAAATTTTAGAAACCATAACGTAGACAGCAAAGATCTAAGAATAATAAAGAACATGTACTGGTAACAAACAGCGGCCATAAGAACTGGAAACCAATTGGGAATGTTTCAACAAATAAAACAGGGTGTTAGACAAGGTTGTGTGCTGTCACCAGATTTGTTTAATATTTATAGTGAGATTAATTTGAGATCCATAAGGGACATGCCTGGAATAACAATCGGAGGTCATAATATAAATAATCTAAGGCATGCTGATGATACAGTCTTAATCGCTAAGAGTGAAAGTGAGTTGCAAGAAATGTTGGACATTATAGTGAAAGAAAGCAAAAGTAAAGGACTCAACTAGCAAAAAGACAGAAGTAATGGTAATAACAAAGAAAAAGACATGACCTCAGTGCAAAATAAAGACAAGTGGAACAATCTTAAAACAGGTAAATGAATTTAAAAATTTGGGAACTTTGTTAACCTCAGACCGAAGATGTACAACAGAGGTGAGATGCAGAATGGCTCAGGCAAAAGCAGCTTTCCAAAAATGAGGAAGATTCTATGCAATCCATTTTTGACAAAAGAAACAAGAAAAAGAGTTCTTAAATGTTATGTAGAACCAGTTTTAACAAATGGATATGAATCATGGACAATAGGACAACAGACAAGAAAATCACTGGAGGCTGTAGAAATGTGGTTTTACAGAAGAATGTTGAGAATACCAAGGACAGAGTAATGAAAACGTTCTGAAAGGGGCCAAAGCAAAAAGAGAGTTAATTTCCAATAATAGGAAGAAACAATCATCATTTTTTAGCCATGTAATGAGAAGAGAACAGCTGGATTATATTGTGACAACTGGGAAAATTGGTGGACGAAGACATAGAGGGAAGCAAAGAAAAAAGATACCAGACAGCTTAAGAGAATGGCTTGGCAGTAACAAAAATTATATATATAATGATTGTTTCTACCTAATTTTGGAAATTAGCTCTCTTTTTACTTTGGCCTCTTTCAGAACATTTTTATCATTCTTCTTAGCTGTCCATTGAATTATCAACATTCTTCTAAAAAACCACATTTCTACAGCCTCCAGTGATTTTCTTATATGTTGTCCTATTTATTGTCCATGATTCGCATCCAAATGTTAAGACTGGCTCTACATAACATTTAAGAACCCTTGCTCTTATTTCGATTGTAAAAATGGTTTGCATAGTATATTTCTAATTTTTTTAAATCTGCTTTTACCTGAGTCATTCTGCATCTCACCTCAGTTGTACATCTACCTCTGTAGTACATCTACCCCAGTTATACATTTACGATCTCACTTCTCTTCTACATCTACCATATCACCGCTGTTATACATCTACCATCTGGCCTCTGTTGTACATCTACCATCTCACCTCTGTTGTACATCTACCATCTCTCCTCTGTTGTACATCTACCATCTCACCTCTGTTGTACACCTACCATCTCACCACTGTTGTACGTCTACCATCTCGCCTCTGTTCTACATCTACCATCTCACCTCTGTTGTACATCTACCATCTCACCTCTGTTGTACATCTACCATCCCACCTCTGTTGTACATATTCCATCTCACCTCAGTTGTACATCTACCATCTCACCTCTGTTGTACATCTACCATCTCACCTCAGTTGTACATCTACCATCCCACCTCTGTTGTGCATCTACCATCCCACCTCTGTTGTGCATCTACCATCTCACCTCTGTTGTACATCTTCCATCTCACCTCAGTTGTACATCTACCATCCCACCTCTGTTGTACAAACATCCATTCAACAACAAGAATTTCACCGCCACACGCCTGCCAGTAGTTAAACAAGAACAACAGACATGGACGAAACACCTTTACTTTCTTACGTATTTAAAAATAGGAACACCCCAATGCACACCGCATTGCCCATACCCATAAGGTGTGGAAGAACACTCTAACTACACATGCTTATCAGATTTTACAGACATATGAGTTGATTCTCTCAGCCCTCTATGAATCACATTATAACTCTATCTATCTATTGACCTTTCGAGCCGTAGCTGGCCCATAGGGCGTAGACCAAGATACTCCTTCTCTTATCTCAATTTTTTGTTCTAGCAGTTTTCAATTCTTTTAAAGATATTTTATCAAATCTCTCCATTTGTCTCTGTTCTGTGCAAGCAGCTCTGTCTCATTGAGGGAGCCGATTCCTGCTGCTCATGCCTCTCTCATCAATGTTCTTCTCAGTGTCTCTCTGGGTCTTCCTCTTTTCCCTCTTACCTGTTGTTTCCCACATGAGGGCTTGCTTTGCTATTCGGTTATTATCTCGTCTCATCACATGTCCAATATATGACCATCGTCTTTTGTATCAGGTCTACGTTACATTAACAAGATCGTTTTTACGATCATCATCATGTGCCGTACCTGTTGGCGTTGGCGATCATGTCCTTCCACAATCTTCTATCCACAGTGCATCGTATGAGTTCTGTTGTTGACTGTTTTCCATGCCATGACACCAAGCTATCCAGCATTTTCTCTCTTTGTCGTCCACGATCTCTCTTCCCTTTTATTTTGCCAGTTGTAACCAAGTATTCCAACTTTCCTCTTCTCATGATGTGCCCGAAAAATGTTGATTGTTTCTTTCTGGTGTTTTTAAGAGCTCCCTTTTTGTGTTGGCCTCTTTGAGAACTTCCTCATTGGTCTTTTTAGCTGTCCAGGGAACTTTCAACATTCTTCTGAGAAATCCTATCTCTGTGGCCTCTAATCGACTTTTCATTTGTTTGTCTATTGTCCATGATTCGCTTCCATACGTCAGAATTGGTTCTATATAGCATCGATGAACTCTCTTTCTCATTTCTATTGACATAGATTTGTTGCATAAGATATTTTTCATTTTCTGAAATGTTATTTTTGGCCTGAGCTATTCTGCTTTTTTTTTTTTATTTCTGTGTTGCATCTCCCATCTGACGTTATCACTGTGCACAAGTATTTCAAACGTTGCACTTGTTTCAGATTTGTCTTGTTTATTTTTTTGCTGCATGATAGTGATGATCGTTTCTTCAATATAACCATTACTTCTGTTTTCTTACTATTCAGACTGAGACCTTTCTTGTTGCTTTCTTTAACTATTGTAACTATCATTTCTTGTAGCTCATTCTCTGTCTCTGTTTTTACGATAGCGACGTGTTAAACCTCTGATTAACGGTTCTATACCAAGCCGGAGAAAAATAATTCTTCCATTTTGGATACAACCGGAAACGTATTTTAAATTATAAATGGGAGGCCATAATCTACTTTTATTCCAAACCAAACATATTATTTACACCATAAAGAAAACAAAATATTATTGGAAAAGATAATGATCTTAATAAAAATCAAACCAAATAATAAGGAAACAAATATGTTTCTAATATTGAACATCTCTCATCGTGGGTACCTCTGAAAAGATCATTTTAAAATCTCGAAGAGCATTTCTGGTTGGATAAAGAGTTAATATACGTCACAGCCAGCGCCATTATCTCTTTCCTCAATTCTCACACTTGTGATGTTTGTTTAGCACTTTCTAAATATTGTAGCATCCGTGTAATTTAATATAACATTAAAATATAATCGCCGATATTTAGAATAAGAGCTTTCCCGTCGACAAATCCTGGAGACCCCTCTAGTTGGGGACAAAGGGAAACGCTCACAAATGTCCCTGAGCTTACGCCGTGAGAACTTCTCCATATCGGTCGCCACTCGAGTTCTGTGGAGGGCTATCCTTCGATTATTAGATACAAACAGTGCGAAATGCGCATCGCACGAGGCCACTGTTGGAGATCTTCGGATTTTGTCATGATCGCTGATAAATTATTTATCCTAGCGGTAATGTGATGATTGGTATTGTCCCCTGAGACGATTCCGGTCCCACTTTTTGTTCACTGTAAACAGAGGCGTAGCAGTATGGAGAATTAAAATCCATGAGAATTTAAAGGAGGGGTTATCAAGATGGTGGTGTAGGACCCCCCCCCCCGTTTTTGGGTCTTGGTGGTGTAGAGGTATGTTGTCTGTCTCTGAACAGTATCAGTCCCGGGTTAAAACCCCACTCACAAACAAATGTTTCTTTTCGTAACCGTTTCCTCCCCTGGTCTCTTGGTAGTGAAGCCCGATGTCTGGCCCTCACAGAAAACAGTGGGTGGAGTCCTGTGTGCAGTTGCGCACGTTAAAGAGCACTTGGCAGTTAAAAATCGAAAGAGTAGACGAAAAACGGCAGCTTCTTTTCTGTCGCTCTTATTTTCTGTTGCCCTTCTCTTATGTTGCCCTTCCTTTCGTTTGCCCTTCTTTTCTGTTACATTTCTTTTCTATTACCCTTCTTTTTTGATGCCCTTCTCTTATGTTGCCCTTCTTTTCGTTTGCCCTTCTTGTCTGTTACCTTTCTTTTCAATTGCCCTTCTTTTCTGTTACCTTTCTTTTCTATTACCCTTATTTTCAGTTGCCCTTCTTTTCTTTTGCCCTTCTTTTCTTTTGCCCTTCTTTTCTATTACCCTTCTTTTCTGTTGCTCTTCTTTTCTGTTGCCTTTCTTTTTGTTTCTCTTATTTTCTGCTGCCCTTCTTTTCTGTTGCCCATCTTTTCTATTACACTTCCTTTATGTTACCCTTCTTTTCTGTTGCCCTTATTTTCCGTTACCCTTCTTTTCCGTTACCCTTCTTTTCCGTTACCCTTCTTTTCTGTTACATTTCTTTTCTATTACACTTCCTTTATGTTACCCTTCTTTTCTGTTGCCCTTATTTTCCGTTACCCTTCTTTTCTGTTTCCCATTCTTTTCTGCTACATTTCTTTTCTATTACCCTTCTTTTCTATTGCCCTTATTTTATGTTATCCTTCTTATCTGTTGCTCTTCTTTTCTGTTGCCCTTATTTTCTATTACCCTTATTTTCTATAACCCTTCTTTTCTATTACCTTTCTTTTCTGTTGCCCTTTTTTGTTGTCCTTCTTTTCTGTTGCCCTTCTTTTCTGTCGCCCTTCTTTTCTGTTGCCTTTCATTTCTGTTACCCTTCTCTTTATGTTACCCTTCATTTATGTTACCCTTCTTTCCTGTTGTCCTTCTTTTCTGTTGCCCTTATTTTCTGTTGCCTTTCTTTTCTTTTTTTACATTTCTTTTCTATTACCCTTCTTTTCTATTACCCTTCTTTTCTATTACCCTTCTTTTCTGTTGCCCTTATTTTCTATTTAAAGAATAGTGACACTAAGACCTTCCAGGCATGTCGTAAGAGGCGACTAAGGAGGTTGATCGATGGCTTGACAAGCTGTCATTGTAAAAAGTATTGTTATGGAAACAGCGCCATATATTTTAGAAGCAGTGATCCCTGCAATATGTGCCACTTTGGCACGCAAGGTTTCTGTTTTCTGAGATTGTGGTTCTGCCCTATGTGCCGTCTACGGCTCGAAAGGACAATAGATAGATAGATATTTTCTATTACCCTTCTTTTCTATTACCCTTCTTTTCTATTACCCTTCTTTTCTATTACCCTTCTTTTCTGTTGCCCTTATTTTCTATTACCCTTCTTTTCTATTACCCTTCTTTTCTATTACCCTTCTTTTCTGTTACCCTTCTTTTCTGTTGCCCTTCTTTTCTGTTGCCCTTCTTTTCTGTTGCCCTTCTTTTCTATTGCCCTTCTGCTGTTGCCGTGAAGCATCGTGGGAGGAAGGAAGAATGTAATTTATTGTCTTTATATATTGTATTGCTGGTTATTTTAGTTACTTCTGTTTTAGGTGTAGTGCCGCTGCCCGGGCATAATATTGTTAAGCAAATCTACTCGTGCCGATGACGGATGTGTCGAACCTAAAGGCGCAAATATCATGGCGTTGCTGCAAACTAGCGACCCAGCGCATCAAAGCCTACCTAACGACTGTACGCTAACAAGAGAAGAGGACCCCGATCCATCTGATATTGTCTTATTAGGTTTTACGATTAAATGATGTAATATCAAATCTTTTTTATATTTATTTTGTTGTTGTTGACTAGTTCAGCTTGGGACCTTTCAGTCGTCTAGTCAGAAATTCCGACCCATCAGCCAACAAAACTTTCGTGTACAAAAATTAAGTAACGAGCCCTGTCACACCAAGCGACGTATAGCGAAAATGGTGTTAGTGATCAGGATTTTTACAGAACTTCGGCACATGATTTTTGGGGTAGTGTGGTCGGTATTACGCCCGTGCCGCTTCACTTTCCCACGTTAAACACGCTCTATCATTTAAACTTTGGAAGAGTAGGTCATACATTTGGCGGTTGTCCGGGCAAAATTATCAACAGTAATCTACTCATGCCTGGGATTCCAGACCGTGCAACGGAGTTCGGGAATGTGGGTCAGGGATCCCCTCGGAGTTTCTCGAGATTTTCTAGGAGAATATCGGAGCACCTATGGAGTCGACCGTTATGCAGTGATGATGGCCCTAACAGCTGACATATGTTTTCTTCGGGTTTAAACAAAAAGTAAAAGTAAAGTACCCCCATCTCACGCCAAGTGGCGTATAGGAAATATGGTGTTAGTGACCATAAATTTTACAGACCTTCAGCACATGATTTTTGGGGTAATGTGGTCGGTATTACGCCCGTGCCGCTTTACTTTCCCAGAAAAAAATCCGGTGCCCATTTAAGGCATTTTGAACCTGGAAGCCGTGGGATCGTTCGGTTTGGGATCGAACCCTACCTCTTGTCCTTTGTAGTCCAGTTCACTAACCACTGAGCCATCTTGGCTCCTCAACTTTCATGTACCATTTTTTAAATGGAAACGTCGGTCTCATATAATCTGGAAAACATTGTGGAAGGTCGTCAAGGTCAAACTGTCGCTTGTGCCACCGATGAGGGCTGCATTGTAGTCGCCTTTGTCAACACAGATCGCCAATGCAATCTGGAGGGAGCGGAGCGGACATGGGAAATTACTGACTGCAGTGAAACTAAATCGGTGAACGGAACAGCCAACAATTGAACTGGTCATGCTTGAATAAGAAGCAGATAAAACCCCCAAGAAAACAACATTTGTCAGTTGTTAGGGCAATCATCACTGCATAACGGTCGACCCCATAGGTGCTCCGATATTCTACTCGAAAATCTCGAGATGCTCCGAGGGGATCCCTGACCCACATTCACAAACTCCGTAGCATGGTTTTAATTTTGTATTTAACCTAATTTCTTAGGACTTCTATATGCATCCCAGTACAACAAAAGCTCCTCTTGCTTTTGATATCCTTATTTTGGTATCATTTTTCTGTTCCTCCCTCTTTATCTATATTACTACCCAGATATATGTAAGATTGTACGTCTTAACTTCTAATGTACTACATCCCTACAATTATGTTACTTAACTTCTAGTGTATTACTTCCCTACAATTATGTTACTTAACTTCTAGTGTATTACTTCCCTACAATTATGTTACTTAACTTCTAGTGTACTACTTCCCTACAATTATGTTACTTAACTTCTAGTGTATTACTTCCCTACAATTATGTTACTTAACTTCTAGTGTATTACTTCCCTACAATTATGTTACTTAACTTCTAGTGTACTACTTCCCTACAATTATGTTACTTAACTTCTAGTGTACTACTTCCCTACAATTATGTTAGGTAACTTCTAGTGTACTACTTCCCTACAATTATGTTAGGTAACTTCTAGTGTACTACTTCCCTACAATTATGTTTGGTAACTTCTAGTGCACTACTTCCCTACAATTATGTTACTTAACTTCTAGTGTATTACTTCCCTACAATTATGTTAGGTAACTTCTAGTGTACTACTTCCCTACAATTATGTTTGGTAACTTCTAGTGCACTACTTCCCTACAATTATGTTTGGTAACTTCTAGTGCACTATTTCCCTACAATTATGTTACTTAACTTCTAGTGCACTACTTCCCTACAATTGTTACTTAACTTTTAGTGTACTACTTCCCTACAATTATGTTACTTAACTTCTAGTGTACTACTTCCCTACAATTATGTTACTTAACTTCTAGTGTACTACATCCCTACAATTATTTTACTTAACTTCTAGTGTACTACTTCCCTACAATTATGTTACTTAACTTCTAGTGTACTACTTCCCTACAATTATGTTACTTAACTTCTAGTGTACTACTTCTTTACAGTTATGTTACTTAACTTCTAGTGTACTACTCCCTACAATTATGTTACTTAACTTCTAGTGTACTACTTCCCTACAATTATGTTAGGTAACTTCTAATGCACTACTTCCCTACAATTATTTTACTTAACTTCTAGTGTACTACTTCCCTACAATTATGTTACTTAACTTCTAGTGTACTACTTCGCTACAATTATGTTACTTAACTTTTAGTGTACTACTTCGCTACAATTATGTTACTTAACTTTTAGTGTACAACTTCCCTACAATTATGTTACTTAACTTCTAGTGTACAACTTCCCTACAATTATGTTACTTAACTTCTAGTGTACTACTTCTTTACAGTTATGTTACTTAACTTCTAGTGTACTACTTCCCTACAATTATGTTACTTAACTTCTAGTGTACTACTTCGCTACAATTATGTTACTTAACTTTTAGTGTACTACTTCGCTACAATTATGTTACTTAACTTTTAGTGTACAACTTCCCTACAATTATGTTACTTAACTTCTAGTGTACAACTTCCCTACAATTATGCTACGTAACTTCTAGCGTAGAACTACTACTTCATTCTTCAGGTACTTTATTTTTTTAGCTTATTTTTTTTTTAAATTATCGCTATTTCCGGTGCACTACTTCCTTAAAAGCCACTACTTTTTCAAATTTAATAACTTCTATAAAATTTACTACTTTTTTACAATTTTTCTAAACTAACTAATTCCCTTCAAAATTACAATTTTTTTAAAATAACTACTTCCTTCCAAATGACAACTTTTCTAAACTAACTACTTCCTTCCAAAATTAAAACTTTTCTAAACTAACTATTTCCCTCCAAAATTACAACATTTCTAAACTAACTACTTCCCTACAAAATTACAACTTTTCTAAACTAACTACTTCTCTCCAAAATTACAACTTTTGTAAACTAATTACTTCCTTCCAAAATTACAACTTTTCTAAACTAACTACTTCCTTCCAAAATTACAACTTTTCTAAACTAACTACTTCCTTCCAAAATTACAACTTTTCTAAACTAACTACTTCCTTCCAGAATTACAACTTTTCTAAACTAACTACTTCCCTCCAAAATTACAACTTTTCTAAACTAACTACTTCCCTCCAAAATTACAACTTTTCTAAACTAACTACTTCCTTCCAAAATTACAACTTTTCTAAACTAACTACTTCCTTCCAAAATTACAACTATTCTAAACTAACTACTTCCCTCCGAAATTACAACATTTCTAACTAACAACTTCCTTCCAAAATTACAACTTTTCTAAACTAACTACTTTCCTCCAAAATTACAACTTTTCTAAACTAACTACATGTACTTCCTTCCAAAATTACAACTTTTCTAAACTAACTACTTCCTTCCAAAATTACAACATTTCTAAACTAACTACTTCCCTCCAAAATTACAACTTTTCTAAACTAACTACTTCTCTCCAAAATTACAACTTTTATAAACTAACTGCTTCCCTCCAAAATTACATCTTTTCTAAACTAACTACTTCCCTCCAAAATTACATCTTTTCTAAACTAACTACTTCCCTCCAAAATTACATCTTTTCTAAACTAACTGCTACCTTCCAAAATTTCTTTTAAACTATTTTGTTACGTGATAGAGGAGTCATTAGTGAATAGGCCAGATGGAAGAAAGCGGTCGGGTTCGAACCAGATTTCCTTCTTTTCTTTGTATTCTTTCTTATCGCATTTGTCTTTAAACGTTAAGGGAATACGTACTTTGCGATGTTTGCTTCTCTGTGGGCTTCTCCTGCTCTTGTTTTGACAATATTTCTCATTTTTAATCAATATTTTTTCGTTGCCGATTATTGGACATATTGTTATCACATCATTTTTGATTACTCGTTATGATATCTTTCTTTTTTATATATATATTTTTTTTCATTTTGACTTTCTTTCTATCTTTCCTTTCTTTTCTTTCTTTTCATTCTTTCTCTTTTCTTTTCTGTCTTTTCATTTTTTCATTCTTTCATTTGTCTGCTTTATTTTCTTTCTTTCTTTTCATTTGTTGTTCTTACACCTTGATATACGAACCTGACCATGAGACCGACTCATCGCATGTCATGATGTTGTCCTTTTACCCGTCCATATACGGGTACTGACCATGAGACCAGCTCATCGTGTGTCATGTTGTTGACCTTACCGCTCCATATATGAAACTTGTCCATGCGGCCATCTCATCGTGTGTCATGTTTTCCTTACCCGTCCATATACAGGTACTGGCCATGAGACCAGCTCATCGTGTGTCATGTTGTTGACCTTACCGCTCCATATATGAAACTTGTCCATGCGACCATCTCATCGTGTGTCATGTTTTCCTTACCCGTCCATATACAGGTACTGACCATGAGACCAGCTCATCGTGTGTCATGTTGTTGACCTTACCGCTCCATATATGAAACTTGTCCATGCGGCCATCTCATCGTGTGTCATGTTTTCCTTACCCGTCCATATACAGGTACTGACCATGAGACCAGCTCATCGTGTGTCATGTTGTTGACCTTACCGCTCCATATATGAAACTTGTCCATGCGGCCATCTCATCGTGTGTTATGTTTTCCTTACCCGTCCATATACAGGTACTGACCATGAGACCAGCTCATCGTGTGTCATGTTGTTGACCTTACCGCTCCATATATGAAACTTGTCCATGCGACCATCTCATCGTGTGTCATGTTTTCCTTACCCGTCCATATACAGGTACTGACCATGAGACCAGCTCATCGTGTGTCATGTTGTTGACCTTACCGCTCCATATACAAGTACCGACCATGAGACCAGCTCATCGTGTGTCATGATGTTGTCCTTTTACCCGTCCATATACGGGTACTGACCATGAGACCAGCTCATCGTGTGTCATGTTGTTGACCTTACCGCTCCATATATGAAACTTGTCCATGCGGCCATCTCATCGTGTGTCATGTTTTCCTTACCCGTCCATATACAGGTACTGACCATGAGACCAGCTCATCGTGTGTCATGTTGTTGACCTTACCGCTCCATATACAAGTACCGACAATGAGACCAGCTCATCGTGTGTCATGATGTTGTCCTTACCCCTCCATATACAAGTACCGACCATGAGACCAGCTCATCGTGTGTCATGATGTTGACCTTACCGCTCCATATACAAGTACCGACCATGAGACCAGCTCATCGGAAAGGGGGGGGGGGAGACTGAGAACATAACGCTCTATGGTTGCCAACTTTTTTTATGTGGAAACGGGCCCCCAATCAATGAATGACTCAAATCCTAAACATTTAATCTTCCTTATCTCCCCCAGAATTTTTTTTACTTTCTCAATCCCTCCTATTCTGTCTATTTCTCACGTGTCCTCTTTTATTCGTATCGCTCCCTATAACAAATAGGCTCATGTTGGTTGTCTCGTATAGATCGTGACATACAGGTTCTTCTTAATCTTCTACCTTGCATCTCCCTGTGGAGCATAGGTCTTCAACAAACACTTTCATCTCCCTGTGGAGCATAGGTCTTCAACAAACACTTTCATCTCCCTGTGGAGCATAGGTCTTCAACAAACACTTTCAGCTCCCTGTGGAGCATAGGTCTTCAACAAACACTTTCATCTCCCTGTGGAGCACATGTCTTCAACAAACACTTTCATCTCCCTGTGGAGCATAGGTCTTCAACAAACACTTTCATCTCCCTGTGGAGCATAGATCTTCAACAAACACTTTCCAAGCCGTTCTATTTCTTGTCATTCTTTAAGATCATTTCATGTCTTCCCCATCAGCTTCATCTCTGCTTCCCCTGTCTTCTCCAAGAATTCCTTGGTCTTCCACTTTGTCTCTTCCACTGGGATTTCCAAAAAAGGGCCTGTTGTGTAATACTCACATTTAACTTCCGCAATGTGTGTCCTATCCAGCGCCATCATCTTCGCTGTATCTCTTTATCCACTGTATTTGACTGGTACATTTCCATAATTCTATGTTAGTGATTTTGTTCTACCATTTCCATCCTTTTATTCTGAGACAAATTCCATAAATGAAAGTCTGTATCTTCCGATTGTCATATTGTTGTTCTCCATGTTTCACAGCCATAAAATAGGACTGACTTAACACTGGAGTTAAAACGTTTTATTTTTGTATTTAACCTAATTTCTTTTAGATTTCCATGTTTCCCAGCGCAACGAATGCTCCTCTTGCTTTTGATATCCCTATTGTCGTATCATTCTCTGTTCTTTCTTTCTCTGCATTACTGCTATTTATATATGTGTTACGTCTAGTAGAGGTATTTCTCCTATTGTTATTTGGTTATTCCCAACTGCATACATTTTCATAATTGTGGTTTTCTATGTCTATTTATTTTCAGTTCCAGCTGTTGTGATTTCACATCAAGTGTGCTCATATTCTTCGCTTATCGATTACCACATATACATGACCTCATTTTGATTTGATTGGTTGTCCCGAATAGATTCTCCAGAACTGATTTTCTCATACTCACTCTATCATTCTGTTTCTCTCATTTTGATTCTCTCATACTAATTATTTCATAAGTAGAAGGAAACTCTTTGTACAAAGCTTCGAAACAGGAGGCAATCTGATCATCAGAGGTGACCTCCCATTCGAGCAAGTGTTTCGGCCCTTGAGCTTCTTGTATCTCACTTTGATTGTCACATTTCGATGTGTCTTAGTAATTGCCTCATAATGACCGCCAATTACTAATGTGCTAACAGACGCTGCCTCATAATGACCGCCAATTACTAATGTGCTAACAGACGCTGCCTCATAATGACCGCCAATTACTAATGTGCTAACAGACGCTGTCTCATAATGACTGTCAATTACTAATGTGCCAACAGACGCTGCCTCATAATGACCGCCAAGTACTAATGTGCTAACAGACGCTGCCTCATAATGACCGCCCATTACTAATGTGCTAACAGACGCTGTCTTATAATAACCGCCAATTACTAATGTGCTAACAGACGCTGCCTCATAATGACTGTCAATTACTAATGTGCTAACAGACGTTGCCTCATAATGACCGCCAATTACTAATGTGCTAACAGACGCTGCCTCATAATGACCGCCAAGTACTAATGTGCTAACAGACGCTGCCTCATAAGGACCGCCAATTACTAATGTGCTAACAGACGCTACCTCATAATGATCGCCAATTACTAATGTGCTAACAGACGCTGTATCATAATGACCGTCAATTACTAATGTGCTAACAGACGCTGTCTCATAATGACCGCCAATTACTAATGTGCTAACAGACGCTGCCTCATAATGACCGCCAAGTACTAATGTGCTAACAGACGCTGCCTCATAATGACCGCCAATTACTAATGTGCTAACAGACGCTACCTCATAATGATCGCCAATTACTAATGTGCTAACAGACGCTGTCTCATAATGACCGCCAATTACTAATGTGCTAACAGACGCTGTCTCATAATGACCGTCAATTACTAATGTGCTAACAGACGCTACCTCATAATGATCGCCAATTACTAATGTGCTAACAGACGCTGTCTCATAATGACCGCCAATTACTAATGTGTTAACAGACGCTGTCTCATAATGACCGCCAATTACTAATGTGCTAACAGACGCTACCTCATAATGATCGCCAATTACTAATGTGCTAACAGACGCTGACTCATAATGACCGTCAATTACTAATGTGCTAACAGACGCTGTCTCATAATGATCGCCAATTACTAATGTGCTAACAGACGCTGTCTTATAATGAACGCCAATTACTAATGTGCTAACAGACGCTGTCTTATAATGACCGCCAATTACTAATGTGCTAACAGACGCTGCCTCATAATGACCGCTAATTACTAATGTGCTAACAGACGCTGCCTCATAATGACCGCCAATTACTAATGTGCTAACAGACGCTGCCTCATAATGACCGCCAATTACTAATGTGCTAACAGACGCTGTCTTATAATGACCGCCAATTACTAATGTGCTAACAGACGCTGCCTCATAATGACCGCCAATTACTAATGTGCTAACAGACGCTGCCTCATAATGACCGCCAATTACTAATGTGCTAACAGACGCTGTCTCATAATGACTGTCAATTACTAATGTGCCAACAGACGCTGCCTCATAATGACCGCCAAGTACTAATGTGCTAACAGACGCTGCCTCATAATGACCGCCCATTACTAATGTGCTAACAGACGCTGTCTTATAATAACCGCCAATTACTAATGTGCTAACAGACGCTGCCTCATAATGACTGTCAATTACTAATGTGCTAACAGACGTTGCCTCATAATGACCGCCAATTACTAATGTGCTAACAGACGCTGCCTCATAATGACCGCCAAGTACTAATGTGCTAACAGACGCTGCCTCATAAGGACCGCCAATTACTAATGTGCTAACAGACGCTACCTCATAATGATCGCCAATTACTAATGTGCTAACAGACGCTGTATCATAATGACCGTCAATTACTAATGTGCTAACAGACGCTGTCTCATAATGACCGCCAATTACTAATGTGCTAACAGACGCTGCCTCATAATGACCGCCAAGTACTAATGTGCTAACAGACGCTGCCTCATAATGACCGCCAATTACTAATGTGCTAACAGACGCTACCTCATAATGATCGCCAATTACTAATGTGCTAACAGACGCTGTCTCATAATGACCGCCAATTACTAATGTGCTAACAGACGCTGTCTCATAATGACCGTCAATTACTAATGTGCTAACAGACGCTACCTCATAATGATCGCCAATTACTAATGTGCTAACAGACGCTGTCTCATAATGACCGCCAATTACTAATGTGTTAACAGACGCTGTCTCATAATGACCGCCAATTACTAATGTGCTAACAGACGCTACCTCATAATGATCGCCAATTACTAATGTGCTAACAGACGCTGACTCATAATGACCGTCAATTACTAATGTGCTAACAGACGCTGTCTCATAATGATCGCCAATTACTAATGTGCTAACAGACGCTGTCTTATAATGAACGCCAATTACTAATGTGCTAACAGACGCTGTCTTATAATGACCGCCAATTACTAATGTGCTAACAGACGCTGCCTCATAATGACCGCTAATTACTAATGTGCTAACAGACGCTGCCTCATAATGACCGCCAATTACTAATGTGCTAACAGACGCTGCCTCATAATGACCGCCAATTACTAATGTGCTAACAGACGCTGTCTTATAATGACCGCCAATTACTAATGTGCTAACAGACGCTGCCTCATAATGACCGCCAATTACTAATGTGCTAACAGACGCTGCCTCATAATGACCGCCAATTACTAATGTGCTAACAGACGCTGTCTTATAATGACCGCCAATTACTAATGTGCTAACAGACGTTGCCTCATAATGACCACCAATTACTAATGTGCTAACAGACGCTGTCTCATAATGACCGCCAATTACTAATGTGCTAACAGACGCTGCCTCATAATGACCGCCAATTACTAATGTGCTAACAGACGCTGCCTCATAATGACCGCCAATTACTAATGTGCTAACAGACGCTGCCTCATAATGACCGCCAAGTACTAATGTGCTAACAGACGCTGCCTCATAATGACCGCCAATTACTAATGTGCTAACAGACGCTGCCTCATAATGACCGCCAATTACTAATGTGCTAACAGACGCTGTCTCATAATTATTATCAAACGTTGATTGTTTCATATTGATTGTCAACAATTAATCGTCTCATATTGGCTTTGAAAATGTGTATTTTCATATTTACTCGTTATATTGATTGTCTTATTTGGAACACTTCTCATATTGTTTGCCTTATTGAGACTTCTCATTCTCATTGTCTTATTGAGACATCTAGTATTGATTGTCTTATTCAGACTTCTTATATTAATTGTCTTATTGAGACATCTAGTATTGATTGTCTTATTCAGACTTCTTATATTAATTGTCTTATTCAGACTTCTTATATTAATTGTCTTATTCAGACCTCTTATATTGATTGTCTTATTCAGACTTCTCATACTGATTGTTTCATATTGATTCTCACAATTGTCTCATATTGATTGTCTCATATTGATTGTCTCATATCGATTGTCACATATTATTGTCACATATTGATTAACACATATTGATTGCCACATATTGATTGCCACATACTGATTGTCACATATTTATTGTCACATGATTATTGCCACATATTGATTGCCACATACTGATTGTCACATATTTATTGTCACATATTGATTGCCAGATATTTATTGTCACATATTGATTGCCAGATATTTATTATCACATATTGATTGCCACATATTGATTGCCACATACTGATTGTCACATATTTATTGTCACATGATTATTGCCACATAATGATTGTCACATATTGATTGCCACATATTTATTGTCACATATCGATTGTCACATGATTATTGCCACATATTGATTGTCACATGATGATTGCCACATATTGATTGTTACATATTGATTGTCACATGATTATTGCCACATATTGATTGTCACATATTGATTGCCACATATTTATTGTCACATATCGATTGTCACATGATTATTGCCACATATTGATTGTCACATGATGATTGCCACATATTGATTGTTACATATGATTGTCACATGATTATTGCCACATATTGATTGTCACATATTGATTGCCACATATTTATTGTCACATATCGATTGTCACATGATTATTGCCACATATTGATTGCCACATATTTATTGTCACATATTGATTGTCACATGATGATTGCCACATATTGATTGTTACATATTGATTGCCACATATTTATTGTCACATATGATTGTCACATGATTATTGCCACATATTGATTGTCACATGATGATTGCCACATATTGATTGTTACATATTGATTGTCACATGATTATTGCCACATATTGATTGTCACATATTGATTGCCACATATTTATTGTCACATATCGATTGTCACATGATTATTGTCACATATTGATTGCCACATATTTATTGTCACATATTGATTGTCACATGATGATTGCCACATATTGATTGTTACATATTGATTGCCACATATGTATTGTCACATATTGATTGTCACATGATGATTGCCACATATTGATTGTCACATGATGATTGTCACAATTGATTGTCACATATTGAATGTCTCATATCGATGCATCGTTTTGATTTTCCACAAATCGTTGACTGTCTAAATCTGACTTTTTCTTATTGTCTGTTTTATGTTCACAGTCCAGTGTTGACTTTCTCTTGTTGTTGTCCTGATGTTGACTTACAAATGCAGACTGCTTAATCATGAGGTTATAATTCTTTTACAGAACGTCGCATTCACCACAGCCCGTCGGAAAAAAAATCTCTGTCTCTAGCCAGATCTCCCACAGAACGTTGCATTCACCATAGCCAGTCTGAAAGAATCTCTGTCTCTAGCCAGATCTCCCACAGAACGTTGCATTCACCATAGCCAGTCTGAAAGAATCTCTGTCTCTAGCCAGATCTCCCACAGAACGTTGCATTCACCATAGCCAGTCTGCAAGAATCTCTGTCTCTAGCCAGATCTCCCACAGAACCTTGCATTCACCATAGCCAGTCTGAAAAAATCTCTGTCTCTAGCCAGATCTCCCACAGAACCTTGCATTCACCATAGCCAGTCTGAAAAAATCTCTGTCTCTAGCCAGATCTCCCACAGAACGTTGCATTCACCACAGCCCGTCGGAAAAAAATTTCCTTCAGCGCATGATTTTTGGGGTAATGTGGTCGGTATTATGCCCGTGCCACTTTACTTTTCCAGAAAAAAATCTGGTACACATTTAGGGCTGGGTGAACCCGGAAGCCGTCAATTGGGATCGAACCCACCTCTTGTCCTTTGCAGTCCAGTTCACTAACCACTGAGCTATCGCGACTCCCTGCTTGTGTTTTGGTCATTGACAAAGGTAGTCCAACAGCAGATACACTGAAACTTCAGAGGTCCGGGACTGTCATCCTGAGATTATGAGATGGGATGATATTCTTGTCGAGTAGACAGACAATCTTCATCAAACAACAGACAGAATTACAGTGCTCAGATCCCTTCCCCTCCATATTCCCCAGTTTGGGACACATGGACCACACACTAGCGACGGCACTGATGCATGAACTCCGTAAAAATCTGCGAAAACCCTGACCCCAACCTTTTTAGCGTCTTTTTACGACAGACGCGGAGCAGAGAAAGTCTTCTTCTTCTCCTACCTTCTTTAGCTCCCTGTGGAGCATAGGTCTGCAACAAAACACTTTCAGCTCCCTGTGGAGCATAGGTCTTCAACAAACACTTTCAGCTCCCGGTGAAGCATAGGTCTTCAACAAACACTTTCCAAGTCGTTCTGTTTTTTGCCATTCTTTTAAGATCATTCCATGTCTTCCCCATCATCTTGATCTCTGCTTCTACCTGTCTTCTCCAAGAATTCCTTGGTCTTCCTCTTTGTCTTTTCCATGGGGATTCCAAAAAGGGTCTGTTTTGTAATACTCTCAGTTGGCTTCCGTAGTGTGTGTCCTATCCAGCGCCATCGTCTTCGCTGTATCTCTTTATCCACTGGTGTTTGACTGGTACATTTCCATAGTTCTATGTTAGTGATTTTGTCCTGCCATTTCTATCCTTTTATTCTGCGTAAGCATCCATTAATGAAAGTTTGTATCTTCGTGATTGTCAATTTTGTTGTTCTCCATGTTTCACAGCCATATAATAGGACCGCCTTAACATTTGAGTTGAAAATTTGTATTTTTGTATTTAACCTAATTTCTTACAGAGAAAGTGAAAGATAACAAATTAAGGCAGGAAGGAACGAAAGAACGACATAGAAAAACGAAAGAAATAAAGAATAAGCAGAAAATAAAGATTAGGACATTATTCGATGGGAGAAGTAAAAAAAGAATGGATAGTGGACACCAGTAAAATGAGTAATACGGATAGAAGAGAAATATTAAAGTAAGAAGAGGGAAAGACGGTAGCGGAAGAATAAGAGGAAGAAAATAAAAGAAGAATTACTGCTGGATGAATAATATGAATGACAGAACAAATAAAAGAAGAATTACTACTGGATGAATAATATGAATGACAGAACAAATAAAAGAAGAATTACTACTGGATGAATAATATGAATGACAGAACAAATAAAAGAAGAATTACTGCTGGATGAATAATATGAATGACAGAACAAATAAAAGAAGAATTACTGCTGGATGAATAATATGAATGACAGAACAAATAAAAACCTACGATAGTAAGAAAAGTATTAGAATGTTTAGGAAGGATAAAGAGTGAGGAAAACAACGGAAATAACAGCAATAATAAGAGAAAGAGAGGAGAGAGAGAGAGAGGAAGTGTTTGCAAAATATAATAGGAAGAGAAAGAATAAGGTAGCTACAAAATATGTTCAATAAAGGAAGAATTAGGGAGCCGCGATAGCTCAGTGGTTAATGAACTGGACTACAAAGGACAAGAGGTAGGGTTCGATCCCAACCGACGTCTTCCGGGTTCACCCAGCCTTAAATGCGTACCGGATTTTTTCTGGGAAAGTAAAACGGCACGGGCGTAATACCGACCACATTACTCCAAAAATCATGTGCCGAAGGTCTGTAAAAATTGTGGTCACTAACACTATATTCCCCATACGCCACTTGGCGTGACGGGGCACTTTACTTTTACTTTTAAAGGAAGAATTAGCGACTAAATTGTTAAAGGAAAAGGAATATTTGAGAAGGAATAACACAATGAAAGGTAGTGATTAGCGAGGAATAAAAAGGATAGTATATAAAAGTAATATAAGAAAGAAAGAAAGAAAGAAGGAAAGAGAGAAAGAAAGTAAGAAAGAAAGAAGGAAAGAAGAAAAAATGAATGAAAGAAAGAAAGAAAGAAAAAAGAAAGAAAGAAAGAATGAAAGAAAAGAAAAAGTAATGAAGAAAAAGATAAAGAAGACGATGACGATTACCGCGATGAAGACGATCATAATGTTGAAGATTGCGGAGGATCATATGTCCAGAAGAAAACGAAAGAAAAAAAATGAAGAAGTGAGACTGCTGAATGGAAAGAAAGAAACAAAAACTAATATAAAGAAAATATAGACAATGAAGATCGCGTTGGGGAAGACGAGAAAGATAAATAAGATGAAGGAAGAATAACAAGAGAAAAAGAGGGTATTTAACAAACAGAAGCGGTAAGTGTAAGATCTAGCGAAATAACAGCTAAGAATAGCAAAATGTTACATCTCAATATCCCTGTATGGTGCAGAAACATGGACATTTAATCAGAAAACAGAACAGAAAATTTAAGTCTATGAAATGTGGATTTCTAGAAGAATAGGAGGAATTGGATGGAAGGAAAAGAAAACAAGCGATGAAGTTTTAAAACAACTAAAAATGAAAAGAGAACTACTAAACACAATTAGAACAAGACAAATGAAATTTTTGGGGCATATTTATAAAGACACAACAGCCTAATAAAAGTAATCTTGGAAGGGAAAATACAAGGCAAAAAAGACAGACCAAGACTAACATGGACGAGTAACATCAAAAGATGGACAAGTACAATCTCCACCATCAAAGCAAGAGACAAAGTGGAATGGCGCTCCTTGGTAGCCAACCTTCGATGCGGAGACGGCACTCGATGATGATGATGAAGTGTAAGATGGAAAGAAGCAGATGATGAACAAGAAAGGGAAAAATGATTTTTAAATTTATAAAAATAATCGATAAAAAAGGAAGAGAAATAAGTAGTCCCACAAAAAATGACAGAAAGAAAGAAAGGAAGTAAGAAAGAAAGAAAGAAAAAGTTGTATAGTACCTCGGGAAGAAGAAGTAGAAGAAGATGATGATGATGATGATGATGATGATGATGATGATGATGTGAAGTAAATCTCAATAAAATAATTACACATTATTCCCACTGCCCATCAGAAAGAGTGGGGGCAGCTGTCTCCGCCCCTGGCTGGACGTAATTCATTGGCTATTGCCGACAGCAATGATTAGGCCGAATGTCATCCACCGAGGACCGAGCGACGTTCTGAAACACAGCGAGGGCGTAAGAGGCATTCTTAGAATTCGTTTTAGGCAAATCAATTATGGGCCCCGTTGATGAAACGATCTGGGCAAAGCGTCGAGTTTAAACAGTGGCCATTTCTGTAAATGGAAGCGATCATGCTATCGATCCTTGCAGCCCGGAATGCTTATGTGTCCTTTATGCCTTACTGTGGTTACACTATCTTTCATCTAAATCTTTGCGGATTGGAGACGGAATATCACAGAGATTGGATAATGCGTGGAATATTGGCAGTCAGCGGGATTGCATCTTTGTTGTGTTTGAACAGTTGAACTTCTTTCAAGACATTTGTCGCCCCTTATCTGTATTGTCGAGTTTCCATCTTTGACATATCCGCTGTGTTTTCGCTCTTAAAAAGCTCCTGTTTTTTTTTTTTTTTTCCTCAAAGTTTTTTTTCCCCGCGTGAATAACCGGCTAGCGAATTAAATATCTTCGCCATTTTCATTTTGATGTCATCTTATGTGGAAGTAACATTAATGTGAACGACTTGTCTAGCCACAAACCAGAACAGGGAAAAGGAGGGGGGGGGGTGTTGAGGTGTTAGATTGTACCTTTTCATTATTTACAATCAAGTCATAGCCGCGATAGCTCGCTGGTTAGCGAACTGGACCACAAAGGACAAGAGGCCGGGTTCGATCCTGACCGACGGCTGCTACGTTCACCCAGCCTTAAATGGGTACTGGATTTTTTCTGGGAAAGCAAAGCGGCACGGGCGTAATACCGACCACAATACCCCAAAAATTATGTGCGGAGGTCTGTAAAATTTATGGTCACTAACACCATATTCCCTATACGTCACTTGGCGTGACGTGGGCTCTTTACTTTACTTTACTATAAAGTTACATCATTGAGCGCCGTCTCCGCATCGGAGGTGGGCTAACTTTGAGGCTCATTCCGCTCTGTCTCTAGCTTTGATAGTGAAGTTGTCATAGGCTGACTTGACCATCTTTTGATGTTACTCGTTCATCTTAGTCTTGGTCTGCCTCTGCCTCTTGCTTTGATAGTGCAGGTTGTCATAGGCTGACTTGTTCATCTTCGATGTTACTCGTCCATGTTAGTCTTGGTCTGCCTCTGTCTCTTGCTTTGATAGTGAAGGTTGTTATAGGCTGACTTGTCCATCTTTGATGTTACTCATCCATGTTAGTCTTGGTCTGCCTCTGCCTCTTTTACCTTGTATTTCCTCTTCATAATTACTTTAAGTTAGCTTGTTGTGTCTTTTAACATGGCCCAAAGATCTCATTTGTCGTGTTTGAATTGTGTTTAGTAATTCATCAATTCTTTTCTGCTATTTTCTACCTATTCTTCTATATATCCCCATTTTAAAAACTTCAATTTTCCGTTTTATTTTCTTGTCTAATTGTCGTGTTTTTCACCATATCGGAATATTTAGAAGATGTAACATTTTGCTATTCTTAGTTTTAGCCCTGGTGTTATTTGTTTTGATGTTAGTATGTTCTTCATAACATTAAAATTACTTTTTGCCATTCCTATTCTTTTGTTTATTTCACTTGTACATTTTCATCACTGGTTATGGTATGTCTCAGGTAGTTGTAGCTACAATAAGTAAAGATCTTAATTGTAAGTAAAACATTTCTTCTTTCCTTTTATTTTTTATTTTTTTTTATTTTCTGAAATCTCATTTTACTGTTCTTTTCCTCAATATTGCAATTATTGATATTAATCAATTGTCAATCATAATACCAATATAGAAAAGAAAGGTAGCAAAAGAGACTGCAATCAATATAGAGGTATATCTCTTCTCAGCCATGTAGGAAAGCTATACGCCAAAATCTTGGAAAAAAAGGCTGAGACCAATAATAGAACTACAGTTAAGCGATTCTCAAATGGGGTCCGAAAAAAACAGAGGGTGTACTGACATCACATTAAAACAGCTTGCAGAAAAAAACGACAGAACACAATCAAAACTTATACATAGCCTTCGTTGAGTAGGAAAAAGCATCGACAGAGTAAACAGAGAACAACTGTGGGAGATACTAACAACATACGGAGTAAGCCAACATCTAACCAACCTTATTAAAAGTCTCTACATCAACAGTAGCTGAAGGGTCAGAACAGCAGCGAGCTACACAGACCACTTCGAAGTTAGATCAGGTGTAAGACAGGGGTGCCTACTATCCCTCCTACTGTTTATTACATCCATGGACTATATATGCAAGCTAGCCAACCCATCAGAGACAGAGGAGATCAACGAGCTTTTATTTGCAGACGATCAGGCACTAATACATGAAACAATAGAAGACCTACAAGAACACTTAAATAGAATCAACAGTGCAGGCAGAAAATACAACATGAAATCAACATCAACAAAACAGAAGTCATGAATGTCGCCAAAAATAAACAGAACGTCAACATAACTATAGAAGGCAGTCAACTAAAACAAGTAGAGGAATTCAAATACCTAGGAAGTCTAATGACAAACGATAATTCTCAAACAGCAGAAATAGAATCAAGATACAACAAAGCTTGTCAAATCATTGGACAGTTATCACCAATATTGTCCAACAAGGAAATAACTCTGGAGGCAAAACGAGCACTCTACAATACAATCTTCATCCCAACGTTGTGCTACCAATGTCAGACCTGGACCCTAGATGCAAGAACAATAAGAAAAAATAACCTCTACAGAGATTAAATGTGTTAGACGAATGACAGGAAACAGTCTGAGAGAAAAGATCAGAAATGAAGAACTGAGAGAAATACTAGGAATAGTCCCCGCCATAGAATATATAAGGAAACAACAGATAAAATGGTTTGGCCACGTGACAAGGCAGAAGGTTCAAAACACAACACAACGAGCCTTCAACAAACGTTGTGAGAACACCAGACCCAAGAGTCGACCACGAAAAAGATGGATCGATGGAATATTAGAAGCACTAGGAAACATAACAGCAGCAGAGGCGAACAGACGAGCAAAAGACTACAAATTATATCTCCCCTCGACGCTGAAAGACAGATGATGAAGGAAAGGAGAAGAACATTGATATTAATTGTCCTGAATTATGAAAATAAAAGGTAAAAATGTTACTTATGTTATAGTTTAAGTAACATACATTTTATAACACTTAACAGTTATGGCACAAGAAATCAGGGACACAGTTTCAGAAATCGGCAATTTTTGGAACAAACTGACGTCTTGGTTAGATCGCACGAGGGACAAATGATCAGTTTCTGGGAAAAAATGGGACGTTTGGTCACCGTAGGGAGCCGCGACAGCTCAGTGGTTAGTGAACTGGGCTACAAAGGACAAGGGGTAGGGTTCGATCCAACCGACGGCTTCCGGGTTCACCCAGCCTTAAATGGGGACCGGAATTTTCTCTGGGAAAGTAAAGCAGCACGGGCGTAATACCGACCACATTACCCCAAAAATCATGTGCTGAAGGTCTGTAAAATATAGGGTCACTAACACCATATTTTCCTATACGCCACTTGGCGTGACGGGGGTACTTTACTTTTTTTTTACTTTGGTCACCGTTAAAGTGAAATTGTGTTTTTGTTATCTCTTGTATTATCCTGTTCAACGTCCACTCACGGCTAATTACCTTGCATTCTAGGATTTGTGTTCAGTCTCTCTGAAGTTACATCAAGTGAGAGGATGCCTGTCTGAAATGCTTATAGCCTGAGAGGATGAGTGGTTAGTGGGATGAGTGGTTAGTGGATGAGTGGTTAGTGGATGAGTGGTTAGTGGATGAGTGGTTAGTGGATGAGTGGTTTAGTGGATGAGTGGTTAGTGGATGAGTGGTTAGTGGATGAGTGGTTAGTGGATGAGTGGTTAGTGCGCTGAGTGGTTAGTGCGCTGAGTGGTTAGTGGATGAGTGGTTAGTGGATGAGTGGTTAGTGGATGAGTGGTTAGTGCGCTGAGTGGTTAGTGCGCTGAGTGGTTAGTGGATGAGTGGTTAGTGGATGAGTGGTTAGTGGATGAGTGGTTAGTGGATGAGTGGTTAGTGGATGAGTGGTTAGTGGATGAGTGGTTAGTGGATGAGTGGTTAGTGGATGAGTGGTTAGTGCGCTGAGTGGTTAGTGGGATGAGTGGTTAGTGGATGAGTGTTTAGTGGATGAGTGGTTAGTGCGCTGAGTGGTTAGTGGATGAGTGGTTAGTGCGCTGAGTTTAGTGGATGGGTGGTTAGTGGATGAGTGGTTAGGGATGAGTGGTTAGTGCGCTGAGTGGTTAGTGGATGAGTGGTTAGTGGATGAGTGTTAGGGATGAGTGGTTAGTGGATGAGTGGTTAGTGGATGAGTGGTTAGTGCGCTGAGTGGTTAGTGGATGAGTGGTTAGTGGATGAGTGGTTAGTGCGCTGAGTGGTTAGTGGATGAGTGGTTAGTGCGCTGAGTGGTTAGTGGATGAGTGGTTAGTGGATGAGTGGTTAGTGGATGAGTGGTTAGTGCGCTGAGTGGTTAGTGGATGAGTGGTTAGTGGATGAGTGGTTAGTGGATGAGTGGTTAGTGGATGAGTGGTTAGTGCGCTGAGTGGTTAGTGGATGAGTGGTTAGTGGATGAGTGGTTAGTGGATGAGTGGTTAGTGCGCTGAGTGGTTAGTGGATGAGTGGTTAGTGGATGAGTGGTTAGTGCGCTGAGTGGTTAGTGGATGAGTGGTTAGTGGATGAGTGGTTAGTGGATGAGTGGTTAGTGCGCTGAGTGGTTAGTGGATGAGTGGTAGTGGATGAGTGGTTAGTGGATGAGTGGTTAGTGGATGAGTGTTAGTGGATGAGTGTTAGTGGATGAGTGGTTAGTGCGCTGAGTGGTTAGTGATGAGTGGTTAGTGGATGAGTGGTTAGTGCGCTGAGTGGTTAGTGGATGAGTGGTTAGTGCGCTGAGTGGTTAGTAGATGAGTGGTTAGTGGATGAGTGGTTAGTGGATGAGTGGTTAGTGGATGAGTGGTTAGTGGATGAGTGGTTAGTGGATGAGTGGTTAGTGCGCTGAGTGGTAGTGGATGAGTGGTAGTGGATGAGTGGTTAGTGCGCTGAGTGGTTAGTGGATGAGTGGTTAGTGGATGAGTGGTTAGTGGATGAGTGGTTAGTGCGCTGAGTGGTTAGTGGATGAGTGGTTAGTGGATGAGTGGTTAGTGGATGAGTGGTTAGTGGATGAGTGGTTAGTGCGCTGAGTGGTTAGAGGATGAGTGGTTAGTGGATGAGTGGTTAGTGCGCTGAGTGGTTAGTGGATGAGTGGTTAGTGGATGAGTGGTTAGTGCGCTGAGTGGTTAGTGGATGAGTGGTTAGTGGATGAGTGGTTAGTGCGCTGAGTGGTTAGTGGATGAGTGGTTAGTGCGCTGAGTGGTTAGTGGATGAGTGGTTAGTGGATGAGTGGTTAGTGGATGAGTGGTTAGTGGATGAGTGGTTAGTGCGCTGAGTGGTTAGTGGATGAGTGGTTAGTGGATGAGTGGTTAGTGCGCTGAGTGGTTAGTGGTGGATGAGTCGTTAGCGCGCTCGTTCTTGATCAGAAAGTCCCGGATTCAATTCCTAGAAGTGGCGGATTTTGAGCGGGGGGAGGGGGGGGGGGTGTTTAACCGAACTTTTAAAAATGGGTACCGCATAGATTTGTATGAGATGTAAAAGTGGTCTGGCGTGATACCGACATCTCTCACAAAAGTGTGGTGGGGTTGTATAGAGGTGGGCCATCGACCTCAGGACATTAAGGCCCCGAGTTTATGACCAGAAGCGGTGGTGATTATTTTTTTTAAGTAAGGGGGGCCTCGGTGGCCTAGTTGGGAAAACCATCGGACCTGGGGGCCTCGGTAGCCTAGTTGGGAAAACCACCCGACTGGACTACCGACGTTCTGACAACCCGTGTTCGATTCCCGCTGGGAGCAGTGTGAATTCTACTCGTGTTTTGAAAAAAAAAATAATACACCCCCCCCCCCGGGTCGACCCACCGTTGGCAGAAATGGGTACCGGGGTATTACCCTGGGAAGGTGAGGAATGTTGCCTCGCATCTGAGTTTCGATGCTTGAGGCGACACTAAACAGAAATCTCCGAACATTTCTGGATAGGCGGCCGAGCACATATGGGTGGAAACTCGCGTGCTAAGACACCGGTTCAAGTCTCGTACTTCACTTTGCCTTTACCTTTACCTCTACCTTTATCTCTACCTTTGCCTTTACTTTACTTTTACCTTTACCTCTACCTTTACCTTTACCTTACCTTTACCTTTACCTTTACCTTTACCTTTACCTTTACCTTTACCTTTACCTTTGCCTTTGCCTTTACCTTTACCTTTACCTTTACCTTCATCTTCACCTTCCCCTTTACCTTTTCCTTTACCTTTACCTTTACCTTCACCTTTATCTTTACCTTCACCTTATCATCACCTTCACCTTTACCTTTACCTTCACTTTTATCTTTAACTACACCTTTACCTTCACCTTCACCTTTACCTTCACCTTTACCTTTACCTTTACCTTCACCTTTATCTTTACCTTCACCTTTATCATCACCTTCACCTTTACTTTACCTTCACTTTTATCTTTAACTACACCTTTACCTTCACCTTCACCTTTACCTTCACCTTTACCTTTACCTTTACCTTCACCTTTATCTTTACCTTCACCTTTATCATCACCTTCACCTTACATTACCTTCACTTTTATCTTTAACTTCACCTTCACCTTCACCTTCACCTTTACCTTCACCTTTACCTTCACCTTTACCTTTACCTTTACCTTTACCTTTACCTTGTACCTTTACCTTTACCTTTACATTCACCTTTACCTTTTTAAATATGACAAAATAATCCTGATTCTTATGACATTAGCCTTCCTGATCTCTTGGGTAGTGAGATCCCATGTCCAGCCTTCTCGGATAACGGCAACAAGCAGGAGGCCCTGTGTGCACTCGCGCACGTTAAAGTTACCTTGGCAGTTAAAATCTAAAAGAATAAGGCATGGAAATTACCGCTACCGGGCAAAGTTGTCAAACAGGAAGCTACTCATTGCATGGATCCGAGACCGTGCTACGGAGTTCGTGCACATGGGGCCAGGATTCTCCTCGGATTTTCTCGAGATTCTCCAGGGGAGATCAGAGCACCTATGGGGGTTAGTCTGGTGTGTAGTGATGAGGATCCTACAACAAACAAAACAATCTCCTACAAAATGTGCTGCGGCTAAAGATAAAATACGGGCACCAGTAACGTATTTCACGACGCCTAGCAAGGCATGGACTTTTCTAGCACAAGTATTTATTGAGCCGCAGAGGGTAATGAACATACACACAACAGTGCTCAGAGAATAATGTAAATACACACAATAGTGCTCAGAGGATAATGTAACATACACACAACAGTGCTCAGAGAATAATGTAACATACACACAATAGTGCTCAGAGGATAATGTAACATACACACAACAGTGCTCAGAGAATAATGTAACATACACACAACAGTGCTCAGAGAATAATGTAACATACACACAACAGTGCTCAGAGAATAATGTAACATACACACACAGTGCTCAGAGAATAATGTAAACATACACACAACAGTGCTCAGAGAATAATGTAACATACACACAACAGTGCTCAGAGGATAATGTAACATACACACAACGGTGCTCAGAGGGTAATGTAACATACACACAACAGTGCTCAGAGGATAATGTAACATACACACAACAGTGCTCAGAGGGTAATGTAACATACACACAAGAGTGCTCAGAGGATAATGTAACATACACACAACAGTGCTCAGAGGATAATGTAACATACACACAACAGTGCTCAGAGGATAATGTAACATACACACAACAGTGCTCAGAGGGTAATGTAACATACACACAACGGTGCTCAGAGGGTAATGTAACATACACACAACGGTGCTCAGAGGGTAATGTAACATACACACAACGGTGCTCAGAGGGTAATGTAACATACACACAACGGTGCTCAGAGGGTAATGTAACATACACACAACGGTGCTCAGAGGGTAATGTAACATACACACAACGGTGCTCAGAGGGTAATGTAACATACACACAACAGTGCTCAGAGGTAATGTAACATTCACACAACAGTGCTCAGAGGGTAATGTAACATACACACAACAGTGCCCAGAGGGGTAATGTAACATACACACAACAGAGCTCAGAGGGTAATGTAACATACACACAACGGTGCTCAGAGGATAATGTAACATACACACAACGGTGCTCAGAGGTAATGTAACATACACACAACAATGCTCAGAGGATAATGTAACATACACACAACAGTGCTCAGAGGGTAATGTAACATACACACACCAGTGCTCAGAGGATAATGTAACATACACACAACAGTGCTCAGAGAATAATGTAACATACACACAACAGTGCTCAGAGAATAGTGAACATACACACAACAGTGCTCAGAGAATAATGTAACATACACACCAATAGTGCTCAGAGGATAATGTAACATACACACAACAGTGCTCAGAGGATAATGTAACATACACACAACAGTGCTCAGAGAATAATGTAACATACACACAAAGTGCTCAGAGAATAATGTAACATACACACAATAGTGCTCAGAGAATAATGTAACATACACACAACAGTGCTCAGAGGATAATGTAACATACACACAACAGTGCTCAGAGAATAATGTAACATACACACAACAGTGCTCAGAGGATAATGTAACATACACACAACAGTGCTCAGAGGATAATGTAACATACACACAACAGTGCTCAGAGGATAATGTAACATTATCTACGGGCCAGATTACTGTATCTACGGGCCAGATACGACCAGACAGTTGACTTTTTCTTGGCCCTTGAAGCCTCCACAGAAACTGCTGTATTAAATATCTATTTAAAAATTCAGTCGGTTAAAAAATAATATAAAGGTAATTTTGAAATAAATAAGTGTTTTGTTGCAAATGATAAAATACGTCGGCAAAGTGCAAGCATTGTTTATATATGACTAAATCACATCATGTTATTTTTTATGATGCTCTAAGTTTGGCACTTTGGTCTTGGCCTTGACCTAGAGCTCGGTCAACATTAAGTTGGCCACCACTTCCTTAGATGATCGACCCTACCGGGTTTTTCAGCATTGTCTACCCGAGCTTTGTATAGAGTTTTCTCTCTCTATATGTGGTTGGTGTTGTGAGCTCAAAGTCACCATCTGACGAGCTTTATGTAGAGTTTTCTCTCTCATGAGTGGTCTGGTCTTATGAGCTCATAGACATCATCTGACGAGCCTTATGTAGAGTTTTCTCTCTCATGAGTGGTCCGGTCTTGTGAGCTCATAGACATCATCTGACGAGCTTTATGTAGAGTTGTCTCTCTCATGAGTGGTCCGGTCTTTTGAGCTCATAGACATCATCTGACGAGCTTTATGTAGAGTTTTCTCTCTCATGAGTGGTCCGGTCTTGTGAGCTCATAGACATCATCTGACGAGCTTTATGTAGAGTTGTCTCTCTCATGAGTGGTCCGGTCTTGTGAGCTCATAGACATCATCTGACGAGCCTTATGTAGAGTTTACTCTCTCATGAGTGGTCTTGTGAGCTTATAGACATCATCTGACGAGCTTTTTGTAGAGTTGTCTCTCTCATGATGGTCCGGTCTTGTGAGCTCATAGACATCATTGACGAGCTTTATGTAGAGTTGTCTCTCTCATGAGTGGTCCGGTCTTGTGAGCTCATAGACATCATCTGACGAGCTTTATGTAGAGTTTACTCTCTCATGAGTGGTCTTGTGAGCTTATAGACATCATCTGACGAACTTTAGTAGAGTTTTCTCTCTCATGAGTGGTCCGATCTTTTGAGCTCATAGACATCATCTGACGAGCTTTATGTAGAGTTTACTCTCTCATGAGTGGTCTTGTGAGCTTATAGACATCATCTGACGAACTTTATGTAGAGTTGTCTCTCTCATGAGTGGTCCGGTCTTGTGAGCTCATAGACATCATCTGACGAGCTTTATGTAGAGTTTTCTCTCTCATGAGTGGTCTTGTGAGCTCATAGACATCATCTGACGAGCTTTATGTAGAGTTTTCTCTCTCATAAGTGGTCTTGTGAGCTTATAGACATCATCTGACGAGCTTTATGTAGAGTTTTCTCTCTCATAAGTGGTCTTGTGAGCTTAGACATCATCTGACGAGCTTTATGTAGAGTTTTCTCTCTCATAAGTGGTCTTGTGAGCTCATAGACATCATCTGACGAGCTTTATGTAGAGTTTTCTCTCTCATAAGTGGTCTTGTGAGCTCATAGACATCATCTGACGAGCTTTATGTAGAGTTTTCTCTCTCATAAGTGGTCTTGTGAGCTTATAGACATCATCTGACGAGCTTTTTGTAGAGTTGTCTCTCTCATGAGTGGTCCGGTCTTTTGAGCTCATAGACATCGTCTGACGAGCTTTATGTAGAGTTTTCTCTCTCATAAGTGGTCTTGTGAGCTCATAGACATCATCTGACGAGCTTTATGTAGAGTTTTCTCTCTCATAAGTGGTCTTGTGAGCTTATAGACATCATCTGACGAGCGTTATGTAGAGTTGTCTCTCTCATAGGTGGTTTGGTCTTGTGAGCTCATAGTCACCATCTGACGAACTTTATGTAGAGTTGTCTCTCTCATAGGTGGTTTGGTCTTGTGAGCTCATAGTCACCATCTGACGAACTTTATGTAGAGTTGTCTCTCTCATAGGTGGCTTGGTCTTCAGAACTCTTGAGCACCACCTGCCTGTTTGATAGAGAAGAAAAAGAGGAGAACAGAAAGAGAGGTATAAAGTGGGGATGGATGAGTCCAGACCAGAGCGTGTACCACTCGACGGTGGGTTCTGCGTCTTCCCTTCAAGGGTTCCATCTACTCCTGGCTCCTTTGTCTGGTCCCTCACCAAGGGCCTGTCCAGCTGCGTGACCCTGCCAGGAGCTAAGCTCCCCCAGGCATAGCTCCTTGATCCTGGGGGCACACAATCTCTCTAACCACAACAAGGTGAGCCTACTGTGGAGCGACGAGCTAGTCTGTTACTAGTGGCACCGCAAAGAGGTGGAGTAGGATCTGGAAAGTTCTGGTACACTAATCCTAGCATACTCAGCTATAATTCCAGACCCTGACTTTATTTTATTACATTTAATTATTCTGCCTTATATTGTGCTCTCCACTCTCTCTTTCCATTGATTTCTTTCTAGACTTCATTCCCTATTATTTCTGGTCTATTTATTTAGGTCTATCACTGAAACTAAAAGCAAATAAAATCGAACTGTTTATCAGTTAGTTAATTCTAAAACCTGCAGGAATAAAATCGAACTGTTTATCAGTTAGTTCATTCTAAAACCTGCAGGAAATAAAATCGAACTGTTTATCAGTTAGTTAATTCTGAAACTACAGGAAATAAAATCGAGCTGTTTATCAGTTAGTTAATTCTAAAACCTACAGGAAATAAAATTGAACTGTTTATCAGCTAGTTAATTCTAAAACCTACAGGAAATAAAATTGAACTGTTATCAGCTAGTTAATTCTAAAACCTACAGGAAATAAAATCGAACTGTTTATCATTTAGTTAATTCTAAAAACCTACAGGAATAAAATCGAACTGTTTATCAGTAGTTAATTTGAAACCTACAGGAAATAAAATCGATCTGTTTATCAGTTAGTTCTCTCTGAACCTATGGGAAATAAAATCGAACTGTTTATCAGTTAGTTCTCTCTGAACCTTCAGGAATAAAATCGAACTGTTTATCAATTAGTTCATTCGAAAACCTACAGGAAATAAAATCGAACTGTTATCAGTTAGTTCATTCGAAAACCTACAGGAAATAAAATCGAACTGTTTATCAGTTAGTTCATTCTGAAACCTACAGGAAATAAAATCGAACTGTTATCAGTTAGTTAATTTTGAACCTACAGGAAATAAAATCGAGCTGTTTATCAGTTAGCTCTCTCTGAACCTATAGGAAATAAAATCGAACTGTTATCAGTTAGTTCTCTCTGAACCTATGGGAAATAAAACCGAACTGTTTATCAGTTAGTTCTCTCTGAACCTACAGGAAATAAAATCGAACTGTTTATCAGTTAGTTAATTCTGAAAACCTGCAGGAAATAAAATCGAACTGTTTATCAGTCTGTTATGACCACAGTATTTATGAAGTAAAACCCCTGTTTGCTAGTTACTTCTCACTGAACCTCCAGTAAATAAAGGGAATACAAAGTAGCAGTCAGTGGTTGAGTACTCACCATAATCAGTGAGAATCTGAGCTACTCTTTGTATCAATTAGTTTCGATTGGACCAAGTTAGTAATAAACAGTAACTTTGTATATATTAATCGGATCAAATTGGAAGGGAAATATTCTGGAGAGATCGGTAATATGTGTGAAATGGCTTGCTATTTTAAGAGATCGAAGAGATATTTCGTTTATTATAGAAATGTATTGATTGGGAATTTAAATTAATAGATAGAAGGATCGGAAATACCCGTTGGGAAGTTCCAGGGGAAGACCCGCGATGTGGTTGAGCAGTCAATTCGTGTTGTGTTTGCTCGCGTTTCGCCTTTGACAAGTTGGGAAAAAACTCGCCTTTGTTAGCGTTAGAATGCGATCAAACAGCGAGAAAAGGAAATCGTCATGTTATTAATACAGAAATTATTTTTAAGCGGAAGCGAATTTGTTTAAGAGTTTTCGTTCCAGGAAACTTCGGATCACGAAGAGTTGTCGGTGGTCGGTGAAGAGTTCGTGGCGAGGCTGGAGAGGTTCGGGAAAATGTGGGAAATATGAAGGACGTACGTGAAGTTCTGTCATGGGGGGGGGGGGGGGGGGGGGGGAGAGAAAGAGAAAACGACAATTTGGATAAGGAATGGATGATTGAATGTTTGATGAAGGCGAATATTGATGGATAGTTCAACGTGGGAAATACTGCATTGTTTACACGTGGTCTTCGTATAAAAGCGAGATAATGCTCTCCAAACACTCGGAGTTTAGTTTTCATCTGCCAGAGATTGCCATAATGAGGCTCCAATCGCCAAGAAGGAGATTACATCAAGCAAGCGTGAGGAAAAGATGATTTCTCAGGTTTTATGTGGTAACCACAAAAATTACTCGACATTACCGTTTCCGTTTGAGTGAGACTCGCTGGAAATGGCCGCAAGGGAAAGACAGAAAGATCTGCGTGCTTGGATGTTGCCCCGCTCACAGAATGTGATATTTCCCACGCGCGCACTTTAGAAAAATATGAGGATTAAAGACATGGGGGTTGGGGAGGGGGATTTCCCTTTAAGCTTTAATGTAAAAATGGAAAATTCCGTTTAAATGGACTCTGGGTTTATTTAAGTGTTACCCCATGTGCTGGGGTTCTTGTGGGCAGACAAAAAGACAAGAAAACCAAACAGCTGTGAATGTTCATAAGGGGGTGGGGTGAGATTAATATGGGATCAGGTCGTAGCTGCCCCACATCGTGATTTATTTAATGTTTGAGGAATTAGCGAGGGGGTTACGGATTACATAAAAGTTGTCTTTCCTGCATTCAAAGCGGCCAGCTACTTAAGTCGGGTGTTTGGAAATATTTGGATTTCTTTCATGCCAAATTGTCCGGCGGTGTAGTCAGAGGCGTAACGAGAGTTCATTTTTGCGCTTGGGGTGGCTCGAGGAAAAATGAGCCTGCGGAAAAAACAGAAGAATCGCCTCAAGATCATAGGAAAACCTCATTTTGTGGGCATTAACTCTTTTAGTACAGAACGTTTTTATCAATCCAGCGGTTTAGAGATTTCAGACAAAATTTTTCATGTTTTTAAATATTATTATTCATGTTTATATTTATCTAACACATAACATATTATATAGGGAACAGTTGGCTGTGTTCACTTTCTGCGCGGTTTCGCCTCATGTCTTTTGGCGTGTGCTGAGACTGCTATGATTCGGACTACAGTTGCCTTTCTTTGTTTGGGAGATGAGATTCTGATGATTCCGCTGGCACGGGCGGTTGAGCAATTATGGATTTTGATTCGTTGCAGTGATACCGGGGCCTTCCATAACCAAATAACCAAATATATATATTAATTTTTAGATAATTAAACAAGGAATTAGATTTCACCAATAGCAAGATTATTCAAGACATGTAAAAAGAATATAGTTTGATGACAATTTACACTAATTAAATTAAGAGTGACGCTCTGTGCGGCTATACGTACGCAACTGAAATCGGTATGGCGCATGGTGCGGTGAAAGTACTGAAAGAGTTAACGTTTAGGTTAAAGGGTTAATGAAAACTGTGATGTCATTCTTGTTAAAATGATGGTTCTAAATCTGATATTCTTTAACTTCTTGTTCTGTGATCATGACGTCATTCAGACTAGGACTCCGGACTCTCTTATGACGTCAGTTATCTGTTTCAGTGATTCGGTTACCCATAGAGTTTCCCTTCCAGGGAGGTGGGTGTGGACCACATTGTCCTTCTCAGGTCTGTGTTCTGGAGGGCAATCCTGTAGAACGTATTTTGTTGTCATGTTATCCAGTGTACAGTGGCACTGGCTGGTAGTTCCTATTCTGAGTTTGGTGAACATGTGGTTTCTCATTCTATTATGGCAGTACGTAGGCGATGTCTGCTGACTTGACCTCTCCTTGATAGTAAATCTGATTTTATTTTTTTTCGTTCGTCAGCTTTTACCTGACGAAGTCCCTAAAGACTAGGAACTGAATTTGCGCGTTAATCCGTTTTTCCATGACAGCCGTGTACACAAGGGTCCCTCGCTGCACAGGCAGATAACTCCGACTTCGTAGGTACTCATATTTTTCCGTCGATGAGTAATTGACGTTTCAAGCGGGCCTCGCTGTTGAGACCAGGGGTGGTTGCCGCACAGAGAAATCAAAAATAAAAATCCCAACCGGTGTAACTGGGATTTGAACCCACAACATCTCTGTCTCCCCGAAATCTGATATAAAACTTCTTTACGGAATTTCCCATCACTGGGCCAGCCAAGGAGTCACATATGACCGGAGAATAAAAGCTGTTTGTCCAGTGCTGTAGCCGCGAGGTGCTCTGGTCTGAAATTTTATTTCAGCTGCTGATAGAAAAAAAAAACCGCTTGACTCGACCGGGTTAGAACGAGAGTTCTACTTGAGATGCCAGGAGGGATTTGAAAATAACTGGTTAAACAAAAGGTAATCTGCAAAATATAGGAACATCATCAACAGATTACACAATGTAAGAACATCATCGACAGATCACAAAATGTAGGAACATTATCAACAGATTACAAAATGTAGGAACATTATCAACAGATTACACAATGTAGGAACATTATCGACAGATCACAAAATGTAGGAACATCATCAACAGATGACAAAATGTAGGAACATCATTGACAGATGACAAAATGTAGGAACATCATTGACAGATGACAAAATGTAGGAACATCATTGAGAGATGACAAAATGTAGGAACATCATTGACAGATGACAAAATGTAGTAACATAATTGACAGATGACAAAATGTAGGAACATCATTGACAGATGACAAAATGTAGGAACATCATTGACAGATGACAAAATGTAGGAACATCATCACCAGATGACAAAATGTAGGAACATCATCAACAGATGACAAAATGTAGGAACATCATTGACAGATGACAAAATGTAGGAACATCATCACCAGATGACAAAATGTAGGAACATCATCAACAGATGACAAAATGTAGGAACATCATTGACAGATGACAAAATGTAGGAACATCATTGACAGATGACAAAATGGAAGAACATCATTGACAGATGACAACATGTAGGAACATCATTGACAGATGAAAAAATGTAGGAACATCATTGACAGATGACAAAATGTAGGAACATCATCACCAGATGATAAAATCTAGGAACATCATCACCAGATTACAAAATATAGGAACATCATTGACAGATGACAAAATGTAGGAACATCATTGACAGATGACAAAATGTTGGAACATCATTGACAGATGACAAAACATAGGAACATCATTGACAGATGACAAAATGTAGGAACATCATCACCAGATGACAAAATGTAGGAACATCATCAACAGATGACAAAATGTAGGAACATCATCACCAGATGACAAAATGTAGGAACATCATTGACAGATGACAAAATATAGGAACATGATCGACAGATGACAAAATGTAGGAACATCATTGACAGATGACAAAATGTAGGAACATCATCACCAGATGACAAAATGTAGGAACATCATCAACAGATGACAAAATGTAGGAACATCATTGACAGATGACAAAAATGTAGGAACATCATTGACAGATGACAAAATGTAGGAACATCATCACCAGATGACAAAATGTAGGAACATCATCACCAGATGACAAAATATAGGAACATCATGACAGATGACAAAATGTAGGAACATCATTGACAGATGACAAAATGTAGGTACATCATTGACAGATGACAAAATATAGGAACATCATTGACAGATGACAAAATGTAGGAACATCATCACCAGATGACAAAAATGTAGGAACATCATTGACAGATGACAAAATGTAGGAACATCATTGACAGATGACAAAATGTTGGAACATCATCAACAGTTTACAAAATGTAGGAACATCATCAACAGATTACAAAAAATAGGAACATCATCAACAGATTACAAAATGTAGGAAAATCATCAACAGTTTACAAATCTAGGAACATCATCAACAGTTTACATTATGTAGGCACATCATCAACAGATTACAAAAAATAGGAACATGATCAACAGATTACAAATGTTGGAACATCATCAACAGTTTATATAATGTAGGAACATCATCAACAGATTACAAAAAATAGGAACATCATCAACAGATTACAAAAAATAGGAACATCATCAACAAATTACAAAATGAAACAGATTCTTTAGGTCGTCAGTGTCTTCGCTTGTGCAAGCAGGGACCATAAATGTGAAGTGGCGATCTGAAACACTTGACGTGCGATGCTTTCACAAGACCGTGGACATCTCACACTTAGAAAGCACATCACTATAGGTCCAGAACACATACACACCAGTCTTGTGATCACCATTCAACTGTGGGAAATCCCCATTTTCTATTTTCATTATTAATTGTCTTTCACCTCGATGGGAGATGTAGTTTGAGGCTTTTTTTGTTTCATTATTTGTATTAAATATTGTTTCCTTCTCTCGTTGTCCTTATCTCCTCCCATCTTCACCCAACTCATCTCCTCCCATCTTCACCAAACTCATCTCCTCCCGTCTTCACCCAACTCATCTCCTCCCGTCTTCACCCAACTCATCTCCTCCCATCTTCACCCAACTCATCTCCTCCCATCTTCACCCAACTCATCTCCTCCATCTTCACCCAAATCATCTCCTCCCATCTTCACCCAAATCATCTCTCCCATCTTCACCCAATTCATCTCCTCCCATCTTCACCCAACTCACCTCCTCCCGTCTTCACCCAACTCATCTCCTCCCATCTTCACCCAACCCCAACTCATCTCCTCCAATCTTCACCCAACGTATCTCCTCCAATCTTCACCCAACTTATCTCCCCCCATCTTCACCCAACTCATCTCCTCCCATCTTCACCCAACTCATCTCCTCCATCTTCACCCAACTCATCTCCTCCCATCTTCACCCAACTTATCTCCCCCCATCTTCACCCAACTCATCTCCTCCCATCTTCACCCAACTCATCTCCTCCCATCTTCACCCAACTCATCTCCTCCCATCTTCACCCAACTCATCTCCTCCCATCTTCACCCAACTCATCTCCTCCCATCTTCACCCAACTCATCTCCTCCCATCTTCACCCAAATCATCTCCTCCCATCTTCACCCAATTCATCTCCTCCCATCTTCACCCAACTCACCTCCTCCCGTCTTCACCCAACTCATCTCCTCCCATCTTCACCCAACCCCAACTCATCTCCTCCCATCTTCACCCAACGTATCTCCTCCAATCTTCACCCAACTTATCTCCCCCCATCTTCACCCAACTCATCTCCTCCCATCTTCACCCAACTCATCTCCTCCCGTCTTCACCCAACTCATCTCCTCCCGTCTTCACCCAACTTATCTCCTCCCATCTTCACCCAACTCATCTCCTCCCGTCTTCACCCAACTCATCTCCTCCCATTTTCCCCAACTCATCTCCTCCCATCTTCACCCAACTCATATCCTCCCATCTTAACCCAACTCATCTCCTTCCATCTCCCCCAAATACATCTCCTCCCATCTCCCATCTCCCCCACCAACTCATTTCCTCCCATCTCCCCCACCAACTCATCTCCTCCCATCTCCCCCCACCAACTCATCTCCTCCCATCTCCCCCAAACACATATCCTCCCATCTTAGCCACTGTTAACGGTTTGCCTGTAATGAGAAAAAGGACAGTCACTGGTAAGTTCAAAGGGAGATTACCGAATCACTAAATATTTAAAAAAAACAGCTTCAAAATAGAGTGATTGTACTTGGAGACGAAAGTGTAACAACCCGTAAATCACTGCACAGCTGTCTCGTTATTTACCCACACATCACGTATCTGTCCACTATTGCTTATCATAATTTTCCAGTTTCTCGAATGTTCTATTTGATTATAATTTTTATTGTAGAACTTTCTACTTAGTTCTTCCACCCAGTAACTGTAAACATTCTTTAATTCTACCTTCTTCCTTCACTGCTGTAAACCTCCTATTTTCTTCACATGGATTATGAACCATTCTACACCGGAAATTAAATACTTTGGCCACGTTAAAAGACACAGCGGGCTGGAAGGAAACAATAATGGAAGGCATGGTTGTTGGATGACGCATCAGGGGCAGACCAAGAAGAGGGTGGTTTCAAGATATGAAAGATATCTTTAACAAGACAACAGAAGAAGTGGGAGATGTGGTTAAACATAGAGATTCTTACAGACAGGCTGTGGGAGATCTGGCTAGAGACAGAGATTCTTTCAGACGGGATGTGGTAGATCTGGCTAGAGACAGAGATTCTTTCAGACGGGATGTGGTGAATGTAACGTTCTGTGGGAGATCTGACTAGAGACAGTTTCTTTTAGACCGACTGTGGTGAATGTAACGTTCTGTGGGAGATCTGACTAGAGACAGTTTCTTTTAGACCGACTGTGGTGAATGTAACGTCTGTGGGAGATCTGACTAGAGACAGTTTCTTTTAGACCGACTGTGGTGAATGTAACGTTCTGTGGGAGATCTGACTAGAGACAGTTTCTTTTAGACCGACTGTGGTGAATGTAACGTTCTGTGGGAGATCTGACTAGAGACAGTTTCTTTTAGACCGACTGTGGTGAATGTAACGTTCTGTGGGAGATCTGACTAGAGACAGTTTCTTTTAGACCGACTGTGGTGAATGTAACGTTCTGTGGGAGATCTGACTAGAGACAGTTTCTTTTAGACGGGCTGTGGTGAATGTAACGTTCTGTGGGAGATCTGACTAGAGACAGTTTCTTTTAGACGGGCTGTGGTGAATGTAACGTTCTGTGGGAGATCTGACTAGAGACAGTTTCTTTTAGACCGACTGTGGTGAATGTAACGTTCTGTGGGAGATCTGACTAGAGACAGTTTCTTTTAGACCGACTGTGGTGAATGTAACGTTCTGTGGGAGATCTGACAAGAGACAGTTTCTTTTAGACCGACTGTGGTGAATGTAACGTTCTGTGGGAGATCTGACTAGAGACAGTTTCTTTTAGACCGACTGTGGTGAATGTAACGTTCTGTGGGAGATCTGACTAGAGACAGTTTCTTTTAGACCGACTGTGGTGAATGTAACGTTCTGTGGGAGATCTGACTAGAGACAGTTTCTTTTAGACCGGCTGTGGTGAATGTAACGTTCTGTGGGAGATCTGACTAGAGACAGTTTCTTTAGACGGGCTGTGGTGAATGTAACGTTCTGTGGGAGATCTGACTAGAGACAGTTTCTTTTAGACGGGCTGTGGTGAATGTAACGTTCTGTGGGAGATCTGACTAGAGACAGTTTCTTTTAGACCGACTGTGGTGAATGTAACGTTCTGTGGGAGATCTGACTAGAGACAGTTTCTTTTAGACCGACTGTGGTGAATGTAACGTTCTGTGGGAGATCTGGCTAGAGACATAGATTCTTTCAGGCGGCTGTGGTGGATGTAACGTTCTGTGGGAGATCTGGTTAGAGACAGAGATTCTTTCAGACGGGCCGTGGTGGATGTAACGTTCTGTGGGAGATCTGGCTAGAGACATAGATTCTTTCAGGCGGGCTGTGGTGAATGTAACGTTCTGTGGGAGATCTGACTAGAGACAGAGATTCTTTCAGAGGGCTGTGGTGAATGTAACGTTCTGCTAGAGTTCCATCTACAAAAGAAATCCGCCCTTATGATGATGTAACATATACATGAATAATAAATAATCACATTTTTCTTCAATTTTGTCATCGATTATTTATTGTAGTCCTTATTCTCACGACATTAACGAAGACTTGTTGATTCTGTTGCTGTCAATCACTTTCCTTTGAGGTACTCTCCCAGAAGTGCCAGGATCTCATCGTAGTTTAAGTTGTAGACATAAGCATATAACATCAAATCATCACGCTTAACGTTGGGTGCGGTAAAGGTGGGCCACCAGCTCTCTTGGCTTTGAAGATCAAGAAATATTAATTAAACGATTAATTCAAAATATGAAATGAAAATATTCATATAAATAGTTTAATATATTTAGCGGCTGCCCTATGGTTGCTCTGAACCTTCTCTCTCTCTCTCTCTCTCTCTCTCTCTCTCTCTCTCTCTCTCTCTCTCTCACTCTTACTCTCTCTTCTCTACTCTCTCTCTCACTCTCTACTCTCTCTCTACTCTCTCTCTCTACTCTCTCTCTACTCTCTCTCTACTCTCTCTCTACTCTCTCTACTCACTCTCTCTCTACTCTCTCTCTCTCTATATATATATATATATATATATATATATATATATATATATATATATATACACACACACACACATGCACCTGCTTTTTCCATCTTAAAAAAAAAGTCATTTTGAAACAATTTTTTTTTACTTTTCAATTTTATTTGGAAGATTTTTGAATCTTCTTCTTCTACCTTTCAGCTCCATGTGGAGCATAGGTTTCCAACAAACACTTTCCAAGTCGTTCGTTTCTTGCCATTTTTTAAGATCATTCCATGTCTTCCCCATCATCTTCATCTCTGCTTCTATCTGTCTTCTCCAAGAATTCTTTGGTATTCCACTTTGTCTTTTCCCCCTGGGATTCCAAAAAAGGGCCTGTTGTGTAAAACTCTCAGGTAGCTTCCGTAGTGTGTGTCCTATCCAGCGCCATCGTCTTCGCTGTATCTCTTTATCCACTGGCATTTGACTGGTACATTTCCATAATTCTATGTTAGTGATTTGTCCTGCCATTTCCATGCTTTTATTCTGCGTAAGCATCCATTAATGAAGGTCTGTATCTTCATGATTGCCAATTTATGTGATCCTTGATGGCGCCCCTAAACACTTGGCGCGAACCGGGCAATTATCCGAGTTTCCGAAACATGGAGCCGACACTGAATATATTGTACGTTAAATTAAAAACAAATGTATTCCTTTGCAGTATTGACATCCGAAATGAGGAAGATACTGTGCAATCCATTTTGACAATAGAAACAAGAAAAGAGTTTTTAAATGTTACGTAGAGCCAGTCTTAACATATGGATGTGAATCATGGACATTAGGACATCAGACAAGAAAATCACTGGAGTCTGTAGAAATGTGGTTTTACAGAAGAATGTTGAGAGTACCATGGACAGCTAAGAAGAGTAATGAAGATGTTCTGAGAGAGGTCAAAGCAAAAAGAGAGCACATTTCCAATATTAGGAAGAAACAAACATCATTTTCTTGGCCATATCATGAGAAGAGAACAACTGGAATATATTGTAACAACTGGGAAAATTGAGAGACGAACGTGGTAGAGGGAAGCAAAGAAAGAAATAACAGACAGCTGAAGAGAATGCCTTGACAGAAGGTCAACAACAGAAATGATAAATAACTGTCGAGATCGAAAGTTGTGGAGAGACATGATCACCTACGCCAGCAGGCCCGGTACTTGACGATGATGATGATTATTGCCATCCGAACGGGTGGGTAGAAGAGGAAGTGAAAAAAGAAAGAAGATCGATGACAATAACATCACCAGACTGCAGTAATTTGGAAAATCATCATCACCATGTGTCATGCCGCTTTGGGGTACGAGATCATGTCCTTCAGCGACTCTCTATCCACAGTGCATCGTATCAAACGAATCAATTCAGACGAGGAGGTATGTTTACAGCACTCAGTAAAAATGACAAATAATCATCAACAACAGAAAAAAAAACAAAGAACAATATAAGGTCCGAAGCAGGATCGTACCCCTACTCCTTGGCACAGCGCCTTGCCACGAAAAGCCAAACGCTAGGGAACACTGCCAAAACTGCTAACTAAATATAAATTAGCCATCATTGGCGATGTCTTTCACGCAGGTGTTCTCATGACTATAGCATAAGGCTGCGATCACAGCTCCAGAATGTATCCTGCATCGTATCAGTTCTGTTGTTGACTGTATTCTATGCCATGACACCAAGCTATCTAGTATTTTCTCTCTTTGTCGTCCGCGATCTCATTTTCCCTGCATGTTGTTAGTTGTAACCAAGTATTCTAGCTTTCCTTTTTCGTGATGTGTTCGATTAATGCCGATTGATTTATGATGCTTTTTAGGAGCTATCATTCTGTATTGGCCACGTACAACAACAGAGACCAACAACAGAGATCAACAGCAGAGATCAATAAAAGAGATCAACAAAAGAGATCAACAACAGAGATCAACAAAAGAGAACAACAACAGAGATCAATAACAGAGATCAACAACAGAGACCAACAACAGAGATCAACAAAAGAGACCAACAACAGAGATCAACAACAGAGACCAACAACAGAGATCAACAAAAGAGATCAACAGCAGAGATCAACAAAAGAGACCAAACAACAGAGTTCAACAACAGAGATCAATAACAGAGATCAACAACAGAGACCAACAACAGAGATCAACAAAAGAGACCAACAACAGAGATCAACAACAGAGATCAATAACAGGAATCAACAAAAGAGACCAACAACAGAGATCAACAAAAGAGACCAACAACAGAGATCAACAACAGAGACCAACAACAGAGATCAACAAAAGAGACCAACAACAGAGATCAACAACAGAGATCAATAACAGAGATCAACAAAAGAGACCAACAACAGAGATCAGCAAAAGAGACCAACAACAGAGATCAACAACAGAGACCAACAACAGAGATCAACAAAAGAGACCAACAACAGAGATCAACAACAGAGATCAACAAAAGAGACCAACAACAGAGATCAACAACAGAGACCAACAACAGAGATCAACAACAGAGACCAACAACAGAGATCAACAACAGAGACCAACAACAGAGATCAACAACAGAGATCAATAACAGAGATCAACAAAAGAGACCAACAACAGAGATCAACAACAGAGACCAACAACAGAGATCAACAACAGAGTTCAACAACAGAGATCAACAAAAGAGACCAACAACAGAGATCAACAACAGAGATCAACAACAGAGATCAACAACAGAGAACAACAAAAGAGACCAATAACAGAGATCAACAAAAGAGACCAACAACAGAGATCAACAACAGAGATCAACAACAGAGACCAATAACAGAGACCAACAACAGAGATCAACAACAGAGATCAACAAAAGAGACCAACAACAGAGATCAACAAAAGAGACCAACAACAGAGATCAACAAAAGAGACCAACAACAGAGATCAACAAAATAGACCAATATCAGAGACCAACAACAGAGATCAACAACAGAGACCAACAAAAGAGACCAATAACAGAGACCAACAACAGAGACCAATAACAGAGATCAACAAAAGAGACCAATAACAGAGACCAACAAAAGAGACCAATAACAGAGACCAACAACAGAGATCAACAAAAGAGATCAATAACAGAGATCAACAACAGAGACCAATAACAGAGATCAACAAAAGAGACCAATAACAGAGACCAACAACAGAGATCAACAAAAGAGATCAATAACAGAGATCAACAAAAGAGACCAATAACAGAGATCAACAAAAGATACCAACAACAGAGATCAACAAAAGAGACCAATAACAGAGATCAACAAAAGAGACCAATAACAGAGACCAACAACAGAGATCAACAAAAGAGACCAATAACAGAGATCAACAAAAGAGACCAATAACAGAGACCAACAACAGAGATCAACAAAAGAGATCAATAACAGAGATCAACAACAGAGACCAATAACAGAGACCAACAACAGAGACCAATAACAGAAATCAACAACAGAGACCAATAACAGAGACCAACAACAGAGATCAACAACAGAGATCAACAAAAGAGACCAACAACAGAGATCAACAACAGAGATCAACAAAAGAGACCAATAACAGAGACCAACAACAGAGATCAATAACAGAGTCCAATAACAGAGACCAATAAACAGAGATCAACAACAGAGACCAATAACAGAGATCAACAAAAGAGACCAATAACAGAGACCAACAACAGAGATCAACAACAGAGATCAACAACAGAGATCAACAACAGAGATCAACAACAGAGATCAACAAAAGAGACCAACAACAGAGATCAACAAAAGAGACCAACAACAGAGATCAACAAAAGAGACCAACAACAGAGATCAACAAAATAGACCAATATCAGAGACCAACAACAGAGATCAACAACAGAGATCAACAAAAGAGACCAATAAAAGAGATCAACAAGAGAGATCAATAAAAGAGATCAACAAAATAAAATCATCAATAGAGACAAACAAAAGAGATCAACAAAAGAGATCAACAAAAGAGATCAACAAAAGAGATCAACAAAAGAGATCAACAAAAGAGACCAACAAAATAAAATCATCAATAGAGACCAACAAAAGAGATCAACAAAAGAGCCCAAAAAAAATGAACAAAAGGTCGCAGATTCTCAATCCCCCAGACGTCGACATGCAAACAAGGACAGAAAATAAGAAGCAGAACTTGTAGAAACATGAAAATTAGCTAGAATCTCTACGAAAAAAAAAAACTATTTTTACGAAAAGCAATGGCGTGATTGGGTGGTCTAGGAAACTGGCCTATGGACTGGAAATGTCTCTGGTTCGATCCCACCACAGATGATGGAAATTGTTCACGTCAAAGCTTTCGTAGCTACACCCTTCCCCCCGCCCCCAATCTCTATGCAGAGTGAGGTCCGATGCCGAGCCCTCTCGGATAACGGAGAAAAACAGGAGGCCCCGTGTGCACTTGCACACGTTAAAGAAATCTGGCAGTTGAAAGTCGAAAAGTGTAGGCTAAAAGATTCGGCGCTCGGGTAACTAATTTTGTAGCAAATCTACTTGTGTAGAAAACGGATGTGTCGGGCTAGAGAAGCAGATATCGCGGCTCTGCCGTGAAGTAATGATACAGAGCTCCTAGACTCACGTAAATGATGAAATCTGAGGAGGAGGTGAAGAAGAAGAAGAGGAAGAAGAAGAAATAGAAAAAGGAGAAGAAGAAGTTGACGTGATAGAAGATGAAGAAATAGAAGAAGAAGAAGAAGAAGAAGAAGAGGAAGAAGAAGAAGAAGAAGAAGAGGAAGAAGAAGAAATAGAAAAAGGAGAAGAAGAAGTTGACGTGATAGAAGATGAAGAAATAGAAGAAGAAGAGGAAGAAGAAGAAGAAGAGGAAGAAGAAGAAATAGAAAAAGGAGAAGAAGAAGTTGACGAGATAGAAGATGAAGAAATAGAAGAAGAAGAAGAAGAGGAAGAAGAAGAAATAGAAAAAGGAGAAGAAGAAGTTGACGTGATAGAAGATGAAGAAATAGAAGAAGAAGAAGAAGTAGAGGAGGAAGAAGAAATAGAAAAAGGAGAAGAAGAAGTTGACGAGATAGAAGATGAAGAAATAGAAGAAGAAGAAGAAGAGGAAGAAGAAGAAATAGAAAAAGGAGAAGAAGAAGTTGACGAGATAGAAGATGAAGAAATAGAAGAAGAAGAAGAAGAGGAAGAAGAAGAAATAGAAAAAGGAGAAGAAGAAGTTGACGAGATAGAAGATGAAGAAATAGAAGAAGAAGAAGAGGAGGAAGAAGAAGAAATAGAAAAAGGAGAAGAAGAAGTTGACGAGATAGAAGATGAAGAAATAGAAGAAGAAGAAGAAGAGGAAGAAGAAGAAATAGAAAAAGGAGAAGAAGAAGTTGACGTGATAGAAGATGAAGAAATTGAAGAAGAAGAAGAAGAAGAGGAGGAAGAAGAAGAAATGGAAAAAGGAAAAGTAGAAGTTGACGAGATAGAAGATGAAGAAATAGAAGAAGTAGAAGACTAAAAAGAATTTTTTAAAGAAAAAGAAGTTTGGGGGACGGGTAGGTCTCGAGGCAAGACGCCCGCTTCGAGACAGAGAGGTTGTGGGTTCAAATCCCGGCTGCATCACCCCTGGTCTCAGCAGCGAGGCCCGGGTTCAAACGTCAATTACTTATGGACGGAAAAAAATATGAGTACTTCTGAAGACGGAGTTATCTGCCTGTGCGGCGAGGGACCCCTGTGCTGTCAGGGAAAAACGAACTAACACACAAAATTCAGTTTCTAGCCTCTAGGGGACTTCGTCAGAGGTAAATGCTGGCGGACGGGAAAAAAAGATGAAGATTCAGAAGAAAAAGATTAAGAATAATAATAAGAAGAAGAAGAAGAAGATTAAGAGGAAGAAGTAGAAAAAGAAGGAGAATAAGAATATATATATGGCCCTTTTCGTCTTGTCAGACGGTCTAGTGGAGGCTATTGCGTATTTTTTGAGGTATTGTTTTTGCCGAACAGCTTCTCTCGTGGCTAATTCTACCAATGTTTGACAAACACACGCGGTCACATAATGAACAGGTCAGGCTCGCTGATCCACAGGGTTTACCATCCTTTTTCATGAGTCTCTTCTCTTCTAAGTCCTGTCTTAGAACAGTCTCAAATGTTGTTATACCGTTCCTTATACGTGCTCTCCATGATGTGCGATCACTTGCCAGATGTTGCCAGTCGTTTTCACAGATGGCGAAGTCTTTCAGAGATGATTTGCAGATATCTCTATATCGTAGTTTAAGTCTGCCGATTTGTCGTTTTCCGTGTTTAGCTCACCATATAGTATTTGCCTAGGAATGCGTTTTTCTTCCATCCGTTGGACATGCCCAAGCCATCTTAGCCTTCGACATCTGAGCATCGACATGATTGTTAGGGTCTTAGCACGTTGCAGGACAGTTAAGTTGGTTATTTTGTCTTGCCATTTGATGTGCATTATTTTGCGGAGACATCGCATGTGGAAGACATTTAGTCTTAGAATAAGAATAATAATTATAATAATAATAAGAAGAAGAAGATTAAGAAGAAAAAGTAGAAAAAGAAGGAGAATAAGAATAAGAATAATAATTATAATAATAATAAGAAGAAGAAGAAGAATAAGAAGAAGAAGATAAGAAGAAAAAGTAGAAAAAGAAGGAGAATAAGAATAAGAATAATAATTATAATAATAATAATAAGAAGAAGGAGAATAAGAATAAGAATAATAATTATAATAATAATAATAAGAAGAAGAAGAATAAGAATAAGAATAATAATTATAATAATAATAAGAAGAAGAAGAAGAAGAAGAAGAAGAAGATAAGAAGAAAAAGTAGAAAAAGAAGGAGAATAAGAATAAGAATAATAATAAGAAGATGAAGAAGTAGAAAAAGAAAAAGATTAAGCAGAAGAAGTTGAAAAAGAATAAGAAAATAAAAAGAAGAAGACGAAGAATAAAGAGAATAATAAAAAGAATTTTAAAAAAATAAGAATAAGAAGAAGAAGCAACAAATCGATAATCTCCAACAAGAAGTTCTCACCCCAACCCTCACCCCAACCCTCACCCCAACCCTCACCCCAACCCTCACCCCAACCCTAACTCTCACCCCAACCCTCACCCCAACCCTCACCCCAACCCTAACTCTCACCCCAACCCTCACCCCAACCCTAACTCTCACCCCAACCCTCACCCTCACCCCAACCCTCACCCCAACCCTCACCCTAACTCTAACTCCCGAACTGAAACAAAATTGCTGTCCTTGAACTAACCGGAGAAACGTGTCAAGGACACTTTTCATGACATTTCCTTGCCGTAAAGGTACTAAGAACAGAACTTAATCACTGGCCACCTCTCCCATTCTTCCCCTGTCCCATCTTTACCCTCCCACCCCCACAAGTGCGTTAACTTTAACTCTCCTTCTCTTCCTCCAAATGCCACTCCTGTCTTCTCTCTCTCTTTCTCTTGTTTTCTCTCTTTTATCACACCCAATATCAAACCTCTCCTGTCATACTTCCTCATGAGATCCCCTTTTCCAATGTTCCACTCTTTTGTTCCTTTCATCCAAGTAAGTCCTACCTGCCATATTGTCTATTAATCATGTGATCAACAGCTACGTCAATCATGGCCGCCGTTTTTCCCCGCCATTTTTCAGATACGTGTTTGGCTTCATCATCATCAAGTGCCATCCCCGCAACGAAGGTTGGCTACCATGGAGCGCCATTCTGCTCTGTCTCTTGCTTTGATGGTGCAGGTTATCATAGGCTGACTTATCCGTCTTTTGATGTTACTCGTCCATGTTAGGTGTTTGGCTTAGCAATCCATTTTGTCAAAATAAACAAGAGAAAGAGTTCTTGAATGTTATGTAGAGCCAGTCTTAACATATGGATGTGAATCATAGACAATAAGACAACAGACAAGTAAATAACTGGAGGCTGTACAAATGTGGTTTTACAGAAGAATGTTAAGAATACCATGAACAGCTGAGAAGAGTAATGAAAACGTTCTGAAAGAGGCCAAAACAAAATGAGAACTAATTTCCAATATTAGGAAGAAACAATCATCATTTTTTTGGCCATGTAATGAGAAGAGAACAGCTTGAATATATTGTAACAACTGGAAAATTGAGGGACGAAGAGATAGAGGGAACCAAAGAGAAAAGATACCAGACAGCTTAAGAGAATGGCTTGACAGAAGGTCATCAACAGACATGATAAATAACTTACTTTCGAGATTGAAAGTTGTGGAGAAACATGTTACCAACGACAGCAGGCCGTGTACTTGATGATGATGATGATGTTGAGTGTTAGATAAATATAAATATGTAAATTGATATTTAAAACAATGAATAATTTTGTCTCTGAAATCTCTTCCGCTGCGTTGACATAAAAACGTCCGTACTGACAGTGTTAAGAACAGAACAGAACAGAACATGAGAGAACAGAATAGAACATGACAGAACAGAATAGAACATGACAGAACAGAAAAATGACAGAACAAAAAATGACAGAACAGAACAGGGTAATTTCCTAGTTTGATCAGATATATTATTTCAGTTGGAAGAGTGATGTCCCCTAAAATATGTCTGCCAAAATACAGTGGTTCTACGCATTCTTGGCGTTGGGGTCATTACGCTGGCATGTGTCACTCACACTGGCGTTTGGGACTTTCATCACACTCGTTGTTATTCTCAAGCTCCGCACCAGATTGCTAATCGCTGACAGGTAATTTGAGGTAATACAGACGTTGCATTGTGTTTCGTAAAGCTATTTCTAGATATTTTTTGTATTTATGTGTGTGTATGTGCATTTTAATTAATAGCCAAAGTTTGACAATCTTCCAACATTTGGCAGTAAATTACGGCGATTGGTAATCAACCGCACAATTCCCTTCGATCAGAAGATCATAATTAGGCGAGTGGCGTCGTTTTTGTCACGCGTTATAATATATTTATAAATATTTAACACTAAAGCTAAACCTAACCCCTGGACCCAACGCCCAATCAACAGATACTCCGAAATGATACATGCCAGCGTAATGACCCAACGCCAAGAATGCGTAGAACCACTGTATTTTGGCAGACATATTTTAGGGGACATCACTCTTCCAACTGAAATAATATATCTGATCAAACTAGGAAATTACCCAGAACAGAACATGACAGAACAGAACATAACAGAACATGACAGAACAGAACAGAACAGAACAGAACAGAACATGTCGGAACAGAACAGAACATGACAGAACAGAACATGACAGAACAGAACAGAACATGACAGAACAGAACAGAAAGTACCAAGAATTGTTGAAACGTGACATTATTTTCGTCAACCACTGACGTTCAATGCAATAAGCCTCAAACATGCTTGGGTTTTTCGTGTTTTCACCCTCTCCCTGGGCTCAGAGTAGTGATATCTGATGTCTAGCCCTCATCGGAAAACATAAAATCCCGTGTGAACTCTGCGCATGATAAGGAACCCTTGGAAGTTTAAAGTTGCAGAGAGAAAGTCAAAATCTTCACTGTCGGGACAACATTGTGAAACAATTGAAAAGAAAAATCTACCACTGCCGAAGACGGATGTGTCGGGCTGAAAGAAGCAGATGTCAATGCCTGTCGTAAACTAGCGACACAGCGCAACAACGTCCACTTAACATGAAGAAGACGAAGAAGAAAAAATCAAGCAGAGAAAAAGAAGATGAATAAGAAAAAAAGGTGAAGAAGTAAAAAGGAAGAGGTACAAGAAACAAGGAAGAGGAAGAAGAAAAGAAAGCAGACGAAGAAGAAAAAAAAAGACGAATAAGAAGAAAAAAGAAAAAGGAAGAATAAAAAAAAGAAGTGAAAGAAGAAAGAGAAAAAGGAAGAATAAAAAAAGAAGTGAAAGAAGAAAAAAGGAGAGGAAAGAAAAAAAAGAGGAAAAAGAAAAAAAGAAGTGGAAGAAGAAAAAAGAAAAAGGAAGAATAAAAAAAAAAGAAGTGAAAGAAGAAAAAAGGAGAGGAAAAAGAAAAGAAAAAAGAAGAGGAAAAAAGAAAAAAGAAGTGGAAGAAAAAAAAAGAAGAGGAAAAAGAAAAAAGAAGTGGAAGAAGAAAAAAGAAGTGGAGGAAGAAAAAAGAAGTGGAGGAAGAAAAAAGAAGTGGAGGAAGAAAAAAGAAGTGGAGGAAGAAAAAAGAAGTGGAGGAAGAAAAAAGAAGTGGAGGAAGAAAAAAGAAGAGGAAAATAAAAGAAAAAAAGTAGAGGAAAAAAGAAAAAAGAAGTGGAAGAAGAAAAAAAAGAAGAGAAGAAGAAAAAAGAAGTGGAAGAAAAAAAAAAGAAGAGGAAAAAGAAAAAAGAAGTGGAAGAAGAAAAAGCAGTGGAAGAAAAAAAGAAGGGGAAGAAGAAAAAAGAAGTGGAAGAAAAAAAAGAAGGGGAAGAAGAAAAAAGAAGTGGAAGAAAAACAAAGAAGGGGAAGAAGAAAAAGAAGTGGAAGAAAAAAAAGAAGGGGAAGAAGAAAAAAGAAGTGGAAGAAAAAAAGAAGGGGAAGAAGAAAAAAGAAGTGGAAGAAAAAAAAGAAGGGGAAGAAGAAAAAAGAAGTGGAAGAAAAAAAAGAAGGGGAAGAAGAAAAAAGAAGTGGAAGAAAAAAAAGAAGGGGAAGAAGAAAAAAGAAGTGGAAGAAGAAAAAAGAAGTGGAAGAAGAAAAAAAAGAAGTGGAAGAAAAACAAAGAAGGGGAAGAAGAAAAAAGAAGTGGAAGAAGAAAAAAAGAAGTGGAAGAAAAAAAAGAAGGGGAAGAAGAAAAAAGAAGTGGAAGAAGAAAAAAGAAGTGGAAGAAGAAAAAAAGAAGTGGAAGAAAAACAAAGAAGGGGAAGAAGAAAAAAGAAGTGGAAGAAGAAAAAAAGAAGTGGAAGAAAAACAAAGAAGGGGAGAAGAAAAAAAGAAGTGGAAGAAGAAAAAAAGAAGTGGAAGAAAAAAAAGAAGGGGAATAAGAAAAAAGAAGAGGAAAAAGAAAAAAAGAAGAGGGAGAGGAAAAAAGAAGGGGAAGAAGAAAAAAAGAAGGGGAAGAAGAAAAAAAAGGAGAGGAAGAAAAAAAAAGAAGCGGAAGAAGAAAAAGAAGTGGAGGAAAAAAAAAGAAGGGGAAGAAGAAAAAAAGAAGGGGAAGAAGAAAAAAAGAAGTGGAAGAAGAAAAAAAGAAGTGGAAGAGAAAAAAAGAAGTGGAAGAAGAAAAAAGAAGTGGAAGAAGAAAAAAAAGGAGAGGAAGAACAAAAAAAGAGGGAAGAACAAAAACAAGAAGAGGAAGAAGAAAGAAAAGAAGAGGAAGAAGAAAGAAAGAAGAGGAAGAAGAAAAAAGAAGAGGAAAAAGAAAAAGAAGTGGAAGAAGAAAAAAAGGAGAGGAAGAAGAAAAAAGAAGAGGAAGAACAAAAAAAAGAAGAGGAAGAACAAAAAAAAGAAGCGGAAGAAGAAAAAAGAAGAGGAAGAAAAAAAAGTAGAGAAGAAGAAAAAAGAAGTGGAAGAAGAAAAAAAGAAGAGGAAAAAGAAAAAAAAATGGAAGAAGAAAAAAGAAGTGGAAGAAGAATAAAAAGAAGAGGAAAAAAGAAAAAAAGAAGAGGAAGAAGAAAAAAAGAAGGGAAGAAGAAAAAAAGAAGTGGAAGAAGAAAAAAGAAGTGGAAGAAGAAAAAAAGAAGAGGAAAAAGAAAAAAGAAGTGGAAGAAGAAAAAAGAAGTGGAAGAAGAAAAAAAGAAGAGGAAAAAAGAAAAAAGAAGAGGGAGAAGAAAAAAAGAAGGGGAAGAAAGAAAAAAAGAAGAGAAGAAGAAAAAAGAAGTGGAAAAGAAAAAAAGAAGAGAAGAAGAAAAAAAGAAGTGGAAGAAGAAAAAAAGAGAGGAGGAAGAACAAAAAAAAGAAGAGAAGAGAAAAAAGAAGTGGAAGAAGAAAAAAGAAGAGGAAAAGAAAAAAAAAGAAGAGGGAGAAGAAAAAAAGAAGGGGAAGAAGAAAAAAAGAAGAGAAGAAGAAAAAAGAAGTGGAAGAAGAAAAAAAAAGAAGAGAAGAAGAAAAAAGAAGTGGAAGAAGAAAAAAAGAAGAGGAAGAACAAAAACAAGAAGAGGAAGAAGAAAAGAAGAGGAAGAAGAGGAAGAAAAGAAGAGGAAGAAGAAAAAAAAGATGTGGAAGAAGAAAACATTGCAGAAGAAGCAGAAGGAGATCCCCATTTGAAACAGGAACGTTGTTTATTTGTGAGCCGCAATAGCTCGCTGGTTAGTGAAAGCAAAGCAAGCCCTCATGTGGGAAACAACAGGTAGGAGAAAAAGAGGAAGACCCAGAGAGACACTGAGAAGAACATTGATGAGAGAGGCAAGAGCAGAAGGATTCGGCTCCTTCAATGAGATAGAGCTGCTTGCACAGAACAGAGACAAATGGCGAGATTTGATAAAATATCTTTAAAAGAATTGAAAACTGTTAGAACAGAAATTCAGATAAGAGAAGGAGTATCTTGGTCTACGCCATATGGGCCGGCTACGGCTCGAAAGGTCAATAGATTAGATAGATTAGATAGGCAGGCAGGCAGGCAGGCAGGCAGACAGACAGACAGACAGACAGATAGATAGAAAGGGTTACGGGCATAATACCGACCACTTTACAACAAAAAGCATATGCCGAAGGTCTATACAAAATTAAAGGAAAAGAGGAAGACCCAGAGAGACACTGAGTAGAACATTGATGAGAGAGGCAAGAGCAGCAGGAATCGGCTCCCTCAATGAGATAGAGCTGCTTGCACAGAACAGAGACAAATGGCGAGATTTGATAAAATATCTTTAACAGAATTGAAAACTGCTAGAACAAAAATTCAGATAAGAGAGGGAGTATCTTGATCCACGCCATATGGGTCGGCTACGGCTCGACAGGTCAATAGATAGATAGAAATGTGTACGCAGAAGATGAAGGAGAAAAGAATACAATAATAAGAAAAAACGTACACGATAATTAATAAGAGGAAAACGAAGAAGAAGAATTTGAAAATAAACTCTGATGATTACCCAGATAATAAATCAATTAATTTCTTTTAAAAATTAACTCTGATGATTACCCAGATAATAAATCAATTAATTTCTTTTAAAAATTAACTCTGATGATTACCCAGATAATAAATCAATTAATTTCTTTTAAAAATTAACTCTGATGATTACCCAGATAATAAATCAATTAATTTCTTTTAAAAATTAACTCTGATGATTACCCAGATAATAAATCCATTAATTTCTTTTAAAAATTAACTCTGATGATTACCCAGATAATAAATCAATTAATTTCTTTCAAAAATTAACTCTGATGATTACCCAGATAATAAATCAATTAATTTCTTTTAAAAATTAACTCTGATAATTACCACGATCGTCCCTTAGGGCCAGACTTTCCACATCAAACGAGGTATCTCTTCTAGCAAGACCTGAAAGGAGATGAGAGACATTATGTGTTGCAGTTGAGCTTGTCAGTGACTTTCGTCACATATGGGGTTTATTCTATATTGTATGTGTTTGGCCTTTAGCATCTTCACATACGGTTCTTCTGTCTTTTTCTTCTTTTCTCTTCTCACTGATACCTAAAAGGTGTCGTGGTTTATATCATTTGTCGTTCTTGAGCTGCTCGAACTGTCTGAATTAGTGATTTTCCTTTGTTGTTACATGTCTCTGTCACTGCATCTATCCATCTCCTTCTTTTCTCTTTTCACTGATACCTAAAAGGTGTCGTGGTTTATATCATTTGTCGTTCTTGAGCTGCTCGAACTGTCTGTATTAGTGATTTTCCTTTGTTGTTACATGTCTCTGTCACTGCATCTATCCATCATCTTCTTTTCTCTGATACCTAAAAGGTGTCGTGGTTTATATCATTTGTCGTTCTTGAGCTGCTCGAACTGTCTGAATTAGTGATTTTCCTTTGTTGTTACATGTCTCTGTCACTGCATCTATCCATCTCCTTCTTTTCTCTTTTCACTGATACCTAAAAGGTGTCGTGGTTTATATCATTTGTCGTTCTTGAGCTGCTCGAACTGTCTGTATTAGTGATTTTCCTTTGTTGTTACATGTCTCTGTCACTGCATCTATCCATCTTCTTCTTTTCTCTGATACCTAAAAGGTGTCGTGGTTTATATCATTTGTCGTTCTTGAGCTGCTCGAACTGTCTGAATTAGTGATTTTCCTTTGTTGTTACATGTCTCTGTCACTGCATCTATCCATCTTCTTCTTTTCTCTTTCTCACTGATACCTAAAAGGTGTCGTGGTTTATATCATTTGTCGTTCTTGAGCTGCTCGAACTGTCTGAATTAGTGATTTTCCTTTGTTGTTACATGTCTCTGTCACTGCATCTATCCATCTTCTTCTGGGTCTTCCTCTTGGTCTTTTTCCATGCATTCTCGAGAAGAACGCCCTTGATGGTGATTGGTGAGGATTCATTCTGACCAGGTGGCCCAACCATTTAAGTTGTTGTTGTTCTATATATTCTTTGCAGGGTTTTGTTCCTACCATTTTTCTTATGGTTTCATTTGGTATTCTATCTCTTCTTGTGTTGTTTGTTACTTTCCTCAAGCATCGCATCTCACATGTATTGATCTTTCTTAAATGTGATTTAGAAAGGGTCCATGTTTGACTTTCGTAGCACAAAGTTGGTATGAAAATACTATTTATCATTTGTTGTTTAGCTGGCATAGAAATGTTTGGATGTCTTAGCAATGGTGAAAGCTGATATGTGACGGCATTTGCTTTTTGTATTCTCATGTCAATTTCTCTGTCTAGTTTTCCATCTTCTGTGAGCATTGTGCCCATACGCTTGGTAGCAGTCAATCATGATTTGTAAGTAAAGCCACTGTCTGCTGCCACGCCTGTCGTAGTATGCCACTATGGATGTTGGGGACAAAGTCTTTACCATTCCTGCGGAGTTCGTGCACATGACCTGAAACCATCATCAGTACTTCACCAGTGTGTGGTGGGGCTTCCTACAGGGGGACGTGCTGATGAGGGGATCTCTCCACTATAGAGTGCTCCGTTGTGCTGTAAAGATGATATGTCTAGTAAACGAAACTTACGTGGCAATATATTTGTGTTTCACACACTGGATGTTGTTTTACTGAACAGCTTCTGACGTGGCAATATATTCGTGTAAAAATTTTTTTTTTAAATAAATAGCCCCGTCACGCCAAATGGCGTTTAGGGAATATGGTGTTAGTGACTATAAAATTGACAGACCGTCGGCACATGATTTTCGGGGTAATGTGGTCGGTATTACGCCCGTGCCGCTTTACTTTCCCAGAAAAAATCCGGTACCTTTGGGTGAACCCGGAAGCCGTCGGTTGGGATCGAACCCTACCCTTTGTCCTTTGTAGTCCAGTTCACTAACCACTGAGCTATCGCGGCTCCCAAAAGGGCAATATATATTTAGGGAGCCACGATAGCTCAGTGGTTAGTGAACTGGACTACAAAGGACAAGAGGTAGGGTTCGATCCCAACCGACGCCTCCGGTTCACCCAGCCTTAAATGGGTACCGGATTTTTTTTCTGGGAAAGTGAAGCGGCATGGGCATAATACCGACCACACTACCCAAAAAATCATGTGCTGAAGATCTGTAAAATTTATGGTCACTAACACCATATTCCCTATACGCCACTTGGCGTGACGGGGGTACTTTACTTACTTTTATATATATACCATGATATATATATTATTATATACATATATACATATATATATAAATTTCACAAAAATATCAGTTATAAGACTGTAGCAAACTGAGGGCACTCTATATTGCTACATTATAGGCTTTTAGCTAAACTGCTACTGTGAGACATGTGTCTGCAGCTTTAAGACAGTTATGCTGCACATAGAGTGTACACTGTTACGGATCAACAAGAGTCCGGTAGCGTTGCGGTTAGACAGTCAATCACCTACACGCTTGAAGTTTCATAGTTCAATTCTCAATTGAGGTAAATATTTTTTTCCACCCTAAATAACTTTCGGGGTCCACCCAGCCTCTTTAAATGAGTACCATTTGATATGTTCTGTGAAGGCAACAAAGCGACGAAGGTAACTTTTGCAAAATATGCTGTGGTCAGAAGTTGGTACAACAAATAGTACTACGGTCAAATCAGTGGTAAACCTTTGGCCACAGCACAGTTTGCAGGGAAGAACTATTATTGTTATTCTTATTTCTCACTCTAGTTGCAACTATTATTGTTTAAAATTATGTATTATTTTTTTGTTTTAAATACATATCTGTGTATGTGTTGCATGTTTGTTCCTGCTGAAGGCCTGTTGAGCCGAAACGTTGTTCTAATTTGTAAAAAAAAAAAAAAAAAGTGAAGAGCCCCCGTCACGCCAAGTGGCGTATAGGGAATATGGTGTTAGTGATCATAAATTTTACAGACCTTCAGCACATGATTTTTGGGGTAATGTGGTCGGTATTACGGCCGTGCCGCTTTACTTTCCCAGAAAAAATCCGGTACCCATTTAAGGCTGGGTGAACCCGGAAGCTGTCGGTTGGGATCGAACCCTACCCTTTGTCCTTTGTAGTCCAGTTCACTAACCAGCGAGCTATCGCGGCTCCCTGTTCTAATTTGTGTCATCCACTTACTACATAAAGCTTTAACTATGATGTTTTTGTTGCTTATGTTGCTTTTTTTTTTCGTTTATCCTTACATTTACCTCACTGCAACTTCGCATGTGTATGCATTTCATTGTTTTGTCCCTCTGAGTTATGTTGTGCTACCAATGCCAGTCCTGGACCCTAGATACAAGAACAATAAGAAAAATAACCTCTACTGAGATTAAATGTGTCAGACGAATGACAGGAGACAGTCTGGGAGATTAGATCAGAAATGAAGAACTGAGAAAAAAGCTAGTACTAGGGCCCCCCCCTCCCCGCCCCCGCCATAGAATATATAAAGAAACAACATTTAAAATGGTTTGGCCACGTGAAAAGGATGAGTGATCGAAACATAACACAACGAGCCCTCAATAAACGTTGTGAGAATACCAGACCCAAGAGTCGACCACGAAAATGATGGATCGATGGAACATTAGAAACACTAGGAAACATAACAGCAGCAGAAGCGAACAGTGGAGCACAAGACTGCAAATTATGTCTCCCCTCGACGCTGAAAGGCAAACGAGGAAGGAAAGAGGAAGAAGATGACACCGTGAGATGCTGAGCTATAATAAGTTCTTAATTTGTGACTGGCCTAGCCAGTCGGAAGAGGTATGCATTTATTTATTTGTTCAATGAAAGTAATGAAAATGAAAACAATTGACAGGGACTTGGTGGTCTAGCGGCAAGACGTCTGCCTTTGAAAGAGAAGGTCCCAGTGTTCGATACCTCGCAAGCGGTGAATATATATATATATTTTTTTTAATCGAATCCGTGGTTTCTTCGTGGTTTTCCCTCTTCTGATCTTTGGGTAGATCGTGTGAGCTTCTATGTTTAGCACTGTCGGATGAAGGCGAGGAACAGAAGGCCCCGTATTCATGCCGCGCACGTTAAATAACCCTTGACAGTTGGAAATCGCAAAGAGCAGACCTAAAACGGTCGCTGCAAGTACAAAATTGATAGAAGAAAATATAGAACAAAATATAGAACAAAATATTAAAAACTTTCGTCGATTAAAAAAAAAATGAGAGCACCTCCGAAATTGGAGAATGTCTGCCTGTAAGGTGGGGGACACATAAGTACGCGGCCTTTGGTGTGAAGAAAAAAAAAATATTTGTCGCAACTTGAATCCCTCGGCACTTCGGTGGAGACAAACAGCAAACAAAACAAGAGAATGGAGCGGAACATGTCACTTACCAAGAAAGCTTGAGAATGCAAAAAAAAACAAAAACAAACAAAGCAAGAGAATGGAGTGGAACAAGTGACTTACCAACAAAGCTTGCAAACGCAAAAAAAAAATAAAAAAAAAAAAAAAAAAAAAAATCGAGCAGAAAAAGTCACTAACCAACAGAGCTTGCAAACGGTAAAAAAAAAAAAATAATAAGAGAATGGAACAGAACAAGTCACTTACCAACATAATTGATGATAAGTCCCAGGATCTCCAACTGCGTTAACTTGTCCGCGTAGGCTTTGGTCAAGATGTCGTTGAGGGTCATGTCTACACCTGCTGTGGTGGAGATCCCCACGTCATCGGATCTCTTTTCTTTAGATAGAGATGTTGTGATAGTTTCCTAGTTAGATCTCTGTGAGATGATCTTTAATGAGATTAACTGTAATACTGAAGAGGTAAGGTAAGGTGAGGTGAGGTGAGGTGAGGTGAGGTGAGGTATGGTAAGTTAAGGTAAGGTGAGGTGAAGTGAGGTGAGGTATGGTAAGGTAAGGTGAGGTGAGCTAAGGTAAGGTAAGGTAAGGTAAGGCGAGGCGAGGCGAGGCGAGGTGAGGTGAGGTGAGGTGAGGTGAGGTAAGGTAAGGTGAGGTGAGGTGAGGTGAGGTATGGTAAGGTAAGGTAAGGTAAGGTAAGGTGAGGTGAGCTAAGGTAAGGTAAGGTAAGGTAAGGCGAGGCGAGGCGAGGCGAGGCGAGGCGAGGTGAGGTGAGGTGAGGTGAGGTGAGGTGAGGTAAGGTAAGGTAAGGTAAGGTAAGGTAAGGTAAGGTAAGGTAAGGTAAGAGACGAAATGTGTTAGACGAATGACAGGAAACAGTCTGAGAGATAAGATCAGAAATGAAGAACTGAGAAAAAAGCTAGGAATAGCCCTCGCCCTAGAATATATAAGGAAACAACAGATAAAATGGTTTGGCCACGTGACAAGCAGAAAGATCAAAACACAACACAACGAGCCTTCAACAAACGTTGTGAGAACACCAGACCCAAGGGTCGACCACGAAAAAGATGGATCGTTGGAATATATGGCGAACAGAAGAGCAAAAGACCGCAAATTATATCTCCCCTCGACGCTGAAAGACAAATGAGAAAGGAAAGAAGAAGAAGACAGCGTTAGTCTGTTAACGTGAAGTGAGAGAAGCAGTGCCCTGGATAATATAGCCAAGTTAGTCTGTTAACGTAAAGTGAGAGAAGCAGTGCCCTGGGCAATATAGCCAAAGTCAGCCTGTTAACGTGAAGTGAGATATGCATGTTCTTGTCAATCCAGTAAGCATACATTGTGAGTCAGTCTAGTCTATTCTATTCTATTCTATTCATGGAATCAGTGCCATTGTAGTCTAGGCATTCCCATATCCACTCCACCGCCAGTTCCAGCATTTCTCGAAACGTATACAGACTGATTGTTTCTGTAAAGTGTTGATTGTAGATACATCATCGTTCCCCACAAAACATCCGGATTTACCAGATCCATCTCCCACCTTTTAGACTACTCATGCTCACAATATTGACATTCTTGTCGCATCCATTCCCTTCTTCTTCTTCCCTAAAAGAATTCAGAGCAAACTGCGAGTCAATCAATATGATCACATGCGCGGTTGGTCTCTTAACGTGTCATGTAACAGCTTCCATCACAGCCTCAATCTCTATAGAGAATCGCGGTAGCCACGCGATGTGAAATTATGAACTATATAATTACATCAATGTCCATCTTCTGTCTGTTGTGTGCAAAGTTGATAGAGAAGATGCAGTAACCTACAGGACTACTATCTTCAGCACATGCATAGAGATTGAGGAGTCAAGACAAAGAAATGCATAAAAATATGAGGCAGCAGTACAGCTGAATGTGAAGGAGAGATGAAAAAAAAATAGAAAAAAATGTGTATGTTTAAAGCTTTACGTGATTAATGAACGATGTAATTTGAACGATGTTTCGGCTCAATAGGCATTCAACGGGAACAAACAAACGCTTTACTTACATATCTGTGTGTGTGTGTGCTGTTTGTTTGTTCCTGCTGAAGGCCTATTGAGCCGAAACTTTGTTCAAATTTGTATCGTCCATTAATCACGTAAAGCTTTAACCATACCATTTTTTTATATTTTCTTTTTCAAATCTCCTTCACATTCATCTTTACCGCAGCATCGCATTTTTATGCATTTCTTTGCCTTGACCCTTCAATCCCTATGCGTGTGCTGAAAGTAGTAATCATGTAGGTTACTGATTTCTATATCAACCTTATACACAACTGTCAGAAGATGGACATCGAGGTAATTATAGAGTTCATAATTTCACACAGCGAGCACCCGGGGTTCCCATGGTGAGGGGAGAAAAGAATAGAGCCACCGATACCTGCCACGCATGTTGTAAAAGGCAACTAAGGAGGTTTGGAATCGTCGACTGCGCAATCGAGTAAGACGTGGACGGAGCGACATGGTTGACGGAATTTACCGATGTATTTTGAAAAATGCTGTGACAAGTGCTGGATATGGGAAATTCCTGATTGGAGTGAAAGTGGTTCCATAGATAGAATAGAATTTTAGTTCATAATTCTTCTTGAAAAATGATAAAACAGTTCAGGGTTTGAAAGTGATAAATAATCCCACATTGTTAACTAAAGGTAAACCGACCATGACCTATAACCCGACCTTCAGGTTTGGGCTGTTCATCAATCGGAGCTGGGACATCCGTCCATGTCATGTCTGAAAGTAACAAACAAATAATTCATTCATTCTGTGCTTGTCAACAACGTGATAACAGATGATCTGATTATCAATGACAGTAATAAACACATTCTCTAATTACCGCCATTGTTTGTAGGGGCGGATATTCAGAGAAGACAACGGAGACCACAACTCCTCTCATATTTGATGAGAATACACAACACAATCACATTCCAGCTCAATGAGTTCAATGTCGGTGTATAACCAAGCTCTGTATTCCCTAGTATGGTCGTGATATCGTTCAAAGAACTAGAGCCATTACTAATAAATAGGCTTCAATGTCTTTGGGGATCAAACCTACTACAACCGTACAACGGGATCTATCTACCTTGCAATGTGTATGAGAACTAGGTAGGTCATTTCTCCAATCAGCTCCCTGTTGCCATGATAACAGAAGAAGGGCCAATAAGATGGCGCTACATCTCCTTATCTAAACATATATTAATGGAGCCAATGGGAGGCAGGCTTATCTAGTGCCTGGTTATAATCACTGCGTTGTCTCATCATATTAAAAAACGGGAACAAATCTGTAAGAGACCTTAATTAACAGCAAAATGTCTTTTTTCACAACTTTTAATGCGAATAACTAAGATACTATGACGTCATTATAATTATATTAATTTAAGGTAAAAATTGAAGGAACTATTTGACATTGCGCAAATTGCTGAAATGTTTATGTCGCAAATTATCAGGCTAAAGGTCAAGCAGAAAATTCGGTCACGTTCTTGCCTCCTCAAGGTTCGAACTCACCGTCCGCCGTTGTTTGTTTGGTAATGACATCATTACGACAAGGGGCTGACCTCCAGTACAGGATGAACCTTTATCCTGTCTCAGCAGCTGTGTCGTGAAGGTTGGAAAGAGAACGAAGACGTCATCAAATATGTTTAGAATGAAGGATGAACTAGCTTGTCTTGTATTTTCCTTCCGCGACGACCTGGTAGGTTATTGTGTCTCTTTATTCAATCCAAAATTGTGTTTGCATGTTCAAATTATGTTAAACTATATGGGACAAATGAATCGCTTAAACAGATAGTTGACTTCATAAGAGAGTCTGGAATCGTGCTCTGATTGAGACTTGATCGCAGAGAGAGAGAGAGAGAGAGAGTCGGAGAGAGAGAGAGAGACGGAGAGAGAGAGACGGAGAGAGAGAGACGGAGAGAGAGAGAGAGACGGAGAGAGAGAGAGAGACGGAGAGAGAGAGAGAGAGAGAGAGAGAGAGAAAGACGGAGAGAGAGAGAGAAATTATGTTAAACTATATGGGACAAATGAATCGCTTAAACAGATAGTTGACTTCATAAGAGAGTCTGGAATCGTGCTCTGATTGAGACTTGATCGCAAAGAGAGAGAGAGAGAGAGAGAGAGAGACGGAGAGAGAGAGAGAGAGAGAGAAAGATGGAGAGAGAGAGAGAAATTATGTTAAACTATATGGGACAAATGAATCGCTTAAACAGATTGTTGACTTCATAAGAGAGTCTGGAATCGTGCTCTGATTGAGACTTGATCGCAAAGAGAGAGAGAGAGAGAGAGACGGAGAGAGAGAGAGAAAGATGGAGAGAGAGACAGAAATTATGTTAAACTATATGGGACAAATGAATCGCTTAAACAGATTGTTGACTTCATAAGAGAGTCTGGAATCGTGCTCTGATTGAGACTTGATCGCAAAGAGAGAGAGAGAGAGAGAGAGAGAGAGAGAGAGACGGAAAGAGAGAGAGAGAAAGACGGAGAGAGATAGAGAAATTATGTTAAACTATATGGGACAAATGAATCGCTTAAACAGATAGTTGACTTCATAAGAGAGTCTGGAATCGTGCTCTGATTGAGACTTGATCGCAAAGAGAGAGAGAGAGAGAGAGAGAGAGAGAGAGAGACGGAGAGAGAGAGAAAGACGGAGAGAGAGAGAGAAATTATGTTAAACTATATGGGACAAATGAATCGCTTAAACAGATAGTTGACTTCATAAGAGAGTCTGGAATCGTGCTCTGATTGAGACTTGATCGCAGAGAGAGAGAGAGAGAGAGACGGAGAGAGAGAGAGAGAGAGAGAAAGACGGAGAGAGAGAGAGAAATTATGTTAAACTATATGGGACAAATGAATCGCTTAAACAGATTGTTGACTTCATAAGAGAGTCTGGAATCGTGCTCTGATTGAGACTTGATCGCAAAGAGAGAGAGAGAGAGAGACGGAGAGAGAGAGAGAGAGAAAGACGGAGAGAGATAGAGAAATTATGTTAAACTATATGGGACAAATGAATCGCTTAGACAGATAGTTGACTTCATAAGAGAGTCTGGAATCGTGCTCTGATTGAGACTTGATCGCAAAGAGAGAGAGAGAGAGAGAGAGAGACGGAGAGAGAGAGAGAGAGAAAGACGGAGAGAGATAGAGAAATTATGTTAAACTATATGGGACAAATGAATCGCTTAAACAGATAGTTGACTTCATAAGAGAGTCTGGAATCGTGCTCTGATTGAGACTTGATCGCAAAGAGAGAGAGAGAGAGAGAGACGGAGAGAGAGAGAGAGAGAAAGACGGAGAGAGATAGAGAAATTATGTTAAACTATATGGGACAAATGAATCGCTTAAACAGATAGTTGACTTCATAAGAGAGTCTGGAATCGTGCTCTGATTGAGACTTGATCGCAAAGAGAGAGAGAGAGAGAGACGGAGAGATAGAGAGAGACGGAGAGAGAGAGAGAGAGAAAGACGGAGAGAGATAGAGAAATTATGTTAAACTATATGGGACAGATGAATCGCTTAAACAGATAGTTGACTTCATAAGAGAGTCTGGAATCGTGCTCTGATTGAGACTTGATCGCAAAGAGAGAGAGAGAGAGAGAGAGAGACGGAGAGAGATAGAGAAATTATGTTAAACTATATGGGACAAATGAATCGCTTAAACATATAGTTGACTTCATAAGAGAGTCTGGAATCGTGCTCTGATTGAGACTTGATCGCAAAGAGAGAGAGAGACGGAGAGAGAGAGAGAGAGAGAGAGAGACGGAGAGAGAGAGAGACGGAGATAGAGAGAGAGACGGAGAGAGAGAGAGACGGAGAGAGAGAGAGACGGAGAGAGAGAGAGACGGAGAGAGAGAGAGGGAGAGACGGAGAGAGAGAGAGACGGAGAGAGAGAGAGAGGGAGACGGAGAGAGAGAGAGAGAGAGAGACGGAGAGAGAGAGAGAGAGAGACGGAGAGAGAGACGGAGAGAGAGAGAGAGAGACGGAGAGAGAGAGAGAGAGAGACGGAGAGAGAGAGACGGAGAGAGAGAGAGAGAGACGGAGAGAGAGAGAGACGGAGAGAGAGAGAGACGGAGATAGAGAGAGAGACGGAGAGAGAGAGAGACGGAGAGAGAGAGAGAGACGGAGAGAGAGAGAGAGACGGAGAGAGAGAGAGACGGAGAGAGAGAGAGAGGGAGAGAGAGAGAGAGACGGAGAGAGAGAGAGACGGAGAGAGCGAGAGAGACGGAGAGAGAGAGAGAGAGAGACGGAGAGAGAGAGAGAGACGGAGAGAGAGAGAGACGGAGAGAGAGAGAGACGGAGAGAGAGAGACGGAGAGAGAGAGAGACGGAGAGAGAGACGGAGAGAGAGAGAGACGGAAAGAGAGAGAGAGACGGAGAGAGAGAGAGAGAGAAAGACGGAGAGAGATAGAGAAATTATGTTAAATATATGGGACAAATGAATCGCTTAAACAGATAGTTGACTTCATAAGAGAGTCTGGAATCGTGCTCTGATTGAGACTTGATCGCAGAGAGAGAGAGAGAGAGAGAGAGAGAGACGGAGAGAGAGAGAGAGAGACGGAGAGAGAGAGAGAGAGAGACGGAGAGAGAGAGAGAGAGAGAGACGGAGAGAGAGAGACGGAGATAGAGAGAGAGAGACGGAGAGAGAGACGGAGAGAGAGAGACGGAGAGAGAGAGAGACGGAGAGATAGAGAGAGACGGAGAGAGAGAGAGAGAGAGAGAAAGACGGAGAGAGATAGAGAAATTATGTTAAACTATATGGGACAGATGAATCGCTTAAACAGATAGTTGACTTCATAAGAGAGTCTGGAATCGTGCTCTGATTGAGACTTGGTCGCAGAGAGAGAGAGATAGAGAGACGGAGAGAGAGAGAGAGAGTGAGAGAGACGGAGAGAGAGAGAGAGAGACGGAGAGAGAGAGACGGAGATAGAGAGAGAGAGACGGAGAGAGAGAGACGGAGAGAGAGACAGAGACGGAGAGAGAGAGAGAGAGACGGAGAGAGAGACGGAGGGAGAGAGAGAGACGGAGAGAGAGAGAGACGGAGAGAGAGAGAGAGAGAGACGGAGAGAGAGAGAGAGAGAGACGGAGAGAGAGAGAGAGACGGAGAGAGAGAGAGAGAGACGGAGAGAGAGACGGAGAGAGAGAGAGAGAGAGAGACGGAGAGAGAGAGAGAGACGGAGAGAGAGAGAGAGACGGAGAGAGAGAGAGAGACGGAGAGAGAGACGGAGAGAGAGAGAGAGAGACGGAGAGAGAGAGAGAGAAATTATGTTAAATATTTGTTTCTTCATTTTTTTTTTAATTTCAAAACTGCATTCCTTGTTTTCTTCTCTTACATAGTAAAAGGGAAAAACTGAAAGAGATAGATAGATGGAATCAAAAGATGGATTGACGGAATCAAAGAGATGGATAGATGGAATCAACAGATGGATAGAAGGAATCAACAGATGGATAGATGGAATCAAAGAGTTATGAGGTAAATCAGACATGACAGCAATTCAAGCTAGACAATTAGCGAGGGCAAGACAATGACACACCCATACTCTCAGTGACGCTACACGGCACAAGCTGTAGGGTACAAGAAAGAAGATTTGTTATCTCCAGACACTTGTACTCTCAACGCTGAAAGGCAAATGAGGAATGAAAGAAGAAAAGGACACTTGTAAGCTTTATTAAACACACTTAATGCCATCACGATAAGAGCTTATACAGTAATTAGTGTTGTGCCTCCATCTCGTGATGTTTGGTTCCTTAGTCTATAACACAACAATCCTCTATTTCGTGCAATCCATGGTCATCCTTCTCAGAGTGTCCTATGTCTGGGCACCACTCGTCACCTCCATCTCCACTGTCCTCTGTGGGTTACTCTTGGTATGCCTCTATTTGCCTCCCCTCCTGAGTCCAGTGCGTAGCAAATCTTGTTATTGTTTCTGAACTCTCCTGTTCACTTGCTCAAGCGAGCCTCATTTACTTCCTTTCTTCTATTTCTTTCCATTTTGTTAAATTGTCTGGTATCTTTTTTCACTGTTTCTCTGCTACCCTTTATCTCGTCTTCTCTTTTCTCTCACTTTTTTTCAGTTGTCATAATATACTCCACCTGCCCCCTTCCAGTTGCGTGAGCAAGAAGATTTTTCTTTCCTGATTTATTCTTTACAAATTCTTTTTTTCCTGATTTATCCTTTAAACATTATTTCGTTCCTGATTTATTCTTTACAAATTCTTTCTTTCCTGATTTATTCTTGACAAATTCTTTCTTTCCTGATTTATTCTTGACAAATTCTTTCTTCTACACCTCTTTCTTTCACGATTCTCCTTCCATTATTTGTTTGTACGTGAGTTATCTTTTTATGATACATTCTACGCCGACTTTTTCTGCCATAATTGTTTCTTCCGTAATTGTTTCTTCCATAATTGTTTCTTCCATAATTGTGTCTTCCATAATTGTTTCTTCCATAATTGTGTCTTCCATAATTGTTTCTTCCATAATTGTGTCTTCCATAATTGTTTCTTCCATAATTGTGTCTTCCATAATTGTTTCTTCCATAATTGTTTCTTCCATAATTGTCTTCCATAATTGTGTCTTCCATAATTGTTTCTTCCATAATTGTGTCTTCCATAATTGTTTCTTCCATAATTGTGTCTTCCATAATTGTTTCTTCCATAATTGTGTCTTCCATAATTGTTTCTTCCATAATTGTTTCTTCCATAATTGTGTCTTCCATAATTGTGTCTTCCATAATTGTTTCTTCCATAATTGTGTCTTCCATAATTGTTTCTTCCATAATTGTGTCTTCCATAATTGTTTCTTCCATAATTGTGTCTTCCATAATTGTTTCTTCCATAATTGTGTCTTCCATAATTGTTTCTTCCATAATTGTTTCTTCCATAATTGTGTCTTCCATAATTGTTTCTCCCATAATTGTGTCTTCCATAATTGTTTCTTCCATAATTGTTTCTTCCATAATTGTGTCTTCCATAATTGTTTCTTCCATAATTGTTTCTTCCATAATTGTGTCTTCCATAATTGTGTCTTCCATAATTGTTTCTTCCATAATTGTGTCTTCCATAATTGTGTCTTCCATAATTGTGTCTTCCATAATTGTTTCTTCCATAATTGTTTCTTCCATAATTGTTTCTTCCATAATTGTGTCTTCCATAATTGTTTCTTCCATAATTGTTTCTTCCATAATTGTTTCTTCCATAATTGTGTCTTCCATAATTGTTTCTTCCATAATTGTTTCTTCCATAATTGTGTCTTCCATAATTGTGTCTTCCATAATTGTGTCTTCCATAATTGTTTCTTCCATAATTGTTTCTTCCATAATTGTTTCTTCCATAATTGTGTCTTCCATAATTGTTTCTTCCATAATTGTGTCTTCCGTAATTGTGTCTTCCATAATTGTGTCTTCCATAATTGTTTCTTCCATAATTGTTTCTTCCATAATTGTTTCTTCCATAATTGTGTCTTCCATAATTGTTTCTTCCATAATTGTGTCTTCCGTAATTGTGTCTTCCATAATTGTTTCTTCCATAATTGTGTCTTCCATAATTGTGTCTTCCATAATTGTGTCTTCCATAATTGTGTCTTCCGTAATTGTGTCTTCCATAATTGTTTCTTCCATAATTGTTTCTTCCATAATTGTGTCTTCCATAATTGTGTCTTCCATAATTGTTTCTTCCATAATTGTTTCTCCCATAATTGTGTCTTCCATAATTGTGTTTTCCATAATTGTTTCTTCCATAATTGTGTCTTCCATAATTGTGTCTTCCATAATTGTGTCTTCCATAATTGTTTCTTCCATAATTGTGTCTTCCATAATTGTTTCTTCCATAATTGTGTCTTCCATAATTGTGTCTTCCATAATTGTGTCTTCCATAATTGTGTCTTCCATAATTGTGTCTTCCATAATTGTTTCTTCCGTAATTTTTTCTTTCATAATTGTTTCTTCCAAAATTGTTTCTTCCGTAATTTTTTTCTTCCATAATTGTTTCTTCCATAATTGTGTCTTCCGTAATTTTTTCTTCCATAATTGTTTCTTCCATAATTGTTTCTTCCATAATAGTTTCTTCCGTAATTTTTTCTTCCATAATTGTTTCTTCCGTAATTTTTTTCTTTCATAATTGTTTCTTCCATAATTGTGTCTTCCATAATTGTTTCTTCCGTAATTTTTTCTTCCATAATTGTTTCTTCCGTAATTTTTTTCTTTCATAATTGTTTCTTCCATAATTGTGTCTTCCATAATTGTGTCTTCCATAATTGTGTCTTCCATAATTGTTTCTTCCATAATTGTTTCTTCCATAATTGTTTCTTCCATAATTGTGTCTTCCATAATTGTTTCTTCCATAATTGTGTCTTCCATAATTGTTTCTTCCGTAATTTTTTTCTTCCATAATTGTGTCTTCCATAATTGTGTCTTCCATAATTGTGTCTTCCATAATTGTGTCTTCCATAATTGTTTCTTCCATAATTGTTTCTTCCATAATTGTGTCTTCCATAATTGTGTCTTCCATAATTGTGTCTTCCATAATTGTTTCTTCCATAATTGTTTCTTCCATAATTGTTTCTTCCATAATTGTGTCTTCCATAATTGTTTCTTCCATAATTGTTTCTTCCATAATTGTTTCTTCCATAACTGTGTCTTCCATAATTGTTTCTTCCATAATTGTTTCTTCCATAATTGTTTCTTCCATAATTGTTTCTTCCATAATTGTGTCTTCCATAATTGTTTCTTCCATAATTGTTTCTTCCATAATTGTTTCTTCCATAACTGTGTCTTCCATAATTGTTTCTTCCATAATTGTTTCTTCCATAATTGTTTCTTCCATAATTGTTTCTTCCATAATTGTTTCTTCCATAATTGTTTCTTCCATAATTGTTTCTTCCATAATTGTTTCTTCCATAATTGTTTCTTCCATAATTGTTTCTTCCATAATTGTTTCTTCCATAATTGTTTTCTTCCATAATTGTTTCTTCCATAATTGTGTCTTCCATAATTGTTTCTTCCATAATTGTTTCTTCCATAACTGTTTCTTCCATAACTGTGTCTTCCATAATTGTTTCTTCCATAATTGTTTCTTCCATAATTGTTTCTTCCATAATTGTGTCTTCCATAATTGTTTCTTCCATAATTGTTTCTTCCATAACTGTTTCTTCCATAACTGTGTCTTCCATAATTGTTTCTTCCATAATTGTTTCTTCCATAATTGTTTCTTCCATAATTGTTTCTTCCATAATTGTTTCTTCCATAATTGTTTCTTCCATAATTGTTTCTTCCATAATTGTTTCTTCCATAATTGTTTCTTCCATAATTGTTTCTTCCATAATTGTTTCTTCCATAATTGTTTCTTCCATAACTGTGTCTTCCATAATTGTTTCTCCCATAATTGTTTCTCCCATAATTGTTTCTCCCATAATTGTTTCTCCCATAATTGTTTCTCCCATAATTGTTTCTTCCATAATTGTTTCTTCCATAATTGTGTCTTCCATAATTGTTTCTTCCATAATTGTGTCTTCCATAATTGTTTCTTCCATAATTGTTTCTTCATAATTGTGTCTTCCATAATTGTGTCTTCCATAATTGTTTCTTCCATAATTGTGTCTTCCATAATTGTTTCTTCCATAATTGTTTCTTCCATAATTGTTTCTTCCATAATTGTGTCTTCCATAATTGTTTCTTCCATAATTGTGTCTTCCATAATTGTGTCTTCCATAATTGTTTCTTCATAATTGTTTCTTCCATAATTGTTTCTTCCATAATTGTGTCTTCCATAATTGTTTCTTCCATAATTGTTTCTTCCATAATTGTTTCTTCCATAATTGTGTCTTCCATAATTGTTTCTTCCATAATTGTTTCTTCCATAATTGTGTCTTCCATAATTGTGTCTTCCATAATTGTTTCTTCCATAATTGTTTCTTCCATAATTGTTTCTTCCATAATTTTTTCTTCCATAATTGTTTCTTCCATAATTTTTTCTTCCATAATTGTTTCTTCCATAATTTTTTCTTCCATAATTGTTTCTTCCATAATTGTTTCTTCCATAATTGTTTCTTCCATAATTGTTTCTTCCATAATTGTTTCTTCCATAATTGTTTCTTCCATAATTGTTTCTTCCATAATTGTTTCTTCCATAATTGTGTCTTCCATAATTGTGTCTTCCATAATTGTTTCTTCCATAATTGTTTCTTCCATAATTGTTTCTTCCATAATTTTTTCTTCCATAATTGTTTCTTCCATAATTTTTCTTCCATAATTGTTTCTTCCATAATTTTTTCTTCCATAATTGTTTCTTCCATAATTGTTTCTTCCATAATTGTTTCTTCCATAATTGTTTCTTCCATAATTGTTTCTTCCATAATTGTTTCTTCCATAATTGTTTCTTCCATAATTTTTTCTTCCATAATTGTTTCTTCCATAATTGTTTCTTCCATAATTGTTTCTTCCATAATTGTTTCTTCCATAATTTTTTCTTCCATAATTGTTTCTTCCATAATTGTTTCTTCCATAATTGTTTCTTCCATAATTGTTTCTTCCATAATTGTGTCTTCCATAATTGTTTCTTCCATAATTGTTTCTTCCATAATTGTTTCTTCCATAATTGTTTCTTCCATAATTTTTTCTTCCATAATTGTTTCTTCCATAATTGTTTCTTCCATAATTGTTTCTTCCATAATTGTTTCTTCCTCTGACAAAGACCACGCTGCAAGGAACTGAGAATGGAGGAAGAGGGAGACTTAGACGGAGAAGGAGGTACACGGAGAACGAGAGGGAGGTACACGGAGAAGGGGAGATAGACGGAGAAGGGGAGACAGACGGTGAAGGAGATGGAATGATCAAATCAAAATAAAGATTTCTTCTTCTCATTGAGAACATACAACAATTAGCCGAACTCTTACAACAAAAGCAGAAGGACAGCTAAAGACACAAGCAAATTAAAACTGTGGAGAATTATCAATGATAATGACACACAACTGTGAAAATTAAACTTCGTGTAAACTCACTGAAGAGCTCCTTCAATAACTCCCACACTTCCGGGCTAAACAAAGATTCTTTTGGCGGGAAAACATTCCTCTGTGTCAGATCTAAAAAAAATAAGAATTGGAAATATTTGTTGTATTTTAAATTTCAATCAATCAACACACATAGTTCGGTTAGTCTGTTGTACAAATTGGTGAAATCAACATCCTTGTATGCCTGTGAAACATGGACGTTAAAAGACAATTAGGAGAACAAAGCGAAATCAAGACATGAAAATTAAAAACTATTGGTAATATAGACAGTTAGTCTGTTAACGTGAAGTGAGAGAAGCAGTGCCCTGGGCAATGTAGACAAGTTAGTCTGTTAACGTGAAGTGAGAGAAGCAGTGCCCTGGGCAATATAGACAAGTTAGTCTGGTAACGTGAAGTGAGAGAAGCAGTGCCCTGGGTAATATAGACAAGTTAGTCTGTTAACGTGAAGTGAGAGAAGCAGTGCCCTGGGCAATATAGACAAGTTAGTATGTTAACGTGAAGTGAGAGAAGCAGTGCCCTGGGCAATATAGACAAGTTAGTCTGTTAACGTGAAGTGAGAGAAGCAGTGCCCTGGGCAATATAGACAAGTTAGTCTGTTAACGTGAAGTGAGAGAAGCAGTGCCCTGGGTAATATAGACAAGTTAGTCTGTTAACGTGAAGTGAGAGAAGCAGTGCCCTGGGCAATATAGACAAGTTAGTATGTTAACGTGAAGTGAGAGAAGCAGTGCCCTGGGTAATATAGACAAGTTAGTCTGTTAATGTAAAGTGAGAGAAGCAGTGCCCTGGGTAATATAGACAAGTTAGTCTGTTAATGTGAAGTGAGAGAAGCAGTGCCCTGGGTAATATAGACAAGTTAGTCTGATAACGTGAAGTGAGAGAAGCAGTGCCCTGGGCAATATAGACAAGTTAGTCTGTTAACGTAAAGTGACAGAAGCAGTGCCCTGGGCAATATAGACAAGTTAGTCTGATAACGTGAAGTGAGAGAAGCAGTGCCGTGGGCAATATAGACAAGTTAGTCTGTTAACGTGAAGTGAGAGAAGCAGTGCCCTGGGTAATATAGACAAGTTAGTCTGATAACGTGAAGTGAGAGAAGCAGTGCCCTGGGCAATATAGACAAGTTAGTCTGTTAACGTAAAGTGACAGAAGCAGTGCCCTGGGCAATATAGACAGTTAGTCTGATAACGTGAAGTGAGAGAAGCAGTGCCCTGGGCAATATAGACAAGTTAGTCTGTTAACGTGAAGTGAGAGAAGCAGTGCCCTGGGCAATATAGACAATTTAGTCTGTTAACGTGAAGTGAGAGAAGCAGTGCCCTGGGTAATATAGACAAGTTAGTCTGTTAACGTAAAGTGAGAGAAGCAGTGCTCTGGGCAATATAGACAAGTTAGTCTGTTAACGTGAAGTGAGAGAAGCAGTGCCTTGGGCAATATAGACAAGTTAGTCTCTTAACGTGAAGTGAGAGAAGCAGTGCCCTGGGCAATATAGACAAGTCAGTCTGTTAACGTAAAGTGAGAGAAGCAGTGCCTGGGTAATATAGACAAGTTAGTATGTTAACGTAAAGTGAGAGAAGCAGTGCCCTGGGCAATATAGACAAGTTAGTCTGTTAACGTGAAGTGAGAGATGCATATTCTTGTCAATCCATGAAGCATTCATTGTGAGTCTTTCATTTCTTTTCTATTCTATTCTATTCTATTCTATTCTATTCTATTCTATTCATGGAGTCTATTTCATTGCAGTCGAGGCATCCGCATATCCGCTCCACCGCCCGTCCAAGCATTTCTCGAAGCGTGTACAGACTGATTGTTCCTGTACGGTGTTGGTTATAGATACATTTTCGTTTCCCACTAAACACTCTGGATCGACGAGACCCATTTCCCACCTTTGGACTCCTACATCTCTCAATATATATATATCATTGTCACACCCATTCTCCACAGCTTCTCTAAGGGAGCGAAGAGCAAACTTTGTGAATCGATCAATATGATCACAGGAGACATAGTTGGTCTCTTACAGGATCATGTAGCTTTCCTCACGGACACAATCCCTATGCGTGTGATGAATGTAGTAGTCTTGTAGGTACGGCATTTCTCTATCAACTGTAAGAAGATGGACATTGATGTATTCTTCCTCTTCTTCTTTCCTTCCTCATCTGCCTTTCAGCATCAAGGGGAGATATAATTTGCGGTCTTTTGCTCTTCTGTTCGCATCTGCTGCTGTTATGTTTCATAGTGCTTCTAATATTTCCAACAATCCATCTTTTTCGTGGTCGACCCTTGGGTCTGGTGTTCTCACAAGGTTTGCTGAAGTCTCGTGTTGTGTTTTGATCTTTCTGCCTTGTCACGTGGCCAAACCATTTTATCTGTTGTTTCTTATATATTCTATGACGGGGGCTATTCCTAGCTTTTTCTCAGTTCTTCATTTCTGATCTTATCTCTCAGACTGTTTCCTGTCATTCGTCTAACACATTTAATCTCAGTAGAGGTTATTTTTCTTATTGTACTTGCATGTAGGGTCCAGGGCTGGCATTGATAGCACAACGTTGGGATGAAGATTGTATTGCAGAGTGCTAGTTTTGCCTCCAGAGTTATTTCCTTGCTGGACAATAGTGGTGATAACTGTCCAATGATTTGACAAGCTTTGTTGCATCTTGATTCTATCTCTGTTGTTTGAGAATTATCGTTTTTCACTAAACTTCCTAGGCATTTGAATTCCTCTACTTGTTTTAGTTGCCTGCCTTCTACAGTTATGTTCATGTTCTGTTTATTTTTAGACCGAGATGTAATTACACATATTCATACTTTTACACCGCGTGACTATCGGGGTTACCCCGCTGAGTGGAGAAAAGAAACGCGCCACTGGTAACCTGCCACGCATGTACCAGGAGACGCATATAAGGAGGTCTGGAATCGTCGACTGTGCAATTGAGTAGGACGTGCACGGAGCGACATGGTTGACGGAATTTACGGATGTATTGTGGGAAATGTTGTGACAAGTGGTGGGGTGGAGATGGAGAATTCCTGATTGGAGTGAAAGTGGTTCCATGAATAGAATAGAATAGAATAGAATAGAATTTTAGTTCATAATTCTCTTCAAAAATGATAAAACAGTTCAGGTTTGAAAGTGATAAATAATCCCACATTGTTAACTAAAGGTAAACAGACCATGACCTATAACCCGACCTTCAGGTTTGGGCTGTTCATCAATCGGAGCTGGGACATCCGTCCATGTCATGTCTGAAAGTAACAAAACAAATAATTCATTCATTCTGTGCTTGTCAACAACGTGATAACAGATGATCTGAATATCAATGCCAACAATTAACACATTTTGTAATTACCGCCATTTTTTGCAGGGGAAGGGCAATGGAGGCCACGACATCTCAAATCATCATCATCATCAAGTACCGGGCCTACTGGCGTAGGTGATCATGTCTCTCCGCAACTTTCGATCTCGGCAGCTATTTATCATGTCTGTTGTTGACCTTCTGCCAAGCCGTTCTCTTAATCTGTCTGTTATTTTTTCTCTTTGCTTCCCTCTATCTCTTCGTCCCTCAATTTCCCAGTTGTTACATATATTACAGTTGTTCTCTTCTCATTACATGGCCAAAAAATGATGATTGTTTCTTCCTAATATTGGAAATTAGTTATCTTTTTGCTTTGACCCCTCTCAGATCATCTTTATTAATCTTCTTAGCTGTCCATGGTATTCTCAACATTCTTCTGTAAAACCACATTTCTACAGACTCCAGTGATTTTCTTGTCTGTGTGTCCTATTGTCCATGATTCGCATCCATATGTTAAGACTGGCTCTACGTAACATTTAAGAACTCTTTTTCTTATTTCGATTGTCAAAAATGGATTGCATAGTCTCTTCCTCATTTTTTGGAAAGCTGATTTTGCCTGAGCCTTTCTGCATCTCACCTCTTTTGCATATCTTCCGTCTGAGGTTAACAAAGTTCCCAAATATTTAAATTCATTTACCTGTTTTAATATTATTCCACTTGTCTTTATTTGCACTGAGGTGATGTCTTTTTCTTGTTGTTACCATTACCTCTTCCTTTTTGCTATTAAGGCCGAGTCCTTTATTTTTGCTTTCCTTCACTATAATGTCCAACATTTCTTGTAACTCATGTTCACTCTTAGCGATTAAGACTGTATCATCAGCATACCTTAGATTATTTATGTTATGACCTCCAATTGTTATTCCAAGCATGCCCCTTATGGATCTTAAAATAATCTCACCATAAATAATAAACAAATTTGGTGACAGCACACATCTAATATTTTATCAGAATACATGTCACAATCACTTTCCAGCTCATTGAATTAAATGTCGGTGTCCAACCAACCACCGTATTCCCTAGTTATAGCTGCCATACAGTTCACATAACTCAAGCCGTTCCTAGTAAATAGGCCTCAATGTCTATGAAGATCAAACCTACTACAACCGCACAACGTAATCTATCAACTTTGCAATGTGTTTGAGAACTAGCTCAATGAGTTAAATGTCGGTGTATAACCAAGCTCTGTATTCCCAAGTATGGTCGTGATGTCGTTCAAATAACTCGAGCCGTTACTAATAAATAGACTTCAATGACTGTGGAGATCAAACCTACTACAACCGCACAACGTAATCTATCAACTTTGCAATGTGTTTGAGAACTAGCTCAATGAGTTAAATGTCGGTGTATAACCAAGCTCTGTATTTCCTAGTATGGTCGTGATATCGTTCAAATAACTCGAGCCGTTACTAATAAATAGACTTCAATGACTGTGGAGATCAAACTACTACAACCGAACAAGGTAATCTACCGACCTTGCAATGTGTATGAGAAACAAGGTATGTCATTTCTCCAATCAGCTCCCACTTGTCATGACAACAGAAGAAGGACTAATAAGATGGCGCTATATATCTTTATCTAAACATATAGTACTGGAGCTAATGGGAGGCAGGATTATCTAGAGCCTGCTTAGAATCACTGCGTTGTATCATCATATTTAAAAAAACGTGAACAAAACTGTAAGTAATCTTAATTAACAGCAAAACCCGTGGTTTCTTTTTCATGGATTCTTTCTTCCGTGATTTATTCTTTAAAGGTACATTTTTTTTTCTAATTTATTCTTTAAAAATTCTTCCTTCTACGATTTATTCTTTAAAATTCTTCCTTCTACGATTTATTCTTTAAAATTCTTCCTTCTACGATTTATTCTTTAAAAATTCTTCCTTATACGATTTATTCTTTAAAAATTCTTCCTTCTACGATTTATTCTTTAACAATTCTTCCTTCTACGATTTATTCTTTAAAGATCTTTCTTTTATTAATCTGTCTTTCACGATTGTCCGTCAATTATTTTTCTTACATTAGTTATCCTTTTACGATAAATCATTCCATAATTGTTTCTTTCATAATTGTTTCTTCCATAATTGTTTATCCCATAATTGTTTCTTCCATAATTGTTTATCCCATAATTGTTTCTTCCATAATGGTTTATCCCATAATTGTTTCTTCCATAATTGTTTCTTCCATAATTGTTTCTTTCATAATTGTTTCTTCATAATTGTTTCTTTCATAATTGTTTCTTCCATAATTGTTTCTTCCATAATTGTTTCTTCCAATTTCTTACTCCGTAATTCTTTCTTCCTCTGGCAAAACCGCTCTACAAGAAAACTGTGACTGGAGAAGAAGGGGAGGTAGACGGAGAATGGGAGGTAGACGGAGAAGGGGAGGTAGACGGAGAATGGGAGGTAGACGGAGAAGGGGAGGTAGACGGAGAAGGGGAGGTAGACGGAGAATGGGAGGTAGACGGAGAAGGGGAGGTAGACGGAGAAGGGGAGGTAGACGGAGAAGGGGAGGTAGACGGAGAATGGGAGGTAGACGGAGAAGGGGAGGTAGACGGAGAAGGGGAGGTAGACAGAGAAGGGAAGTTAGACGGAGAAGGGGAGGTAGACGAAGAAGAGGAGGTAGACGGAGAAGGGGAGGTAGACGGAGAAGAGGAGGTAGACGGAGAAGAGGAGGTAGACGAAGAAGAGGAGGTAGACGGAGAAGAGGAGGTAGACGGAGAAGAGGAGGTAGACGGAGAAGGGGAGGTAGACGGAGAAGAGGAGGTAGACGGAGAAGAGGAGGTAGACGGAGAAGGGGAGGTAGACGGAGAAGAGGAGGTAGACGGAGAAGGGGAGTTAGATGGAGAAGGGAAGGTAGACGGAAAGGGGAGGTAGACGGAGAAGGGGAAGGTAAACGGAGAAGGGGAGGTAGACGGAGAAGGGGAGGTAAACGGAGAAGGGGAGGTAGACAGGGAAGGAGATGGGATAAAAATAAAGATTTCTTCTTCTCATTGAGAACATACAACAATTAGCCGAACTCTTACAAACAAAAGCAGAAGGACAGCTAAAGCACAAGCAAATTAAAAATGTGGAGAATTATCAATGAATAATGACACACAACTTTGAAAATTAAACTTCGTGTAAACTCACTGAAGAGCTCCTTCAATAACTCCCACACTTCCGGGCTAAACAAAGATTCTTTTGGCGGGAAAACATTCCTCTGTGTCAGATCTAAAAAAATATGGATTGGAAATATTTGTTGTATATAAATTTTAATTTATTTTAATTTCAATCAATCAACACACATAGTTCAGATAGCCTGTTGTACAAATTGGTGAAATCAACATCCTTGTATGCCTGTGAAACATGGACGTTAAATGACAATTAGGAGAACAAAATGAAATCAAGATATGAAAGGTAATGGTAAAATACCTTAAAATAAAGTACGTGACTTGTCTTAGCACGCGAGTTTTCACCCATATCTGCTCGGCCACCTATCCAGAAGTGTTCGGAGACTTCTGGATAGTGTCGTCTCAGGCATCGAAACTCACGACGCGAGGCTGCATTCCTCACCTTCCAGAGTACTTTCCTGGTACCCATTTATGCCATCGGCTGGGTCGATCGTGGGGGTATTTTTTTTCCGAAACACAACGAACTTTAACTTTCTTCTGAGAAATCCAATCTCTGTGGCCTCTAATCGTCTTTTCAGTTGTTTGTCTATACCCATGATTTGCTTCCATAGGTCAGAATTGGTTCTATATATCACCGATGAACTCTCTTTCTCACTTCTATTGATATAGATTTTTTGAATAAGATATTTGTCATTTTCTGAAATGCTATTTTTGACATCGATCTGGTGTTATTATTTTTTAACACAGTTTTTGTTTTTAGCACAGTTTTTGTTTTTTAGCACAGTTTTTGTTTTTTAGCACAGTTTTTGTTTTTTTAGCACAGTTTTTCTTTTTTAGCACAGTTTTTCTTTTTTAGCACAGTTTTCTTTTTTAGCACAGTTTTTCTTTTTTAGCACAGTTTTTGTTTTTTAGCACAGTTTTGTTTTTTTATCATAGTTTTTCTTTTTTAGCACAGTTTTTGTTTTTTTAGCACAGTTTTGTGTTTTTTAGCACAGTTTTGTTTTTTAGCACAGTTTTTTTTTTTAAGCACAGTTTTTGTTTTTTAGCACAGTTTTTCTTTCTTAGCATAGTTTTTGTTTTTTAGCACAGTTTTTTGTTTTTTAGCACAGTTTTTGTTTTTAGCACAGTTTTTCTTTTTTAGCACAGTTTTTGTTTTTTAGCACAGTTTTTTGTTTTTTAGCACAGTTTTTCTTTTTTAGCACAGTTTTTTTTTTTTAGCATAGTTTTCTTTTTTAGCACAGTTTTTGTTTTTTAGCACGTTTTTGTTTTTATGATAGTTTTTGTTTTTTTTTAGCACAGTTTTTGTTTTTTAGGATAGTTTTTCTTTTTTAGCATAGTTTTTCTTTTTTAGCACAGTTTTTTGTTTTTTAGCACAGTTTTTGTTTTTAGCACAGTTTTTTGTTTTTAGGATAGTTTTTCTTTTTTAGCATAGTTTTTCTTTTTTAGCACAGTTTTTGTTTTTTTAGCACAGTTTTTGTTTTTTAGCACAGTTTTTATTTTTTAGCACAGTTTTTGTTTTTTTAGCACAGTTTTTGTTTTTTAGCACAGTTTTTGTTTTTTTGAGCATAGTTGTTGTTGAATGAAAGCAGCTAAAACGCGGGATCAAGACAAAGAAATGCACACAAATATGAAGCTGCGGTAAAGCTAATTGTGAGGAGAAATGAAAATTTAATTTTTTTAAGTGAAAAAAAAACTGTATGGTTAAAGCTTCACGTAGCAAGTGGACAACCCAAACCAGAATGACGTTTCGGCGCAATAGGCCTTCAACTGGCATACATATCGTAGAAGAATGTGACACCAGAGCCATACAAATATATATTCTTACGTGTGTTGTATGTTCCAGTTAAAGGCCTGTTGCGTCGAAACGTCGTTCTAGTTTATGTTATCCACTTGTTACGCTAACCATATCGTTTTTGTTCTTTTCCTTCTATATTTTTGTTTCTTTTCTCCAGCTTATGTGGAGCAATATCACCGAAAACGAGAAGAAACGTTTGTAAATGATGTCTTCTAGGTTTTGTTAATAGCAGCTTTCCAAAAAATGAGGAAGATACTATGCAATCAATTTTTGACAATCGAAACAAGAAAAGAGTTCTTAAATGTTATGTAGAGTCAATCTTAACATATGGATGTGAATCATGGACAATAGGGCAACAGACAAGAAAATAACTGGAGTCTGTAGAAATGTGGTTTTACAGAAGAATGTTGAGAATACCATGGACAGCTAAGAAGAGTAATGAAAACGTTCTGAAAGGGCCAAAGCGAAAAGAGAGCTAATTTCCAATATTAGGAAGAAACAGTCATCATTTTTTGGTCATGTAATGAGAAGAGAACAACTGGAATATATTGTAACAACTGGGAAATTTGAGAGACGAAGAGATAGAGGGAAGCAAAGAGAAAAAATAACAGACAGCTTAGAGAATGGCTTGGCAGAAGGTCAACAACAGAAATGATAAATAACTGTCGAGACCGTAAATTGTGGAGAGACATGATCGCCTATGCCAGCAGGTCCGGTACTTGATGATGATGATGATGATGAGGTTTGTTAGCGGCACTTGAGTCAAGGCAATACGGGGTCATAATTTCAGTTGTCTTTCCATCTTCCATATAGTTCAATTGTCTTTCCATCTTCCTTATAGTTCAATTGTCTTTCCATCTTCCATATAGTTCAATTGTCTTTCCATCTTTCATATAGTTCAATTGTCTTTCCATCTTTCATATAGTTCAATTGTCTTTCCATCTTTCATATAGTTCAATTGTCTTTCCATCTTCCATATAGTTCAATTGTCTTTCCATCTTCCATATAGTTCAATTGTCTTTCCATATGTGACTCCCTAATCTAATAAGACAAGAATAATAACTTCCTTCCTTCTCTTCTTATTAACTTCCTTCGTTCTTTCTTTCTTCTTTATATAACAATAATCAATAAAATAACTCGGTCATAAAAACTACTTACATTAGCAAGAAAAACAAATTATATTAGTATGGGCATGCCACATGATGTAACGGCTCAAGCAAGACGATACCATGGTGGGCATAGCTAAAGGTAAAAAGATGGGCATTTGAAAATATTTGATAAGTATTTTTTTTCATTAATTGTGAGCTTAGTGAAAGGCTAAGAATAATACCCGCCATAGAGTACATAAAGAAACAACAGATAAAATGGTTTGGACACGTGGTAAGGCAGAAAGATCAAAACACAGCGTGCCTGTAATAAACGCTGCGAGAACAGCAGAAAGTCTGGACACGAAAACGATGGATTGATAGGACACTAGAAACACTAGGAAATATAATACCAGCGGCAGAGGTCACAAGAAGAGCAAAAGACCGGACACTATGTCTCCCCTCGACGCTGAATGGCAAATACGGAAGGAAAGAAGGAGAGACAATTAATAATGACACAGGTACTCATTTCCGATCACTCCGGCAGATGTAAATGAAATATTTATCAGGAAGGAAGGAAGGCAGGGAGGGAGGGAGGGAGGAAGGAAGAAAGGAAGGAAGGAAGGAATGATGAGAGACAATTAATAATGACACGGGTACTCATTTCCGATCACTCCGGCAGATGTAAATGCAAATATTTATCAGGAAGGAAGGAAGGCAGGGAGGGAGGGAGGGAGGAAGGAAGAAAGGAAGGAAGGAAGGAAGGAAGGAAGGAATGATGAGAGACAATTAATAATGACACGGGTACTCATTTCCGATCACTCTGGCAGATGTAAATGAAAATATTTATCAGGAAGGAAGGAAGGAAGGAAGGAAGGAAGGAAGGAAGGAAGGAAGGAAGGAAGGAAGGAAGGGAGGGAGGAGGGAGGGAGGGAGGGAGGGAGGAAGGAAGGAAGGAAGGAAGGAAGGAAGGAAGGAAGGAAGGAAGGAAGGAAGGAAGGAAGGAAGGAAGGAAGGAAGGAAGGAAGGAAGGAGGAAGGAAGGAAGGAAGGAAGGAAGGAAGGAAGGAAGGAAGGAAGGAAGGAAGGAAGGAAGGAAGGAAGGAAGGAAGGAAGGAAGGAAGGAAGGAAGCAAGGAAGGAAGCAAGGAAGCAAGGAAGCAAGGAAGCAAGGATAACAATAATTAATATTTTCATATTTACATCCAACAATTTGTCAATCAACTTTACACACTTTAACATTAACATCCAACAAACTGTCCCAACGGTTTATTAAAACAATATTCAAATTTTACATCAACAAATGTTTGACTCAAGCAGTAGAAATGTTTGACTTAAGCAGTAGAAATGTTTGACTCAAGCAGTAGAAATGTTTGACTCAAGCAGTAGAAATGTTTGACTCAAGCAGTAGAAATGTTTGACTCAAGCAGTAGAAATGTTTGACTCAAGCAGGAGAAATGTTTGACTCAAGCAGTAGAAATGTTTGACTCAAGCAGGAGAAATGTTTGACTCAAGCAGTAGAAATGTTTGACTCAAGCAGTAGAAATGTTTGACTCAAGCAGTAGAAATGTTTGACTCAAGCAGTAGAAATGTTTGACTCAAGCAGGAGAAATGTTTGACTCAAGCAGGAGAAATGTTTGACTCAAGCAGGAGAAATGTTTGACTCAAGCAGTAGAAATGTTTGACTCAAGCAGGAGAAATGTTTGACTCAAGCAGTAGAAATGTTTGACTCAAGCAGGAGAAATGTTTGACTCAAGCAGGAGAAATGTTTGACTCAAGCAGTAGAAATGTTTGACTCAAAGCAGTAGAAATGTTTGACTCAAGCAGTAGAAATGTTTGACTCAAAGCAGTAGAAATGTTTGACTCAAGCAGTAGAAATGTTTGACTCAAAGCAGTAGAAATGTTTGACTCAAGCAGTAGAAATGTTTGACTCAAGCAGGAGAAATGTTTGACTCAAGCAGTAGAAATGTTTGACTCAAGCAGTAGAAATGTTTGACTCAAGCAGTAGAAATGTTTGACTCAAGCAGGAGAAATGTTTGACTCAAGCAGTAGAAATGTTTGACTCAAGCAGTAGAAATGTTTGACTCAAGCAGTAGAAATGTTTGACTCAAGCAGGAGAAATGTTTGACTCAAGCAGGAGAAATGTTTGACTCAAGCAGTAGAAATGTTTCCATTTTAGCACAAGGTTTTACTTTTAAAGATGTTACCTGGAGTCGGGGAGCTGCTGACAGCAACTATGAGAACGAAGAACCATGGGGCAGACATGGATGAAGCTGTTTCTGTAAAATATTCAGCATAGTTATATCTGGAAACAACATTTTTGTATTTATTTTATTTAAGACTGGAATAGAAAATCATCAAATCAGCAAATCCTTGTGTGTTTTCTTGGTGAAGACTCTCTACTGCTTCTTTTCTTCCTTCCTCCTTTTCTGTGTTCCCTGTAGTGGGAAATACCGATACAGAAGACCTAGTATTTCAGTACCTCTAGGCAGGACAAGTCACACAGGCTGGCTAACAGAAGCTAGGATCGCTGTGCTCCATGAAGTAGTGGATCTTACTGATATAGAAGACCTAGTATTTCAGTACCTCTAGGCTGGATTAATCACACAGGCTGGCTAACAGAAGCTAGGATCGCTGTGTTCCCTGAAGTGGTGGATCTTACTGATATAGAAGACCTAGTATTTCAGTACCTCTATCCTGGACTAGTCACACAGGCTGGCTAACAGAAGCTAGGATCGCTGTGTTCCATGAAGTAGTGGATCTTACTGATATAGAAGACCTAGTATTTCAGTACCTCTATCCTGGACTAGTCACACAGGCTGGCTAACAGAAGCTAGGATCGCCGTGTTCCATGAAGCAGTGGATCTTACTGATATAGAAGACCTAGTATTTCAGTACCTCTATCCTGGACTAGTCACACAGGCTGGCTAACAGAAGCTAGGATCGCCATGTTCCCTGTAGTGGTGACGATTACTGATAATGAGGACCAATATCGCATTATCTTTGTGCTGGACTAGTAGTTTCCTCGTCCTAGCCTGGGATGCTGGACTAGTAGTTTCCTCGTCCTAGCCTGGGATGCTGGACTAGTAGTTTCCTCGTCCTAGCCTGGGATGCTGGACTAGTAGTTTCCTCGTCCTAGCCTGGGATGCTGGACTAGTAGTTTCCCCGTCCTAGCCTGGGATGCTGGACTAGTAGTTTCCCCGTCCTAGCCTGGGATGCTGGACTAGTAGTTTCCTCGTCCTAGCCTGGGATGCTGGACTAGTAGTTTCACCGTCCTAGCCTGGGATGCTGGACTAGTAGTTTCCTCGTCCTAGCCTGGGATGCTGGACTAGTAGTTTCCTCGTCCTAGCCTGGGATGCTGGACTAGTAGTTTCCTCGTCCTAGCCTGGGATGCTGGACTAGTAGTTTCCCCGTCCTAGCCTGGGATGCTGGACTAGTAGTTTCCTCGTCCTAGCCTGGGATGCTGGACTAGTAGTTTCCTCGTCCTAGCCTGGGATGCTGGACTAGTAGTTTCCTCGTCCTAGCCTGGGATGCTGGACTAGTAGTTTCCTCGTCCTAGCCTGGGATGCTGGACTAGTAGTTTCCTCGTCCTAGCCTGGGATGCTGGACTAGTAGTTTCCCCGTCCTAGCCTGGGATGCTGGACTAGTAGTTTCCTCGTCCTAGCCTGGGATGCTGGACTAGTAGTTTCCCCGTCTAGCCTGGGATAGACGAACTCCAAATTCTTCAACGAAATCCGTGAATGCCAAAAAAGCCATTTCGACCCGTCCTGTCTGCATCAACTCGTAGTATTACATCATCATAAACAAAACCAATATATCAACAACAACAATAACAACATCAAGAACAACAATACCATCAACAACACTAACATCAAGAACAACAATACCATCAACAACAATAACATCAACAACAACGACAGCATCAACATTATAAAACAACAATACCATCAACAACAACGACAGCATCAACATTATAAAACAACAATACCATCAACAACAACAACAACGACAGCATCAACATTATAAAACAACAATACCATCAACAACAACTAAACAAGTACGATTCCAAATAACCGTTATACAAGCTTCATTGTTATGTTTCCACAACAACAAACATTGTTATAAGTGCTATAACTACCAAGTTTCACTGCAGGTAATACCTGACACTTACCTCTGAAATCTTTCTCAAAGAAATGTGTCAACAGCACCAACAGTCAACCCGCAAGTTACTGGACAAATCGACAAAACAATTGAAAACAAATATCAAATTATACAAAAATCTGGACTCAAAAAACTCGGATCCTAATCTACACGCTCGGTCTGTCTACGAAACAATCTACTACTATCTAGTATAATAGATAAGGAACCGGAATTAAAGACACAATAAATGTTAACACAGAGGCACACAATTGTAAACAAAATCGTGCGTTCTGTTATCTGTTATCACGAAAGTTGTGTACCTATAGCACGTAACTCGTCCAGTCCACCTGAGATTGCTGCCCTGTGTGTTGTTAAACCCACGTGCTGTGTGGGGGCTCCCATTGGCTGACAATAAAAGTGGGTTACATCAAAATGATGGGAGAGGTTCAGTAGCTCTCCAAATTCAGTTTATCGACTTGGTAGATGAAGTTCTTTAGTTCTGTTGGCATTTAAAAATAAACCACCCTGTTAGTTCTTTTTTCCTCAACATTTTCATTTTTCAGGTGCTTTCCGGTTTGGATCCAAGATGGAGGATTTGTTTTTCTCCCGCTTGGATCAGAGCCGTTGATCAGAGCTCTAACAAGCCGTTATCGTAAAAACGAAGAAGAGAAGAAGAGTATCTGGTTCTACATGACCTGTCTATATGACCGGCCACGGTTCGAAAGGTCTTAGACAGATAGATAGATAGATAGATAGATAGATAGATAGATAGATAGATAGATAGATAGATAGATAGATAGATAGATAGATAGATAGATAGATAGATAGATAGATAGATAGATAGATAGATAGATAGATAGATAGATAGATAGATAGATAGATAGATAGATAGATAGATAGATAGATAGATAGATAGATAGATAGATAGATAGATAGATAGATAGATAGATAGATAGATAGATAGATAGATAGATAGATAGATAGATAGATAGATAGATAGATAGATAGATAGATAGATAGATAGATAGATAGATAGATAGATAGATAGATAGATAGATAGATAGATAGATAGATAGATAGATAGATAGATAGATAGATAGATAGATAGATAGATAGATAGATAGATTGATTTGCCTTTCAGAGTCGAGGGCAGATGTAATGTACCATCTGCTTCCATTCTGTTGGCCTCTGCTGCTGTTATGTTTCCAGTGTTTCAAATTGTCCATCAATCCTTCTTTTCGTGGTCAGCACTTGAGTTTGCTGTTCTCGTAATGTTTATTAAAGTCTCGTTATGTTGTGCTTTGGTCTTTCATCTTTCATCATCATCATCGAGCGCCGTCCCCGCAACGAAGGTTGGCTACCACGGATCGCCATTCCACTCTATTTCTTGCTTTGATGGTGCAGGTTGTCATAGACTGACTTGTCCAACTTTTGATGTTACTCGTCCATGTTAGTCTTGGTCTGTCTCTGCCTCTTTTACCTTGTATTTTCCTTTTCAATATTACTTTTAGTAGACTGTTGGTCTTTTAACGTGCCCCAAAAATTTTTCATCTTCACATGTGGCCAAACATTTTATCTGTTTTTTCTTCATGTATTATATTCCAACAGGTGACAAAATATACATGGAAAACAAACCAGTAGAAGAGATCGATCACTTTATCTATCTTGGAAGTCACATTGATCGAGAAGGGGATACGAGCAAAGAAATTAAATCAGAATAGCTAAAGCAGCAATGTCTTTCAGAAGCCTTGAAAAGTTGTGGAAATCAAAACTCATTAGCACAAACACAAAACTTAGGCTATCAAATCAAATGTACTATCTACCCTTACGTATGCGTGTGAAAGCTGGAAAACAAACAAGAGATATAGAAACAAAGTTGAACGCATTCGAAAATAAATGTCTAAGGAAAATACTTGGTATAGCACGGAACGAATTCAAAACAAATGAGGAAATTAGAGAAATCGCCAATCAACCACTAATATCTTCAGTAATAAAGAAAAGACGATGGTCATACGTTGGACATGTGATGAGAAGAGATAATAACCGAATAGCAAAGCAAGCCCTCATATGGGAAACAACAGTAAAAGAAAAAGAGGAAGACCCAGGGAGACACTGAGAAGAACATTGATGAGAGAGGCAAGAGCAGCAGGAGTCGGCTCCCTCAATGAGATAGAACTGCTTGCACAGAACAGAGACAGATGGCGAGATTTGATAAAATATCTTTAAAAGAAAACTGCTAGAACAAAAAATTCATATAGGAGAAGGTGTATCTTGGTCTACGCCCTATGGGCCGGTTACGGCTCGAAAGGTCAATAGATAGATAGATTATATTCCTAGTTTTGGGGAGTTTTTTTGGCTCGGTTCTTCATTGCTGATCTAATCTTTCAAGCTGTTTCTTGTCATTTCTTTCAAACTGTGCATGGACGGTTGTTGGTAATATGGCGTCATAACCATCTATAGATTTACAATGGCAGAAAATAAAACCGGAAAACCCCCAACTAGCGTGACGTCATCAGCTTAATCTAGCTACAGAGAGCTAATGCTACCGACAACCACCCCTGCCCACCAAGCAGAAAATTTCCGTTATTTTGAGGATCGCCGATAGTTTCCTGTCAGCCTGTGGGCATTTGTCAATTTATAGATGGGTATGGCTGGTATAGCTGAAGATGTCAAAGAGTTTGGTTAGGTCCGGGAGTTCCCTCACATTCCCTAGGCCTTGATAGAACTATAGATGGTTGTGGTTATACAGAGGCACGAGCTGGTTTATCACGTGCACTGATCACGTGCATTTATCACGTGAACTGATCACGTGCATTGATCACGCGGAGAACGCGGTTTGAGACCCGGTGATAACAAAAGTTTTTCCTGTCGAGGGGGAAAGAAAAACACAGAAGCGAACACCCCGCGGCGACTGCACTGGACGAGCGGCCTTTATTCTCCGGTCTTATAAGACTCCCCGGCAGACTAAAGAAATGCCGTGAAGATAATAATTGCTCGGCAGCCGCGATAGCTCAGTGGTTAGTGAACTGGACTACAAAGGACAATTGGTAGGGTTCAATCCCAACCGACGGCTTCCGGGTTCACCCTGGCCTTTAAAAGGTACCGGACTGGGAAAGTTAAGCGGCACGGGCGTAATACCGACCACATTACCCCAAAAGTCATGTGCCGAAGGTCTGTGAAATTCGTGCTTTCTAGCACCATATTCCCTCTACGCCACTTGGCGTGACGGGGGTACTTTAGTTAGTTCTTGCTCACTGGACCACGATAAACGGCAAGGTGGAAGCAATCCGCTGATATGATTGTTTTGTTTATTGTGTTCTTAGGGTCATCATCATTGCACCCCAGACGAACCCATAGGCCGCTGGTGGAGAATAAGCTGAACAGGGAGAAGAAAGCAAAGTAAGAGAAGTGGTCGATTGTGGAGAATAAGCTGAACAGGGAGAAGAAAGCAAAGTAAGAGAAGTGGTCGATTGTGGAGAATAAGCTGAACAGGGAGAAGAAAGCAAAGTAAGAGAAGTGGTCGATTGTGGAGAATAAGCTGAACAGGGAGAAGAAAGCAAAGTAAGAGAAGTGGTAGATTGTGGAGAATAAGCTGAACAGGGAGAAGAAAGCAAAGTAAGAGAAGTGGTCGATTGTGGAGAATAAGCTGAACAGGGAGAAGAAAGCAAAGTAAGAGAAGTGGTCGATTGTGGAGAATAAGCTGAACAGGGAGAAGAAAGCAAAGTAAGAGAAGTGGTCGATTGTGGAGAATAAGCTGAACAGGGAGAAGAAAGCAAAGTAAGAGAAGTGGTCGATTGTGGAGAATAAGCTGAACAGGGAGAAGAAAGCAAAGTAAGTGAAGTGGTAGATTGTGGAGAATAAGCTGAACAGGGAGAAGAAAGCAAAGTAAGAGAAGTGGTAGATTGTGGAGAATAAGCTGAACAGGGAGAAGAAAGCAAAGTAAGAGAAGTGGTCGATTGTGGAGAATAAGCTGAACAGGGAGAAGAAAGCAAAGTAAGAGAAGTGGTCGATTGTGGAGAATAAGCTGAACAGGGAGAAGAAAGCAAAGTAAGTGAAGTGGTAGATTGTGGAGAATAAGCTGAACAGGGAGAAGAAAGCAAAGTAAGAGAAGTGGTAGATTGTGGAGAATAAGCTGAACAGGGAGAAGAAAGCAAACTAAGTAAGAGAAGTGGTAGATTGTGGAGAATAAGCTGAACAGGGAGAAGAAAGCAAAGTAAGAGAAGTGGTAGATTGTGGAGAATAAGCTGAACAGGGAGAAGAAAGCAAAGTAAGAGAAGTGGTAGATTGTGGAGAATAAGCTGAACAGGGAGAAGAAAGCAAAGTAAGAGAAGTGGTAGATTGTGGAGAATAAGCTGAACAGGGAGAAGAAAGCAAACTAAGAGAAGTGGTAGATGTGGAGAATAAGCTGAACAGGGAGAAGAAAGCAAACTAAGTAAGAGAAGTGGTAGATTGTGGAGAATAAGCTGAACAGGGAGAAGAAAGCAAAGTAAGAGAAGTGGTAGATTGTGGAGAATAAGCTGAACAGGGAGAAGAAAACAAACAAAGAGAAGTGGTAGATTGTGGAGAATAAGCTGAACAGGGAGAAGAAAGCAAACTAAGTAAGAGAAGTGGTAGATTGTGGAGAATAAGCTGAACAGGGAGAAGAAAGCAAAGTAAGAGAAGTGGTAGATTGTGGAGAATAAGCTGAACAGGGAGAAGAAAGCAAAGTAAGAGAAGTGGTAGATTGTGGAGAATAAGCTGAACAGGGAGAAGAAAGCAAAGTAAGAGAAGTGGTAGATTGTGGAGAATAAGCTGAACAGGGAGAAGAAAGCAAAGTAAGAGAAGTGGTAGATTGTGGAGAATAAGCTGAACAGGGAGAAGAAAGCAACTAAGTAAGAGAAGTGGTAGATTGTGGAGAATAAGCTGAACAGGGAGAAGAAAGCAAAGTAAGAGAAGTGGTAGATTGTGGAGAATAAGCTGAACAGGGAGAAGAAAGCAAAGTAAGAGAAGTGGTAGATTGTGGAGAATAAGCTGAACAGGGAGAAGAAAGCAAAGTAAGAGAAGTGGTAGATTGTGGAGAATAAGCTGAACAGGGAGAAGAAAGCAAAGTAAGAGAAGTGGTAGATTGTGGAGAATAAGCTGAACAGGGAGAAGAAAGCAAAGTAAGAGAAGTGGTAGATTGTGGAGAATAAGCTGAACAGGGAGAAGAAAGCAAAGTAAGAGAAGTGGTAGATTGTGGAGAATAAGCTGAACAGGGAGAAGAAAGCAAAGTAAGAGAAGTGGTCGATTGTGGAGAATAAGCTGAACAGGGAGAAGAAAGCAAACTAAGTAAGAGAAGTGGTAGATTGTGGAGAATAAGCTGAACAGGGAGAAGAAAGCAAAGTAAGAGAAGTGGTAGATTGTGGAGAATAAGCTGAACAGGGAGAAGAAAGCAAACTAAGTAAGAGAAGTGGTCGATTGTGGAGAATAAGCTGAACAGGGAGAAGAAAGCAAACTAAGTAAGAGAAGTGGTAGATTGTGGAGAATAAGCTGAACAGGGAGAAGAAAGCAAAGTAAGAGAAGTGGTAGATTGTGGAGAATAAGCTGAACAGGGAGAAGAAAGCAAACTAAGTAAGAGAAGTGGTAGATTGTGGAGAATAAGCTGAACAGGGAGAAGAAGCAAAGTAAGAGAAGTGGTAGATTGTGGAGAATAAGCTGAACAGGGAGAAGAAAGCAAACTAAGTAAGAGAAGTGGTAGATTGTGGAGAATAAGCTGAACAGGGAGAAGAAAGCAAAGTAAGAGAAGTGGTAGATTGTGGAGAATAAGCTGAACAGAGAGAAGAAAGCAAACTAAGTAAGAGAAGTGGTAGATTGTGGAGAATAAGCTGAACAGGGAGAAGAAAGCAAAGTAAGAGAAGTGGTAGATTGTGGAGAATAAGCTGAACAGGGAGAAGAAAGCAAAGTAAGAGAAGTGGTAGATTGTGGAGAATAAGCTGAACAGGGAGAAGAAAGCAAACTAAGTAAGAGAAGTGGTAGATTGTGGAGAATAAGCTGAACAGGGAGAAGAAAGCAAACTAAGAGAAGTGGTAGATTGTGGAGAATAAGCTGAACAGGGAGAAGAAAGCAAAGTAAGAGAAGTGGTAGATTGTGGAGAATAAGCTGAACAGGGAGAAAGAAGAAACAAACAAACTAAGAGAAGTGGATAGATTGTGGAGAATAAGCTGAACGGGGAGAAGAAAGCAAATAAAGTAAGAGAAGTGGTAGATTGTGGAGAAAAAGCTGAACAGGGAGAAGAAAGCAAATAAAGTAAGAGAAGTGGTAGATTGTGGAGAATAAGCTGCACAGGGAGAAGAAAACAAAGTAAGAGAAGTGGTAGATTGTGGAGAATAACCTGAACAGGGAGAAGAAAACAAACAAAGAGAAGTGGTAGATTGTGGAGAATAAGCTGAACAGGGAGAAAGAAGAAAGCAAACAAAGTAAGAGAAATGGTAGATTGTGGAGAATAAGCTGAACAGGGAGAAAGAAGAAAGCAAACAAAGAGAAGTGGTAGATTGTGGAGAATAAGCTGAACAGGGAGAAAGAAGAAAACAAACAAAGAGAAGTGGTAGATTGTGGAGAATAAGCTGAACAGGGAGAAAGAAGAAAGCAAACAACAAAGTAAGAGAAATGGTAGATTGTGGAGAATAAGCTGAACAGGGAGAAAGAAGAAAGCAAACAAAGTAAGAGAAGTGGTAGATTGTGGAGATAAGCTGCACAGGGAGAAAGAAGAAAGCAAGCAAAGTAAGAGAAGTGGTAGATTGTGGAGAATAACCTGAACAGGGAGAAAGAAGAAAGCAACAAAGTAAGAGAAATGGTAGATTGGGGAGAATAAGCTGAACAGGGAGAAGAAAACAAACAAAGTAAGAGAAGTGGTAGATTGTGGAGAATAAGCTGCACAGGTAGGAGAAAACAAACAAAGTAAGAGAAGTAGTAGATTGTTTAGAATAAGCTGCACAGGAGAAAGAAGAAAGCAACAAAGTAAGAGAAGTAGTAGATTGTGGAGAATAAGCTGCACAGGAGAAAGAAGAAAGCAAACAAAGTAAGAGAAGTAGTAGATTGTGGAGAATAAGCTGCACAGGGAGAAAGAAGAAAGCAAACAAAGTAAGAGAAGTAGTAGATTGTGGAGAATAAGCTGCACAGGGAGAAAGAAGAAAGCAAACAAAGTAAGAGAAGTGGTAGATTGTGGAGAATAAGCTGCACAGGGAGAAAGAAGAAAGCAAACAAAGTAAGAGAAGTGGTAGATTGTGGAGAATAAGCTGCACAGGGAGAAAGAAGAAAGCAAACAAAGTAAGAGAAGTGGTAGAACGAAAATAGAATGGATTCCTCTTCTTCTTCCTCTTTTCTTCCTTATTTACCTTTTAGCGTCGAGGGGAGATATAATTTGCAGTCTTTTGCTCTTCTGTTAGCCTCTGCTGCTGTTATGTTTCTTAGTGATTCTAATATTCCGTCAATCCATCTTTTGCTCTTCTGTTAGCCTCTGCTGCTGTTATGTTTCTTCGTGATTCTAATATACCGTCAATCCATCTTTTGCTCTTCTGTTCGTCTCTGCTGCTGTTATGTTTCTTAGTGATTCTAATATTCCGTCATCCATCTTTTGCTCTTCTGTTCACCTCTGCTGCTGTTATGTTTCAAAGTGCTTCTAATATTCCGTCAATCCATCATTTGCTCTTCTGTTCCCCTCTGCTGCTGGTATGTTCCAAAGTGCTTCTAATATTCAGTCGATCCATCTTTTTCGTGGTCAACACGTGTTTCTGGTATTCTCGCAACGTTTATTGAGGGCTCATTGTGTTGTGTTTTGATCACTCTGCCTTTGTCACGTGGCCAAACCGTTTTATCTGTTGTTTTTTTAAAATACTATTTGGCGGGGGCTATTCCTAGCTTTTTTTCTCAGTTCTTCATTTCTGATCTTGTCTCTCAGGCTGTTTCCTGTCATTCGTCTGACACATTTCATCTCTGTAGAGGTTGTTTCTCTTATTCTTCATCTAGGGTCCAGGACTGGCAATGGTAGCACAACGTTGGGATGAAGATTGTATTATTTAGTGCCCGTTTTACCTCTTGCGTTATTTCCTTGTTGGACAATAGTGGTGATAACTGTCCAATGATTTGACAAGCTTTGTTGCATCTTGATTCTATCTCTGCTGTTTGTGAATTGTCGTTTGTCACTAGACTTCCTAGATATTTAAATCCCTTTACTTGTTTTAGTTGCCTGCCTTCTATAGTTATAGAATGATTGATGATATATTATGCAAGGATATCCACCAATGCACTCCAGACACACACATAGGTACTCTGATGTTTTTCTAAAAAATGTTCCTCAACATGCAACAAAGTATACTACAGAAAACTGACAGACAGTGTCTGCGGCAGGAGTGGATGCAGCTCTTGTGTGGCTCTACAGTGAGCACGTTAACTTGTGTGTACCGTCCATGGCGTGCTGGTGTACACGGCAATGAAATAGTCGAATCGCTCGCTGGCAGTTCTGGCACTGAGTTTTGTCTTACTCTGGACAAAGAGAACATCGCCAAGTTTGTTCTTCATTTCTTTAAAGAAGATGAGGAGGAGAACGGGTGTGACAATGATGTGTATATTGAGAGACTGAGGAGTCTAAAGGTGGAAAAGGGATCTGGTCGATCCTGAGTGTTTAGTAGGAATAGTAGATGTATCTGTAAGCAACACCATACAGGAACCATCAGTCTGTAAGTGCTTCCGGAAATGCTGGGACGGGCGGTGGAGCGGATATGGGGATGCCCCGACTGCAATTAAACTGATTCCAAAAATAGAATTGAATGAAGCAGAATGCAACGACTATGTCAGTTACAAAGTAAAAGAAAAAGTATGTCTTTGTGTTTTTGTTTTTTTAATAGATTATGATGATGTTATTAATAATAATGATAATGGTGATGATGACGGATTAGATGAACAAGATGGTATTGATGACAAAGAAGAAGAAGAAGAAATAGGAGAAGTGGATTAAACTAGAATTAAAAAAAATAAAAATAAATAGAGGTATATAAATATTAAGAAAAAGGAGAAAAATGAAAAGCAGAAGAAGGAGGAGATAAGGAGACAGAAATGTATAAGAAAATAAGACTAAGTACAACAAGAAGCAGAACATAAACAAGAAAAAGATCAAATTGAAGAAGGATGACAAGTGAAAGAAGAACAAACACACAAATACAGGACCAATTAAAAAAATGAAGAAAAATTAGAAGAGGAAAAAGAAAACAGTCAAAAAATAAAAAAACATAAGAACGTGAAGAAGTCTGAAATTTAATCAAGAATTAGAAATATAAAAAAATATGAACAATAAAAATTTATATTTTGTGGAACGAAAAATTGTAATCCTTTATCACAATGGTCTACATTTGTTGACCTGGCTCTCGCTGATCGGGAAACTGTGCCAAGCCTCGTGCCAAGCACGTGACATCTGACGTTAGTTCTAGGCATGTTCTACTGATTTTGTTAGAGGTCAAGGCTGCCCTGAAGACATTGGTAAGACTATTTTATTTTTGCACGTCTAACGGCTCAATTACTTGGTTACAACAGGCAAAATAAAAGGAAAGAGAGATCGCGGCCGACAAAGAGAGAAAATACTGGATAGCCTGGTGTCATGGCATGGAAAACAGTCAACAACAGAACTGATACAATGCACTGTAGATAGAAGATTGTGGAGGGACATGATCACCTACGCCAACCGGTATGGCACATGATGATGATGAACGGCTCAATTCATCAAATTGTGTTTATTATCATAGAAATAAAAACTAGAATAGCTCAGGCCAAAATAGCATTTCAGAAAACGAAAAACGTCTAATGCAAAAAATCTATGGTTAATAGAAGTGAGAAAGAGAGTTCATCAGTGCTATATAGAACCAATAATGACCTATGCAAGCGAATCATGGACAGTAGACAAACAAATGAATAGACGATTAGAGGCCACAGAGATGGGATTTCTCAGAAGAATGTTGAAAGTTCGCTGGACAGCTAAAAAGACCAATGAAGAAGTTCTCAAAGAGGCCAACCCAAAAAGGTAGCTCCTAAAAAACAACAGAAAGAAACTATCAATATTTTTTTTCGGGCACATCATGAGAAGAGAAAGTTGGAATACTTAGTTACAACTGGAAAAATACATGGAAAGAGAGATCGCGGACGAAAAGAGAGAAATTACTGGGTAGATTGGTGTCATGGCATGGAAAACAGTCAACAACAGAACTGATACGATGAACTGTGGATATTCCCCGGACAGCTAAAAAGACCAATAAAGACAAAAGGCCGGCACAAAAAGGGAGCTCCTAAAAACATCAGAAAGAAAATCTTAGAAAAATATAATATTAATAATAACAATTGTAGTAGTAATGATGTGAAAATAGTATTTTAAAAATGTACTGACAAAAAAGAGAAGCCTTAAGCATTATCAAACAAACAGGACAGTTTCAATATATGAAACAGAAGTCAGACAAGGCTGTGTTCTGTTACCGAATTTGTTCTCACTTTACAGCGAATATATAATGAGATCAATAGTAGACAAAAAGGAATTGAAGTCAACGGTCACAACATAAATAATTTGCGATATGCGGATGACACAGTCTTAATAGCAGAGACAGAGAGTGAACTACAAGAAATGATAGACATAATAGTAAAATAAAGCAACAAGGAAACTCTCATGTCTGAATAAAACAGAAGTAATGGTCATATCAAAGAAACAATCATCACCAGCATGCAGCATAAAAATAAACAGGACAAATCTGAAACAAGTCAAATACTTGGGAACAATGATATCAGATGGAAGATGCACCACAAAAATAAAAAACAGAATAGTTCAGGCAAAAATAACATTTCAGAAAATGAAAATCGTCTTATGCAACAAATCTATGTCACGAGAAGTGAGAAGGATAATTAATCGGTGCTATATAGAGCCAATTCTGAACTATGGAAGTGAATCATGGACAGTAAACAAAGAAATGAAAAGACGATTAGAGGCTACAGAGATGGGATTTCTCAGAAGAATGTTGAAAGTTCCCTGGACAGCTAAAAAGACCAATGAGGAAATTCTCAGAGGCCAGCACAAAAAGTGAGATCCTAAAAAAACATCAGAAAAATACAATATAGATTTTTCGGGCACATCACAAGAAGACGAAAGTTAGAATACTTGGTTACAACAGCAAAATACAAGTGAAGAAAGATCATGGACGACAAAAAGAAAGATACCAGATATCTTGGTGTCATTGCATGGAAAACAGTCAAGAACAGAATTAATGCGATGCCCGGTGGATAGAGAATTGTGGAAGACATGATCGCCTATGCCACCTTGTGTGGCACATGATGATGATTACATTATTGGAACACTTGGGAAATCAAATGAGAGTATCACACGACAAACCTGTTTTGTTTTAGAATCAAAGGGAAGAGACAAGTGGGGATGATATACTCAGAGAAGACAGGTGAAAGCAGAGATGGGGTAAACATGGAACTATCTTAAGAGAATGGCACGAAACGGGGTGGCTTGGAAAGTATTTGTGAAGACCTTTGCTCCACAGGGAGCTGAAAGATAGAGAAATGGAACTTAAGCGTCTAGAAAACTATAAAATAACGAGCTCACTGATAGTGTCCAGCGAGTCATAGCTCACTGATAGTGTCCAGCGAGTCATAGCTCACTGATAGTGTCCATCGAGTCATAGCTCACTGATAGTGTCCAGCGAGTCATAGCTCACTGATAGTGTTCAGCGAGTCATAGCTCACTGATAGTGTCCAGCTAATCAGAACTCAATGATAGTGTCCAGCAAATCATAGCTCAATGATAATGTCCAGCGAGTCATAGCTCACTGATAGTGTCCAGCGAGTCATAACTCACTGATAGTGTCCAGCGAGTCATAGCTCACTGATAGTGTCCAGCGAGTCATAGCTCACTGATAGTGTCCAGCGAGTCATAGCTCACTGATAGTGTCCAGCGAGTCATGGCTCACTGATAGTGTCCAGCGAGTCAGAACTCAATGATAGTGTCCAGCGAGTCATAGCTCACTGATAGTGTCCAGCGAGTCATGGCTCACTGATAGTGTCCAGCAAATCAGAACTCAATGATAGTGTCCAGCGAGTCATAGCTCACTGATAGTGTCCAGCGAGTCATAGCTCACTGATAGTGTCCAGCGAGTCATAGCTCACTGATAGTGTCCAGCGAGTCATAGCTCACTGACAGTGTCCAGCGAGTCATAACTCACTGATAGTGTCCAGCGAGTCATAGCTCACTGATAGTGTCCAGCGAGTCATAGCTCACTGATAGTGTCCAGCGAGTCATAGCTCACTGATAGTGTCCAGCGAGTCATAGCTCACTGATAGTGTCCAGCTAATCAGAACTCAATGATAGTGTCCAGCTAATCAGAACTCAATGATAGTGTCCAGCAAATCATAGCTCAGTGATAATGTCCAGCGAGTCATAGCTCACTGATAGTGTCCAGCGAGTCATAACTCACTGATAGTGTCCAGCGAGTCATAGCTCACTGATAGTGTCCAGCGAGTCATAGCTCACTGATAGTGTCCAGCGAGTCATAGCTCACTGATAGTGTCCAGCGAGTCATAGCTCACTGATAGTGTCCAGCGAGTCAGAACTCAAAGATAGTGTCCAGCGAGTCATAGCTCACTGATAGTGTCCAGCGAGTCATGGCTCACTGATAGTGTCCAGCAAATCAGAACTCAATGATAGTGTTCAGCGAGTCATAGCTCACTGATAGTGTCCAGCGAGTCAGAGCTCACTGACAGTGTCCAGCGAGTCATAACTCACTGATAGTGTCCAGCTAGTCATAACTCACTGATAGTGTCCAGCTAGTCATAGCTCACTGATAGTGTCCAGCGAGTCATAGCTCACTGATAGTTTCCAACAAATCAGAGCTCACTGATAGTGTCCAGCGAGTCATAGCTCACTGATATTTCCAACAAATCAGAGCTCACTGATAGTGTCCAGCGAGTCATAGCTCACTGATACTGTCCAGCGAGTCATAGCTCACTGATAGTGTCCATCGAGTCAGAGCTCACTGATAGGGAGTCAGTATCAGTACAAGAACAGATGAAGACTTCACACCACTCATCAGTAGTACTTCTTGAAAAAGTCGAACCAAATCTGACCAAGCTATGATGAATCGAAGAGGGAAGCAGCGCGGTTTCATGAAACGTGCTAACATCGGATGTATTGGGCCAAAGGCAATATATTGAAGTATGCTGTGCACACGTTAAATCAGTGGTAAAGCAGCAGTTAACGTATTGGGCTACAGAAGACAAGAAATCGCGTTCGATTCTGAAAAGAGGGTTTTTTTTTTTAAATTCCTTCACTGATGACCTACGTCGCGAGTCATCATGTTCATCTATAACCCTTGATCTTTTTGATGTATAACAGTTCAACGGTTGATCTTTTCCCGTGCCACGCCATCAAAACATCCTGCATCCTTTCCCCAAGGAAAAAAAATCCGAGGACATTCCTGGCCCATGTGCACGAGCTCCGTAGCACGGCCTGAGATCTATGGGGTGGGTAGGTTTCTGATGACAACTTTGCCCGGGCTGCGGCACATATTTATGACCTCTTTTTTTTTATTTTAACTGCCAATGGATAATTAACGTGCGTTAGTGCACACTGGACCTCCTGTTTATTATCCCGTTATCCGAGAGGGCTAGACATGGGATCTCACTACCCAGAGAGGGCTAGACATGGGATCTCACTACCCAGAGAGGGCTAGACATGGGATCTCACTACCCAGAGAGGGCTAGACATGGGATCTCACTACCCAGAGAGGTCTAGACATGGCATCTCACTACCCAGAGAGGTCTAGACATGGGATCTCACTACACAGAGAGGGCTGGACATGGGATCTCACTACCCAGAGAGGTCTAGACATGGGATCTCGCTACCGAAGAGATCCGAGGAGGGTAACGCCATAAAGAACCACGGATTCATTTTTTCCTATTTTAAAAAAATCCACACCATTTCCAGTTGGCTTTGAACCCGCGTCTTTGCTGTCCTGAGGTCAAGGCCATGTCTCTAAACTACCCAGCCTTTCCCCCCCCCCCCCCCCACCCAAAAAAAAAATCCTTTAACTCTGTATATTAGACAAATACTCAAAACCCACAAGTGGATATCAAAATAGAGGGAATAGACCTGAAGACAGTTCAGAACTACAACTACCTTGGACATACTATAACCAGTGATGGAAAATGTAAAACTGAAATAAACAAAACAATATGAATGGCAAAAAGTATTCTCAATGCCTTGAAAAATATGCTAACATCAAAACAAATAACACCAGGGCTGAAATTAAGTTAAGTAAAATGTTATATCGTCTCAACATTCCTATTTGGTGCAGGAACATGGACATTAGACAAGAAAACAGAACAGAGAATTGAAGCCTTTGGAAAGTGGATTTATAGAAGAATAGGTAGAATTGGGTGGAAGGAAAAGAAAACAACTGATGACGTCTTAAAATAACTAAAAATGAAAAGAGAACTACTAAACACAATGCAAACAAGACAAATGCGATTTTTGGCCATGTTTAAAAGACACAACAGCCTACTAAAGTAATCCCGGAGGGGAAAATACAAGGTAAAAGAGGCAGAGGCAGACCAAGACTAACATGGACGAGTAACATCAAAAGATGAACAAGTCAGCCTAAGACAACCTGCACCATCAAAGCAAAAGACAGAGCAGAATAACGCTCCATGGTAGCCAAACTTTGTTGCGGAGATGGCACTCGATGATGATGATGATGATGATGATGATGATGATGATGATGATGATTGGACAAAGAGAATTGTCTTCATGAATCCAGCCATCATCAGAAGTACAGAAACATGACACTTATTCTACGCTGTGTATGGGGGGAGGGGGGGAGGGAATGAAAGAAAAAATAGATAGATGGATAGAGAGAAAATATACAAGACGGTTTAAGAGAATGAGTTTGGTAGACAGCCTACAACAGAATTAATAAATATCGGTAGAGATAGAACTTCCGGTTCGTTACAAAATGGAAGTCGTGTGTTCCTTGTTGCAGTTTCTTCATATTCCTAGTCTGGCTTGCTGTTGGAGCTACTGAGTTTAGTGCTCTGTGCACACCGTGAGCTGTGTGTTTCATCCAGATTGTGTTTCGATATTCTGATTGCTTACGATGAATGATGATAACGTATTACGACGGACAATCCAGCTGCGTTCACTTTCGGTACCGCTAGGCCTTATGTTTTTTGGCGTGTGCTGTAGCTGCTATGTTGGAGACTGCAGCTGCCTTTCTTTGCTTGGATCCCTCATGAGATGTGTTTTAATTCGATGATGCCACTGGAACGGGCGGTTGAGCAATTATGAATTTTAATTCGTTTGCAGTGATACCGGGCCTTCGACTAACTACAACTATAACCGAGGTCGTGTTTCTCTTGTCGTCTTGCGTGGACCTTTGGGTGTAGGGCTGACAACCTTACTCTGAGACTCGTATAGGGGCAAACCCGGGCGGGGAAACATCCATGGTTGCTGTATCATCTTGTAGTGTTATATGGAATTGACTAACATCGAAAACCTGGTCAAGAGATTAATCATCATCATCATCATCAAGTACCGTGCCTACTGGCGTAGGTGATCATGTCTCTCCACAATTTTCGATCTCGGCAGCTATTTATCATTTCTGTTGTTGACCTTCTGCCAAGCCATTCTCTTAAGCTGTTCTAATGTTGTGGCGATTCATGATTGTAAAAGAAATTACGACGGTGGTTTTCTGTTGCCTTCCGTCGGTTTGTTTACGGTTGGCTCCACTAGCCTTTGACTAAAAGTCTCACCCACAAGGCAGTGGGTTGTTTTAGTCCGGGGTACTCTCCTTAGCCTTTTACTCTCCCAAGCTTGCCTGCAAGGCAGCAGGGCAGCCACAGGTTGTACTGTTTACTGCATACAGTAGCAGGTAAAATTACCTGACCTGACTATATTAATAGTACAGTGAAAGATATTACGAGATCTATCTATATTAAGAGATTAATAGTATAGTGAAAGATATTACGAGATCTATCTATATTAAGAGATTAATAGTATAGTGAAAGATATTACGAGATCTATCTATATTAAGAGATAATAGTACAGTGAAAGATATTACGAGATCTATCTATATTAAGAGATTAATAGTACAGTGAAAGATATTACGAGATCTATCTATATTAAGAGATTAATAGTACAGTGAAAGATATTACGAGATCTATCTATATTAAGAGATTAATAGTACAGTGAAAGATATTACGAGATCTATCTATATTAAGAGATTAATAGTACAGTGAAAGATATTACGAGATCTATCTATATTAAGAGATTAATAGTACAGTGAAAGATATTACGAGATCTATCTATATTAAGAGATTAATAGTACAGTGAAAGATATTACGAGATCTATCTATATTAAGAGATTAATAGTACAGTGAAAGATATTACGAGATCTATCTATATTAAGAGATAATAGTACAGTGAAAGATATTACGAGATCTATCTATATTATCTATCCTGTGTGTTACCGGGGCCTCATTATGAGGGAAGTAAAGAATAGTGACACTGTGACCTTCCAGGCATGTCGTATGAGGCGACTAAGGAGATTGATCGATGGCTTGACAAGCTGTCATTGTAAAAAGTATTGTTATGGAAACAGAGCCATAGATTTTAGAAGCAGTGATTTCTGCAATATGTGCCACTTTGGCACGCAAGGTTTCTGTTTTTGAGATTGTGGCTCTGCCCTATGTGCCGTCTTCGGCTCGAAAGGACAATAGATAGATAGATAGATAGATCTATATTAAGAGATTAATAGTACAGTGAAAGATATTACGAGATCTATCTATATTAAAAAATTAATAGAACAGTGAAAATCATCTGCCCGAAAGTGCCAACGTGAATAGATTAATTCAAGACTACTATAGAGATAAGAGAAATGGTCATGCAACCAAAGATCTCATCTACAATTAGGAAGAGAAGACGGACATAGGTCAGACATGTGCTGAGAAGAGACAACAAGAGAATCCCAAAACAGGCTCTTCTATGGGAAACATCAGGATACAGGAAAAAGTCAGATCTAGAGAGACACTAAAAAGAACACTTATAAGAGAAGTAAAATTGGCAGGCATAGACTCATTAGATAAGATCAAACATCTCGCCAAGAATAGAGATGGAACCCTATGTGACGTCACGCTGCGAGTGAAGAATCAAGATCAAGTACAGATAGAAAGTTGTGACGAGACAAGATCACCTCTGCTTTTAATTTATATTAATAATAATAATAATAATAATAATAATAATAACTATTTTTTTCGAAACTGCGCTATTATTTTGATATTTTAGCCCAAAACCTGCGGCCGGACGTAACATAAACAACCAAATATTATGATTATTGTTTACATGACGGAAACACTCAGACCTCAAAGACTATCTATGCAAACAAATATTGTTAGGTAACTATAGTAAGTAAGGAGTACACGCTCTCAGCGAGTGACGGAACAGCAGCCGTTTCCGGAGTACGTTGAGGGCAAAGGTCAACAAGATTTCATAGATATTTTTCACAGCAGTTTGTTACTGAAATCTTAGTTGCCTGTTGGATCGTTCTGATGATAAACATTATCCGTACATATTGCTGATTAAACAAATCAGTACGTTGGACAGACCCATTGGTGCTTAATTAACTTCAATAGCGGTGCAAAGATCTGCACGCTGATGGTAGCGGAAGGTCGACAGTTAGACACGTACTCTTGAGTGGCTTAGGACATGACTCCTGATTTCACGGATTCTAAAAATAGCAAACGTATTAATTACCAATCATCATGTGCCATACCAGTTGGCGTAGGCGATCATGTCCCTCCACAATCTTCTATCTGCCGAGCATCGTATCAGTTTTGTTGTTGACTGTTTCTCATGCCATGACACCAAGCTATCTAGTATTTTCTTTCTTTGTCGCCCACGACTTCTTCCTTGTAATTTTCCAGTTGTAACCAAGTATTCCAACTTTCCTCTTCTCATGATGTACCTCAAAAACTTCGCTTGTTTCCTTTTGATGCTTTTAGGAGCTCCCTTTTTGTGTTGGCCTCTTTGAGAACTTCCTCATTGGTCTTTTTAGCTGTCCAGGGAACTTTCAACATTCTTCTGAGAAATCCCATCTCTGTGGCCTCTAATCGCCTTTTATTTATTTATTTTTTGGGTCTACTGTCCATTATTCGCTTCTATAGGTCAGAATTGTCTTGTAGAGCATCGTTTAACAATTATAGGGGTCTTTATGATATTTCTCTTGACTTTAATTTTGTCCTTGAAACAAACCTGTCACTTATTTCATGGACTCCTTCTGAGTGACAAGAAGATTCAATCAATCGATCAATCAGTCAATCAATCAGTCAATATGTCAATCAGTCAATCAATCAACCAGTCAGTCCATAGATAAATCAGTCAATCAATCCACTAATCAGTCAATCAATCCATCAACCAGTCAATCAGTAAATCGATCGATCAATCAGTCAATCAATTAATCAGTCAATAAATCGATCAATCAGTCAAACAATCATCAGTCAGTCAATCAATCCACTAATCAGTCAATGAATCCACTAATCAGTCAATCAATCAATCAATCAATCAGTCAATATGTCAATCAGTCAATCAATCAACTAGTCAGTCAATCCATAGATCAATCAGTCAATCAATCCACTAATCAGTCAATCAATCCACTAATCAGTCAATCAATCCACTAATCAGCCAATCAATCCATCAACCAGTCAATCGATCGATCAATCAGTCAATCAATTAATCAATCAATCAATCAGTCAAATAAACAATCAATCAGTCAAATGGCATTCAGGTACCATTTGAAACCACTGATAAAGCCTGTATCCATCTTATTCATTGTCAGCGCCACAAGCTAGTATATTTCTTGTTGACTTGCTTTATTTGCCATTTTTGGAACCTTCTGCCCATTTTTCCCACGTACAGACCAAGTCATCATCATCATGTGTTTGACCACAAATGTCGTTCTATAAAGTTTATGAAAAGGTCTTTTAGCGTAAAGCCCTTCTTCTTCTTCTACGTCAACTTCTTCTACTTCTACTTCTACTTCTTTTTCTTCTAATTCTACTTCTTCTTCTACTTCTTCTTTTTCTACTTCTACTTCTTCTACTTCTAATTCTTCTTCTACTTCTACTTCTTCTTCCTCTTCTACCTCTACTTCTTCTTCTCTTCTACTTCTTCTACTTCTTCTACTTCTTCTACTTCTACTTCTTCTACTTCTTCTTCTACTTCTTCTACTTCTTCTACTTTTTCTTCTTCTACTTCTTCTTCTCCTTCTACTTCTTCTTCTCCTTCTTCTTCTACTTCTTCTTCTACTTCTTCTACATCTTCTTCTTCTCCTACTCATTCTACTTCTACATCTTCTTCTCCTACTCATTCGACTTCTTATTGTTCTTCTACTATTTCTTCTACTTCTTCTTCTCCTACTCATTCTACTTCTTCTACTTCTTCTACTTCTTCTACTTCTTCTTCTTCTTCTTCTTCTTCTTCTCCTACTAATTCTACTTCTTCTACTTCTTCTACTCTTCTTCTTCTTCTACTTCTTCTACTTCTTCTCTACTTCTTCTTCAACTTCTTCTTCTTCTCCTACTCATTCTACTTCTACTTCTTCTTCTTCTTCTCCTACTCATTCTACTTCTTCTGTTCTTCTACTATTTCTTCTACTTCTTCTTCTCCTACTCATTCTACTTCTTCTACTTCTTCTACTTCTTCTTCTTCTCTACTCATTCTACTTCTTCTACTTCTTCTACTTCTTCTACTTCTTCTTCTTCTTCTTCTTTACTTCTTCTTCTTCTCCTACTCATTCTACTTCTTCTACTTCTTCTTCTTCTTTTTCTTCTTCTTCTCCTACTCATTCTACTTCTACTTCTTCTACTTCTTCTACTTCTTCTTCTTTTTCTTCTTCTTCTCCTACTCATTCTTCTTCTTCTACTTATTCTACTTCTTCTTCTTTTCTACTTCTACTTCTTCTTCTTCTTCTTCTACTTCTTCTACTTCTTCTTCTACTTATTCTTCTACTTCTACTTATTCTACTTCTTTTTCTACTTCTACTTCTTCTTCTTCTTCTACTTCTTCTACTTCTTCTTCTACTTCTTCTTCTCCTTCTACTTATTCTCCTTCCTCTTCTTCTTTTATTCTTCTTTTATTTTCTTCTTCTACTACTTCTTCGACTTCTTCTTCTACTCCTTCTACTTCTTTTTCTCCTTCTACTTCTTCTTTTCCTTCTCTTCTCCTTCTACTTCTTCTTTCCTTCTCCTTCTACTTCTTCTTTTCCTTCTTCTTCTCCTTCTACTTCTTCTTTTCCTTCTATTCTCCTTCTACTTCTTCTTTTCCTTCTTCTTCTCCTTCTACTTCTTCTTTTCCTTCATCTTCTCCTTCTACTTCTTCTTTCTTCTCTTCTCCTTCTACTTCTTCTTTCCCTTCTACGTCTACTACTTTTTCTTCTACTTCTTCTTCTACTTCTACTACTTCTTCTACTTCTCCTTCTACTTCTTCTTTTCCTTCTTCTTCTCCTTCTACTTCTTCTTTTCCTTCTTCTTCTCCTTCTACTTCTTCTTTCCCTTCTATGTCTACTACTTTTTCTTCTACTTCTTCTTCTACTTCTACTACTCTTCTACTTCTCCTTCTACTTCTTCTTCTACTTCTTCTTCTACTTCTACTACTTCTTCTACTTCTCCTTCTACTTCTTCTACTTCTTCTTCTACTGTGTGTCAGTGCGAAACAAAATCAGTTCAGAAATTAGCGATGAACAGTGTGGTTTTGTTAGAGATAAAGGAACGAGCAATGCCATTTATATTATAAGATCTTTAGTAGAAAGAGCCATAGAGGTTAAAACAGATCTATACCTATGTTCCATAGATTACACCAAGGCATTTGATAAAGTAGAGCACCAAGAAATAATCAAAATTTTAGAAAGCATAAACGTAGACAGTAAAGATCTAAGAATAATAAAGAACATGTACTGGCAACAAACAGCGACCATAAGAACTGGAAACCAATTGGGAATGTTTCAAGAAATAAAACAGGGTGTTAGACAGGGTTGTGTTCTATCACCGGATGTGTTTAATATTTATAGTGAAAGTATTTTAAGATCCATAAGGGACATGCCTGGAATAACAATTGGCGGTCATAATATAAATAATCTAAGGTATGCTGATGATACAGTATTAATCGCTAAGAGTGAAAATGGGTTACAAGAAATGTTGGACATTATAGTGAAGGAAAGCAAAAATAAAGGACTCAGCCTTAATAGCAAAAAGACAGAGGTAATGGTAACAACAAAGAAAAAGACATCACCTCAGTGCAAAATAAAGACAAGTGGAACAATATTAAAACAGGTAAATGAATTTAAATATTTGGGAACTTTGTTAACCTCAGACGGAAGATGTACAAAAGTGGTGAGATGAAGAATGGCTCAGGCAAAAGCAGCTTTCCAAAAAATGTGGAAGATACTATGCAATCCATTTTTGACAATAGAAACAAGAAAAAGAGTTCTTAAATGTTATGTAGAGCCAGTCTTAACATATGGATGCGAATCATGGACAATAGGACAACAGACAAGAAAATCACTGGAGTCTGTAGAAATGTGGTTTTACAGAAGAATGTTGAGAGTACCATGGACAGCTAAGAAGAGTAATGAAAACGTTCTGAGAGAGGTCAAAGCAAAAAGAGAGTTAATTTCCAATATTAGGAAGAAACAATCATCATTTTTTGGCCATGTAATGAGAAAAGAACAACTGGAATATATTGTAACAACTGGAAAAATTTAGGGAAGAAGAGATAGAGGGAAGCAAAGAGAAAAAATAACAGACAGCTTAAGATAATGGCTTGCAGAAGATCAATAACAGAAATGATAAATAGCTGCCGAGATCGAAAGTTCTGGAGAGACATGATCACCTTCGCCAGTAGACCCGGTACTTGATGATGATTGAATTCTTCTACCTCTTCTACTTCTTCATCTACTTCTACTTCTTCTACTTCTTCTACCTCTTCTACTTCTTCATCTACTTCTACTTCTTCATCTACTTCTACTTCTTCTACTTCTTCTACCTCTTCTACTTCTTCATCTACTTCTACTTCTTCATCTACTTCTACTTCTTCTACTTCTTCTTCTACTTCTACTTCTTCTACCTCTTCTACCTCTTCATCTACTTCTACTTCTTCTACCTCTTCTACTTCTTCATCTACTTCTACTTCTTCATCTACTTCTACTTCTTCTACTTCTTCTTCTACTTCTTCTACTCTTCTACTTCTTCATCTACTTCTACTTCTTCTACTTCTTCTACCTCCTCTACTTCTTCATCTACTTCTACTTCTTCATCTACTTCTACTTCTGCTACTTCTTCTTCTACTTCTACTTCTTCTACCTCTTCTACTTCTTCATCTACTTCTACTTCTTCTACCTCTTCTACTTCTTCATCTACTTCTACTTCTTCTACCTCTTCTACTTCTACTTCTTCTACCTCTTATACTTCTTCATCTACTCTTACTTCTTCTACTTCTTCTTCTTTTTCTTCTACTTCTTCTTCTACTTCTACTTCTTCTACCTCTTCTACTTCTTCTACTTCTACTTCTTCTACCTCTTCTACTTCTTCATCTACTTCTACTTCTTCTTCTTTTTTTCTTCTACTTCTTCTTCTTCTACTTCTTCTTCTACTTCTTCTTCTACTTCTACTTCTTCTTCTTGTTCTTCTACTTCTTCTTCTTCTACTTCTTCTTCTTCTTCTGCTTCTACTTCTTCTACTACTTCTTCTACTACTTCTTCTTCTACTTCTTCTTCTACTTCTTCTTCTTCTTCTACTTCTTTTTCTACTACTTTTTATTCTTCTTCTACTTCATCTTCTACGTCTTCTTCCTCTACTTCTTCTTCTACTTCTTCTCCTTCTACTTCTTCTCCTTCTTCTACTTCTTCTTCTACGTCTTCTTCTTCTACTTCTTCTTCTACTTCTTCTCCTTCTTCTACTTCTTCTTCTATTTCTTCTTCTTCTACTTCTTCTTCTACTTCTTCTACGTCTTCTTCTACCTCTTCTTCTACTTCTTCTTCTATGTCTTCTTCTACTTCTTCTTCTCCTTCTTCTTCTTCTTCTACTTCTTCTTCTACTTCTTCTCCTTCTTCTACTTCTTCTTCTACGTCTTCTTCTTCTACTTCTTCTTCTACTTCTTCTTCTTCTACTTCTTCTTCTACTTCTTCTTCTACGTCTTCTTCTTCTACTTCTTCTTCTACTTCTTCTTCTACGTCTTCTTCTTCTACTTCTTCTACTTCTTCTTCTACTTCTTCTTCTACGTCTTCTTCTTCTACTTCTTCAACCTCTTCTTCTACTTCTTCTCCTTCTTCTACTTCTTCTTCTACTTCTTCTTCTTCTTCTACTTCTTATTCTACTTCTTCTCCTTCTTCTACTTCTTCAACCTCTTCTTCTACTTCTTCTCCTTCTTCTACTTCTTCTTCTACTTCTTCTCCTTCTTCTACTTCTTATTCTACTTCTTCTCCTTCTTCTACTTCTTCAACCTCTTCTTCTACTTCTTCTCCTTCTTCTACTTCTTCTTCTACTTCTTCTCCTTCTTCTACTTCTTATTCTACTTCTTCTTCTTCTTCTACTTCTTCTTCTACGTCTTCTTCTTCTTCTACTTCATCTTCTACGTCTTCTTCTACTTCTTCTCCTTCTTCTACTTCTTATTCTACTTCTTCTCCTTCTTCTACTTCTTCTTCTACTTCTTCTCCTTCTTCTACTTCTTCTTCTACTTCTTCTCCTTCGTCTACTTCTTCTTCTACTTCTTCTCCTTCTTCTACTTCTTCTTCTACGTCTTCTTCATCTTCTACTTCATCTTCTACGTCTTCTTCTTCTACTTCATCTGCTACGTCTTCTACTTCTACTTCTATTTCTACTTCTCTTTCTACTTCTTCTTCTTCTTCTACGTCTTCTTCTACGTCTTCTTCTACCTCTTCTTCTACTTCTTCTTCTACTTCTTCTTCTACTTCTTCTTCTACTTCTTCTTCTACTTCTTCTTCTACTTCTTCTTCTATGTCTTCTTCTATGTCCTCTTCTACGTCTTCTTCTACTTCTTCTTCTCCTTCTTCTTCTACTTCTTCTTCTACTTCTTCTTCTACTTCTTCTTCTACTTCTTCTTCTATGTCTTCTTCTACTTCTTCTTCTACTTCTTCTTCTACGTCTTCTTCTACCTCTTCTTCTACTTCTTCTTCTATGTCTTCTTCTACTTCTTCTTCTACTTCTTCTTCTCCTTCTTCTTCTACTTCTTCTTCTACTTCTTCTTCTACGTCTTCTTCTACCTCTTCTTCTACTTCTTCTTCTACTTCTTCTTCTACTTCTTCTTCTATGTCTTCTTCTACTTCTTCTTCTACTTCTTCTTCTACGTCTTCTTCTACGTCTTCTTCTACCTCTTCTTCTACTTCTTCTTCTATGTCTTCTTCTACTTCTTCTTCTCCTTCTTCTTCTACTTCTTCTTCTACTTCTTCTTCTACGTCTTCTTCTACCTCTTCTTCTACTTCTTCTTCTTCTTCTACGTCTTCTTCTACGTCTTCTTCTACCTCTTCTTCTACTTCTTCTTCTACTTCTTCTTCTACTTCTTCTTCTACTTCTTCTTCTACTTCTTCTTCTACTTCTTCTTCTACTTCTTCTTCTACGTCTTCTTCTATGTCTTCTTCTATGTCTTCTTCTACGTCTTCTTCTACTTCTTCTTCTATGTCTTCCTCTACTTCTTCTTCTACTTCTTCTTCTCCTTCTTCTTCTACTTCTTCTTCTACTAATTCTTCTACGTCTTCTTCTACCTCTTCTTCTACTTCTTCTATGTCTTCTTCTACTTCTTCTTCTCCTTCTTCTTCTACTTCTTCTTCTACTTCTTCTTCTACTTCTTCTTCTACGTCTTCTTCTACCTCTTCTTCTACTTCTTCTTCTATGTCTTCTTCTACCTCTTCTTCTACTTCTTCTTCTACTTCTTCTTCTACTTCTTCTTCTACTTCTTCTTCTACTTCTTCTTCTACTTCTTCTTCTACCTCTTCTTCTACTTCTTCTTCTATGTCTTCTTCTACCTCTTCTTCTACTTCTTCTTCTACTTCTTCTTCTACGTCTTCTTCTACCTCTTCTTCTACTTCTTCTTCTACGTCTTCTTCTACCTCTTCTTCTACTTCTTCTTCTACTTCTTCTTCTACGTCTTCTTCTATGTCTTCTTCTATGTCTTCTTCTACGTCTTCTTCTACTTCTTCTTCTATGTCTTCCTCTACTTCTTCTTCTACTTCTTCTTCTCCTTCTTCTTCTACTTCTTCTTCTACTTCTTCTTCTACTTCTTCTTCTACGTCTTCTTCTACCTCTTCTTCTACTTCTTCTATGTCTTCTTCTACTTCTTCTTCTCCTTCTTCTTCTACTTCTTCTTCTACTTCTTCTTCTACTTCTTCTTCTACGTCTTCTTCTACCTCTTCTTCTACTTCTTCTTCTATGTCTTCTTCTACTTCTTCTTCTCCTTCTTCTTCTACTTCTTCTACTACTTCTTCTACTACTTCTTCTTCTACTTCTTCTTCTACTTCTTCTTCTTCTTCTACTTCTTTTTCTACTACTTTTTATTCTTCTTCTACTTCATCTTCTACGTCTTCTTCCTCTACTTCTTCTTCTACTTCTTCTCCTTCTACTTCTTCTCCTTCTTCTACTTCTTCTTCTACGTCTTATTCTTCTACTTCTTCTTCTACTTCTTCTCCTTCTTCTACTTCTTCTTCTATTTCTTCTTCTTCTACTTCTTCTTCTACTTCTTCTACGTCTTCTTCTACCTCTTCTTCTACTTCTTCTTCTATGTCTTCTTCTACTTCTTCTTCTCCTTCTTCTTCTTCTTCTACTTCTTCTTCTACTTCTTCTCCTTCTTCTACTTCTTCTTCTACGTCTTCTTCTTCTACTTCTTCTTCTACTTCTTCTTCTTCTACTTCTTCTTCTACTTCTTCTTCTACGTCTTCTTCTTCTACTTCTTCTTCTACTTCTTCTTCTACGTCTTCTTCTTCTACTTCTTCTACTTCTTCTTCTACTTCTTCTTCTACGTCTTCTTCTTCTACTTCTTCAACCTCTTCTTCTACTTCTTCTCCTTCTTCTACTTCTTCTTCTACTTCTTCTTCTTCTTCTACTTCTTATTCTACTTCTTCTCCTTCTTCTACTTCTTCAACCTCTTCTTCTACTTCTTCTCCTTCTTCTACTTCTTCTTCTACTTCTTCTCCTTCTTCTACTTCTTATTCTACTTCTTCTCCTTCTTCTACTTCTTCAACCTCTTCTTCTACTTCTTCTCCTTCTTCTACTTCTTCTTCTACTTCTTCTCCTTCTTCTACTTCTTATTCTACTTCTTCTTCTTCTTCTACTTCTTCTTCTACGTCTTCTTCTTCTTCTACTTCATCTTCTACGTCTTCTTCTACTTCTTCTCCTTCTTCTACTTCTTATTCTACTTCTTCTCCTTCTTCTACTTCTTCTTCTACTTCTTCTCCTTCTTCTACTTCTTCTTCTACTTCTTCTCCTTCGTCTACTTCTTCTTCTACTTCTTCTCCTTCTTCTACTTCTTCTTCTACGTCTTCTTCATCTTCTACTTCATCTTCTACGTCTTCTTCTTCTACTTCATCTGCTACGTCTTCTACTTCTACTTCTATTTCTACTTCTCTTTCTACTTCTTCTTCTTCTTCTACGTCTTCTTCTACGTCTTCTTCTACCTCTTCTTCTACTTCTTCTTCTACTTCTTCTTCTACTTCTTCTTCTACTTCTTCTTCTACTTCTTCTTCTACTTCTTCTTCTATGTCTTCTTCTATGTCCTCTTCTACGTCTTCTTCTACTTCTTCTTCTCCTTCTTCTTCTACTTCTTCTTCTACTTCTTCTTCTACTTCTTCTTCTACTTCTTCTTCTATGTCTTCTTCTACTTCTTCTTCTACTTCTTCTTCTACGTCTTCTTCTACCTCTTCTTCTACTTCTTCTTCTATGTCTTCTTCTACTTCTTCTTCTACTTCTTCTTCTCCTTCTTCTTCTACTTCTTCTTCTACTTCTTCTTCTACGTCTTCTTCTACCTCTTCTTCTACTTCTTCTTCTACTTCTTCTTCTACTTCTTCTTCTATGTCTTCTTCTACTTCTTCTTCTACTTCTTCTTCTACGTCTTCTTCTACGTCTTCTTCTACCTCTTCTTCTACTTCTTCTTCTATGTCTTCTTCTACTTCTTCTTCTCCTTCTTCTTCTACTTCTTCTTCTACTTCTTCTTCTACGTCTTCTTCTACCTCTTCTTCTACTTCTTCTTCTTCTTCTACGTCTTCTTCTACGTCTTCTTCTACCTCTTCTTCTACTTCTTCTTCTACTTCTTCTTCTACTTCTTCTTCTACTTCTTCTTCTACTTCTTCTTCTACTTCTTCTTCTACTTCTTCTTCTACGTCTTCTTCTATGTCTTCTTCTATGTCTTCTTATACGTCTTCTTCTACTTCTTCTTCTATGTCTTCCTCTACTTCTTCTTCTACTTCTTCTTCTCCTTCTTCTTCTACTTCTTCTTCTACTAATTCTTCTACGTCTTCTTCTACCTCTTCTTCTACTTCTTCTATGTCTTCTTCTACTTCTTCTTCTCCTTCTTCTTCTACTTCTTCTTCTACTTCTTCTTCTACTTCTTCTTCTACGTCTTCTTCTACCTCTTCTTCTACTTCTTCTTCTATGTCTTCTTCTACCTCTTCTTCTACTTCTTCTTCTACTTCTTCTTCTACTTCTTCTTCTACTTCTTCTTCTACTTCTTCTTCTACTTCTTCTTCTACCTCTTCTTCTACTTCTTCTTCTATGTCTTCTTCTACCTCTTCTTCTACTTCTTCTTCTACTTCTTCTTCTACGTCTTCTTCTACCTCTTCTTCTACTTCTTCTTCTACGTCTTCTTCTACCTCTTCTTCTACTTCTTCTTCTACTTCTTCTTCTACGTCTTCTTCTATGTCTTCTTCTATGTCTTCTTCTACGTCTTCTTCTACTTCTTCTTCTATGTCTTCCTCTACTTCTTCTTCTACTTCTTCTTCTCCTTCTTCTTCTACTTCTTCTTCTACTTCTTCTTCTACTTCTTCTTCTACGTCTTCTTCTACCTCTTCTTCTACTTCTTCTATGTCTTCTTCTACTTCTTCTTCTCCTTCTTCTTCTACTTCTTCTTCTACTTCTTCTTCTACTTCTTCTTCTACGTCTTCTTCTACCTCTTCTTCTACTTCTTCTTCTATGTCTTCTTCTACTTCTTCTTCTCCTTCTTCTTCTACTTCTTCTTCTACTTCTTCTTCTACGTCTTCTTCTACCTCTTCTTCTACTTCTTCTTCTATGTCTTTTTCTACTTCTTCTTCTCCTTCTTCTTCTACTTCTTCTTCTACGTCTTCTTCTACTTCTTCTTCTACTTCTTCTTCTACTTCTTCTTCTACTTCTTCTTCTATGTCTTCTTCTACTTCTTCTTCTACTTCTTCTTCTACTTCTTCTTCTACTTCTTCTTCTACTTCTTCTTCTACTTCTTCTTCTACTTCTTCTTCTACGTCTTCTTCTACTTCTTCTTCTACTTCTTCTTCTACTTCTTCTTCTACTTCTTCTTCTACTTCTTCTTCTACTTCTACTTCTTCTTCTACTTCTTCTTCTACTTCTTCTTCTACCTCTTCTTCTACTTCTTCTTCTATGTCTTCTTCTACTTCTTCTTCTCCTTCTTCTTCTACTTCTTCTTCTACTTCTTCTTCTACGTCTTCTTCTACGTCTTCTTCTACCTCTTCTTCTACTTCTTCTTCTATGTCTTCTTCTACTTCTTCTTCTACTTCTTCTTCTACGTCTTCTTCTACGTCTTCTTCTACCTCTTCTTCTACTTCTTCTTCTACGTCTTCTTCTACGTCTTCTTCTACCTCTTCTTCTACTTCTTCTTCTATGTCTTCTTCTACTTCTTCTTTTACTTCTGCTTCTACTTCTTCTACTACTTTGTCTTCTTCTACTTCTTCTTCTACTTCTGCTTCTACTTCTTTTTCTACTTTTTCTTCTACTTCTTCTTCTACTTCGTCTTCTATTTCTTCTTCTACGTCTTCTTCTATTTCTTCTTCTACGCTTTCTTCTACTTCTACTTCTACTTCTTCTTCTACTTCTTCATCTTCTACTTCTTCTTCTACTTCTTCTTCTACTTCTTATTCATCTTCTACTTCTTCATCTTCTACTTCTTCGTCTTCATCTAATTCTTCTTCTTCATCTACTTCTTCTTCTTCATCTACTACTTCTTCCTCTTCTACTTATTCTATTACTTCATCTACTTCTTCTTCTTCATCTACTTCTTCTTCTTCATCTACTTCTTCTTCCTCTTCTACTTATTCTATTACTTCATCTACTTCTTCGTCTTCATCTACTTCTTCTTCTTCATCTACTTCTTCTTCTTCATCTACTTCTTCTTCCTCTTCTACTTATTCTATTACTTCATCTACTTCTTCCTCTTATTATTCTTCTACCTTTCAACTCACTGTAAAGGTTTTGTCTTCAACAAACACTTTCAGCCGTTCTGTTTCTTGCCATTCTTTTAAGATCATCCCATGTCTTCCCCACCATATTTATCTCTACTTTCATGTCTTGTCTATGATCATTTTGATTTTCTACTTTGTCTTCTTCCTTTGAAATTCCAAAAACGTGCTTGCTGTATAATACTTTCAGTTGGCTTCCGCAGTGTGTGTTCTATCCAGCGCCATCTTCTTCGCTGTATCTCTTTATCCACTGGTATTTGACTGGTACATTTCCATAATTCTATGTTAGTGATTTTGTTCTACCATTTCCATCCTTTTATCCTGCATAATCATCAATTAACGAAGGTCTGGACCATTGGAGTTAAAAATCAGTTTTGTATTTAGACTAACGTACCACGTCTGCATGAGTAGAAAAATATTGAAGGCTCGTTGTGTTTTGATCTTTCTGTACCATTTTACCTGATTTAAAAAAAAATGTATTCTATCTATACCTCTTCTTCTTTCCTTCCTCATCTGTCTTTTAGCGTTCAGGGGAGATATAATTTGCGGTCTTTTGCCCGTCTGTTCGCCTCTGCTACTGTTATGTTTCCTAGTGCTTCTAATATTCCATCACTCCATCTTTTTCATGGTCGACCCTGGGGTCTGGTGTTCTCACAACGTTTGCTGAAGGCTCGTTGTGTTGTGTTTTGATCTTTCTGCCTTGTCACGTGTCAAAACCATTTTATCTGTTGTTTCTTTATATATTCTATGGCGGGGACTATTCCTAGGTTCTTTCTCAGTTCTTCATTTCTGATCTTATCTCTCAGACTGTTTTCTATGTATTCTATGGCGACAATTAATCTGTAATTTTCTCAGTTCTTCATATCTGATCGTATCTCTCAGATTCTCTCCTGCCATTCGTTTAACACATTTCATCTCCGTAATTGTTATTTTCCTGGCTCTGGAGTCTAGACTCATCTTCATTTAAACAAAAACAAAATAGTCAAGAGCCCCGTCACGCCACGTGACATATAGAGAATATGGTGTTAGTGACCATCATTTTTACAGACCTTCAGCACATGATTTTTGGGGTAATGTGGTCGGTATTACGCCCGTGCCGTTTTACTTTCCCAGAAAAAAATCTGATATTCATTTAAGGCTGGGTGAACCCGGACGCCGTCGATCAGGATCGAACCCGACCTCTTGTTCTTTGTAGTCCAGTTCACTAACCACTGAGCTATCGCGGCTCTCAATTAGTTTTGATGTAACTAAAGTTTCACTTTTTGTGGCTAGAACTAAGGATTGTGTATAAAACACGAGGCGACACCGAGAGATTATATCAGTGACAACAACAAAGTGCCGTAATCTATAAAAACCATTTACATTGTTCCCCTTCGTGACCCAAACCAGCTCTGTCGGGAAAGGACTGACAGGACAAGCATAGAAGGGAGCGCAATCTGTAAGTCTGGTCATTTTCGTTACGTATTGATTTATGTTTTCGTATATGTGGTCGTAGATGTACAGCAGAGGTAAGATGGTAGATGTACAACAGAGGTAAGATGGTAGATGTACAACAGAGGTAAGATGGTAGATGTACAACAGAGGTAAGATGGTAGATGTACAACAGAGGTAAGATGGTAGATGTACAACAGAGGTAAGATGGTAGATGTACAATAGAGGTAAGATGGTAGATGTACAACAGAAGTAAGATGGTAGATGTACAACAGAGGTGAGATGGTAGATGTACAACAGAAGTAAGATGGTAGATGTACAACAGAGGTAAGATGGTAGATGTACAACAGAGGTGAGATGGTAGATGTACAACAGAGGTGAGATGGTAGATGTATAACAGAGATGAGATGGTAGATGTACAACAGAGGTGAGATGGTAGATGTACAACAGAGGTGAGATGGTAGATGTACAACAGAGGTGAGATGGTAGATGTACAACAGAGGTGAGATGGTAGATGTACAACAGAGGTGAGATGGTAGATGTACAACAGAGGTGAGATGGTAGATGTACAACAGAGGTGAGATGGTAGATGTACAACAGAGGTGAGATGGTAGATGTACAACAGAGGTGAGATGGTAGATGTACAACAGAGGTAAGATGGTAGATGTACAACAGAGGTAAGATGGTAGATGTACAACAGAGGTAAGATGGTAGATGTACAACAGAGGTGAGATGGTAGATGTATAACAGAGGTGAGATAGTAGATGTACAACAGAGGTGAGATGGTAGATGTATAACAGAGGTAAGATGGTAGATGTACAACAGAGGTGAGATGGTAGATGTACAACAGAGGTGAGATGGTAGATGTACAACAGAGGTGAGATGGTAGATGTACAACAGATGTGAGATGGTAGATGTACAACAGAGGTGAGATGGTAGATGTACAACAGAGGTGAGATGGTAGATGTACAACAGAGGTGAGATGGTAGATGTATAACAGAGGTGAGATGGTAGATGTACAACAGAGGTGAGATGGTAGATGTACAACAGAGGTGAGATGGTAGATGTACAACAAATGTGGTTTTGCAGAAGAATGTTGAGAATACCATGGACAGCTAAGAAGAGTAATGAAAACGTTCTGAAAGAGGCCAAAGCAAAAAGAGAGCTAATTTCCAATATTAGGAAGAAACAATCATCATTTTTTGGCCATGTAATGAGAAGAGAACACCTGGAATATATTGTAACAACTGGGAAAATTGAGGGACGAAGAGAAAGAGGGAAGATCGAAGAGAAACGATACCAGACACCTTAAGAGAATGGCTTGGCAGAAGGTCAACAACAGAAATGATAAATAACTGTCGCTATCGAAAGTTGTGGAGAGACATGATCACCTACGCCAGCTGGCCCGGTACTTGATGATGATGATAGAATGGTGGTTTAAATCTTTCAATGATACTGATATACGGTAATCCTCACTGTAGTTGGTCAGTGTCCTTTTGAGTTTCGATTTGATTCATTTATTACAATGGAAAGCTTAGCATGAAGCACACACTACACAACCTCAGCTAAGAGTGTTGGGGAAATTGTAGAGGCGATCTTTCTATCTGTCTGTATTTCTGTCTGTCTATTTATCTGTCTATCTATCTATCTATCTATCTATCTATCTATCTATCTATCTATCTATCTATCTATCTATCTATCTATCTATCTATCTATCTATCTATCTATCTATCTATCTATCTATCTATCTATCTATCTATCTATCTATCTATCTATCTATCTATCTATCTATCTATCTATCTATCTCTATCTATCTGTCTGTATGCCTACCTGTCCGTCCGTCTGTCTGTTTGCCTGCCTGTCCGCCCGTCCGCCCGCCCGCCCGTCCGTCCGTTCGTCCGTCCGTCCGTACGTCTGTCTGTCTGCCTGCCTGTCTGTCTGCCTGCCTGCCTGCCTGCCTGTCTGTTTGTCTGTCTGCCTGCCCACCTGTCCGTCCGTCTGTCTGTTTGCCTACCTGCCTGTCTGTCTGTCTGCCTGCCTGCCTGCCTGTCTGTCCGTCTGTCTGTTTGTCTGTCTGTCTGTCTGTCTGTCTGCCTGCCCACCTGTCCGTCCGTCTGTCTGTTTGCCTGCCTGTCCGCCCGCCAGTCCGTCCGTCTGTCTGTCTGTCTGTCTGTAACAATCAGTAGACGAACACGGTCAATCAATGCAAGACAGTAACAATCAGTAGACCAACATGGCCAATCAATGCAGGACGGGAACAATCAGTAGACGAACACGGTCAATCAATGCAAGACAGAAACAATCAGTAGACCAACATGGTCAATCAATGCAGGACGGGAACAATCAGTAGACGAACACGGTCAATCAATGCAAGACAGTAACAATCAGTAGACGAACACTTTGATGCTTTAACGTGTGGCAGAGACAGGGAATTGTGGCAAGACATGATCGCCTACGACAACTTGTATAGCACATGATGATGATGAATTTCACACTTCATATATGTCTCAGCAGGTGAAGGTGAAGGGTAACTACTCTTTATTAACCACAGTTTTGGGAACTAACTGACAAAGTCTGCTACAGAAGAATCACAGACAGTGTCTGGAGAACTAACTGACAAAGTCTGCTACAGAAGAATCACAGACAGTATTTGGGGAACTAACTGGTAAAGTCTGCTACAGAAGAATCACAGACAGTGTCTAGGGAACTAACTGGAAAGTCTGCTACAGAAGAATCACAGACAGTGTCTGGGGAACTAACTGGCAAAGTCTGCTACAGAAGAATCACAGACAGTGTCTAGGGAACTAACTGACAAAGTCTGCTACAGAAGAATCACAGACAGTGTCTGGAGAACTAACTGGCAAAGTCTGCTACAGAAGAATCACAGACAGTGTCTGGGGAACTAACTGGCAAAGTCTGCTACAGAAGAATCACAGACAGTGTCTGGAGAACTAACTGGCAAAATCTGCTACAGAAGAATCACAGACAGTGTCTGGGGAACTAACTGGCAAAGTCTGCTACAGAAGAATCACAGACAGTGTCTGGGGAACTAACTGACAAAGTCTGCTACAGAAGAATCACAGACAGTGTCTGGGAACTAACTGGCAAAGTTTGCTATAGAAGAATCACAGACAGTGTCTAGGGAACTAACTTGCAAAGTCTGCTACAGAAGAATCACAGACAGTGTCTGGGGAACTGACTGGCAAAGTCTGCTACAGAAGAATCACAGACAGTGTCTAGGGAACTAACTGGTAAAGTCTGCTACAGAAGAATCACAGACAGTGTCTGGGGAACTAACTGGCAAAGTCTGCTACAGAAGAATCACAGACAGTGTCTGGGGAACTAACTGGCAAAGTCTGCTACAGAAGAATCACAGACAGTGTCTGGGGAACTAACTGACAAAGTCTGCTACAGAAGAATCACAGACAGTGTCTGGGGAACTAACTGACAAAGTCTGCTACAGAAGAATCACAGACAGTGTCTAGGGAACTAACTTGCAAAGTCTGCTACAGAAGAATCACAGACAGTGTCTGGGGAACTGACTGGCAAAGTCTGCTACAGAAGAATCACAGACAGTGTCTAGGGAATTAACTGGTAAAGTCTGCTACAGAAGAATCACAGACAGTGTCTGGGGAACTAACTGGCAAAGTCTGCTACAGAAGGATCACAGACAGTGTCTAGGCGAACTAACTGGCAAAGTCTGCTACAGAAGAATCACAGACAGTGCCTAGGGGAACTAACTGGTAAAGTCTGCTATAGAAGAATCACAGACAGTGTCTGGAGAACTAACTTGCAAAGTCTGGTACAAAAGAATCACAGACAGTGTCTGGGGAACTAACTGGCAAAGTCTGCTACAGAAGAATCACAGACAGTGCCTGGGGAACTAACTGGCAAAGTCTGCTACAGAAGAATCACAGACAGTGTCTAGGGAACTAACTGGCAAAGTCTGCTACAGAAGAATCACAGACAGTGTCTGGGGAACTAACTGACAATGTCTGCTACAGAAGAATCACAGACAGTGTCTGGGAACTAACTGGCAAAGTCTGCTACAGAAGAATCACAGACAGTGTCTGGGGAACTAACTGACAAAGTCTGCTACAGAAGAATCACAGACAGTGTCTGGGGAACTAACTGGCAAAGTCTGCTACAGAAGAATCACAGTCAGTGTCTGCGGTAGGAGTGGATGCAGCTCTTGGATGGCTCTACTGTGGATGCATTAACCTGGGTGTACTGTCCAGGGCGTGCTGGTGTTCACGCCAATGAGATAGCCGATAAGATCGCTGGCAGTTCTGGCACTGAGTGTGACCTTACTATGGACAAAAAGAACATCGCCACATTTGTTCTTCATTCCTTAAGAGAAGAGGAGGAGAATGGGTGGGACAATGATGTATATATTGAGAGACTGAGGAGTCTAAAGGTGGAAAAGGGATCTGGTCAAGCCAAAGTGTTTAGTGAAAAAAGCAGATGTAAAGGACGAAGATTATAATTAACATTATTTGTGAACTTATTTCAGTTCAAGATTATGTCAAAGGTTACATTTTGCATCGTCCTTGGCCTTGCGCTAGTTGCATGCGCTGTCTCAGCTCCTGCCCATGGTAAGTGTCATTCTATATTGTTCATCCATCATTCCCAAGTAGACAATTTTAAATATCTGGGTAGCACGTTAACACAAGACAATAACCAAGAGACAGAGATAGATATAAGGTGTAACAAAGCATGCCAAGTTATAGGCCAAGTATCAACACTATTGTAAAACAAAGCAATAACTACAGTAGCAAAAAGGGCAATATACAAATCAATTTTTCTACCAACTCTGTGCTATCAGTGCCAGAATTGGACGCTGTCTAGAACAATAAGAAAGATAACGACCACCGAAATGAAATGTGTCAGAAGAATGACAGGAAACAGCTTAAGGGACAGAGTAAGAAACACTGACCTGAGGAAGAAACTCGAAATTGAACCAGCCATCGAATACATAAAGAAACAACAGATAAATTGGTTCGGCCACATAGCAAGACAAAAAGAACTAACAATGACTCAGAGCCTTAAATAAACGCTACGAAAAGGCCAGATTAAGAGGAAGACCGAGAAAGAGATGGATAAAGGTAATACTAGAGTCACTAGGAGGAATAACATCAGAAGAGGCCAACAGAAGAGCAAAGAATCGCAGATTGTTTCTCCCCTCGACACCAACGGCACAGAGGAAGGATAGAAGAAGAAGATCATTCCCAAGCGCGTACAGTGAAGACCTCTTCTACGCTACAAAGATTCTCTGTAAACGTGTCACGTTCGCGCTTAATGCGGACATCACTCACTAAAGACAGATTCAGCTGGAAATTGTTTATTTGTTTGCGTCTTGTTCAGATCAACGTTACTGCACACCAGACAACCCATAGGTGCCCGAGAATATCGAGAAAATCCAAGGAGAATCCTGACCTAGGTGCACGAACGCCGTATCATGACCTTGGATCGATGGTGTGGGTAGGTTTTTGCTGACAATTTTGCCTGGGCAGCGGCTATATTTATAACCTACTTTTAACCTACGGTTAACTGTCAATGGATCTTTACCGTGCGCGAGTGTACACGGGATTTCTGTTTATTGACGTTATCTGAGAGGGCTAGACATCAGATCTGACTAGCCAAGGCAATGGAAACAATTACAAGTCTGCTTGCTTGCGTTCGCCCGATGACTAAAATATTATAGAGTGTTCTAGTAGACTATAGAATTCCTCTTCATCATCTGCCCTTAAAAGGACGTTAAGTGGGTGTGCCTGCGTTGTGTTGTGGTTTGCAGTAAATCTGTGATATTTGCGCCTTTCGGCCCAACACATCCGACTTCAGCGCTACGTTTTTGAGTACCGGGTTGTCTTCCCACTTCGATCTCTACTCGTTTGGCCAGACTAGACAGGTTAGTCTGTTACTAGAGGCACCGTGGAGAGGTGGAGCAGGGTCTGGATGGTTCTGGATCACTGATCCTGGCGCTGTGGGTCGCTGACAACTTCTAGCTCTGGTGCTGTGGGGTGCGTCTTCGCCTCAAATTAAAAAGATGAACTGACTTGTTTAAAGTCGACGAATGCAGGTGGGATTAAATGAACACAAAGATGGAGTCGGGTGGGATCCTACTACTGCTAGTGTCTATAGTGTCTGCTCTATGCTATCATAGTCATCATGTGCCATACCGATTGACGTAGGCGATCATGTCCTTCCACAATCTTTATCCACAGTACATCGTATAATTTCTGTTTTTAACTTTTTCCGTGCCATGGCAACAAACTGTTTAGTATCTTCTTCTCTCTTTGTCGTCCGCAGTCTCTCTTTCCCTGTATTTTGCAAGTTGTAATCAAGTATTTTATAGAATTTAAATATTTGGGAACTTTGTTAACCTCAGACGGAAGATGTACAAAAGAGGTGAGATGTAGAATGGCTCAGGCAAAAGCAGCTTTCCAAAAAGTGAGGAAAATACTATGCAATCCATTTTTGACAATAGAAACAAGAAAAGTGTTCTTAAATGTTATGTAGAGCCAGTCTTAACATATGGATGTGAATCATGGACAATAGGACAACAGACAAGAAAATCACTGGAGACTGTAGAAATTTGGTTTTACAGAAGAATATTAAGAATACCATGGACAGCTAAGAAGAGTAATGAAAATGTTTTGAAAGAGGTCAAAGCAAAAAGAGAGCTAATTTCCAAAATTAGGGAGAAACAATCATCATTTTTTGGCCATGTAATGAGAAGGGAACAGCTGGAATATATTGTAACAACTGGAAAAATTGAGGGAGAAGAGATAGAGGAAAGCAAAGAGAAAAAATACCAGACAGCTTAAGAGAATGGCTTGGCAGAAGGTCAACAACAGAAATGATAAATAACTGTCGAGATGGAAAGTTGTGGAGAGACATGATCACCTACGCCAATAGGCCCGGTACTTGATGATGATCCAAGTATTCCAACTTTCCTCTTTTCATTTAGCTGTCCAGGAAACTTTCAACATTCTTCTGATAAATCCCATATCTGTGACCTCTAATAGTCTTTTCATTTGTTTGCTATTTTGGCCTGAGCTATTCTGCTTTTTATTTATGTGGTGCATCTTCCATCTGATGTTATTATTGTGCCAAGTATTTGACGCGTTGCACTTGTTTCAGATTTGTCTCATTTATTTTTATGCTGCATGATGGTGATGATTGTTTCCTTCGATATAACCATCACTTCTGTTTTCTTACTATTCAGACTGAGATCTTTCTTGTTGCTTTCTTTTACTATTATATCTAACATTTCTTGCAGTTCATTCTGTCTTTGATATTAGGACTGTGTCATCCGGCAGACAGAAGAAGAGGGATAAAGGCCGCTTGGTCAAAGCAGTCGCCACGACGTGTGAGATTCAGGATTTTTATTTAACCTCCGATAGAAAAACATCCTTTCTGTCTACCGTGGGTTTCGAACACCGTATGTTGGCCTTTTAGACAGCGGAGCAATGGATTTCGCCCCACGGCCAAGCTGTCCTCTTCTAATCGAAGACACATTGACAGATTTAAACACAAAAACTGACTTACAAACACCATTCTATAGAGGAAATTAAAGTACTATGGCCAAGCCAAGAGACACAGCGGGCTGGAAAGTACAATAATGGAGGGCGTGGTTCCTGAATGAAGCATAAGAAGATTGTTCAAGATATCATAGAGACTTTAAACTTGACAAAAAATGGAGATCTGGCTGGAGAACGAGGTTCTACCAGACGGGCTGTGGTGAATGCAGCGTCCTGTAATGAATGTGCGACAAGATGATTGTTCAAGATATCATAAGAATGTGCGACAAGATGATCGCACCTTGGTATATGTTATATAATATTCATTCACTAATTGTATGCAGTCTCCACATCGAAGGTTAGCTACCTTGGAGCACCACCTAACTCTTTCAGAACAGAAGATTTTTTATCAATACAACGGAAGAGATTTCAGAGAGAAAATGGTTCACGGTTTTAAAAGTCAATCTACATATTTATATTATCTAACACGTAAAATATTATTTACGAATTTTTAGAAAATTGAACAAGGAATTAGATTTCACCAAATATCAAGATGATACAAGACTTGTAAAAATAATATGGTTTGATGACTGTTTACGCTAATCAAATTGAGAGTGAAGCACATTGTGGCTAAACGTATGTGACCAAAATTGACGTGACGTACAGTGCGTCGACGCGTACTGAAAGAGTTAGCTGTTTCATGCCTTGCTAGTCTACATTGTAGACATCATCATTTTTTTTAAAAAGTAAAGTACCCCCGTCACGCCAAGTGGCGTATAGGGAATATGGTGTTAGTGACTATAAATTTTACAGACCTTCGGCACTTAATTTTTGGGGTAATGTGGTCGGTATTACGCCCGTGCCGCTTTACTTTCCCAGAAAAAAATCCGGTACCCATTAAAGGCTGGGTGAAACGGGCCCCGTCGGTTGGGATCGAACCCTACCCCTTGTCCTCTGTAATGCAGTTCACTAACCAGCGAGCTGTCGCAGCTCCCCTGGCAGGCATAAACTCATTATATAAAATCGAGCATCTCGCACAGAATACAGATGGATGGCGAAGAAGCACTCCTAGTGCTATATGACGTCACGCGGCGCTGGAAGGATCAAGATGGGAATCATAGGAGGAAGAGCTATGTACTACAGCACTCAGAAAAAAAATGACAAATAAACAACAACAGAAAAAAAAACAAAGAACAATATATGGTCCGAAGCAAGATCAAACCCGTACTCCATGACACTGCGCCTTGCCACGAGAAGCCGAACGATAGAGAACGCTCCCACACAGCTAACTAAAAAATTGGCTATCATGGACAATGTCTTTAACGCAGACGTTCTCATAACTATAGCATAGGGTTACGATCACAGCTCGGGAATAAATTGTATCTCTGTACTTTCCTATTAAGACAAGTATCTCCCGGTAGGGCTGAATACTTGTGTTGCAGACAAACATTTATAGGAAGAAATTGCAAGAATAGTAGTTTCCAGTGGTTTTGATACTGGAGACAAATAATAATAAATGAATATTATTCTAGAGGGAAACTTCCGAGGCGATAATTCAGGGAATCATAGGAGGAAGAGGTATGTACTACAGCACTCAGAAAAAAATGACAAATAATCAACAACAGAAAAAAAACAAAGAACAATATATGTTCCGAAGGAGGATCGAACCCGTACTCCATGGTACCGCGCCTTGCCACGAGAAGCTGACCGCTAGGGAACACTGCCAACTTGGCTAACTAAAAAAAATAACTTTCCTACGTGTCGCTTCAATAAAAGCATCTGTTGAAGAGCTGGGTTGGAGAAGTTAAAATTCTCTCTCGATTTTTTGTTTATTTCTCAGAGAATGGACATGGGAGACTCTGGCCGTCATGGCTACACGTGAAACCTCAACCAGGTATGTTTTCTTTTGTAGACAATTAATAATAAATGAATATTGTTATAGAGGGAAACGTCGGGGGCGATAATCAGCGAATCAACTCAGAGGAAGAGCTATGTTTACAGCACTCGGAAAAAATGACAAATAATCAACAACAGAAAAAAAAAACAAAGAACAATATACGTTCCTAAGCAGGATCGAACAGGTACTCCCTGACACAGCGCCTTGCCACGAAAAGCCAAACGTTCGGACTGAGCTGGCAGTGTTCCCTAGCTCTTGGCTTTTCGTGGCAAGGCGCTGTGCCAAGGAGTACGGGTTCGATCCTGCTAAGGACCATATATTGTTCTTTGTTTTTTTTCCTGTTGTTAATTATTTGCAATTTTTTTTCCCGAGTGATGTAAACATAAGGAAAAATAAAAAATACAGAAAAATGGTATGTTAGAAGCTTTACGTGATAAGTGGACGACACAGACTAAACGACGTTTCTGCCCAATAGGCCTTCAGCAGGAACAAACAAGAAAAACAAACACACAAAACTAATAACGAAACATTCAAAACAAAAATATTCGAAATATGTTAAAGAAAATATCTATCCTGTGTGTATGAAAAGGAAATGGTAACAAAAGTGTGGCTGTCGTGAATGTGCAGAAATGTGCGCAAATGCACACCGAACCAGAGGAGTTCACACAGGGGTCAGTGTGCAAACACAAAGGAGAAAGAACAGAACAGTAGACTAACAGGAGCTCAAAAGGCGGTAAGCGTGAGATGTCTGAGAGTGGGGTACAATAAAAACAAAAAGAAATGAGGGGTAAGGAGCACAGAAAAAAGGTATAGAGGAGAACACCGAAGTGTCTCATAAGGGACTAGAGGAGAAGAACTATAAATAGCATGGCATAGTACATAGACCAAAGATCCCAAATATGTGCAGTAGAGAAGGCATGCAAAAGGGAAGGAGCAACCATAAGGAAACTATGTGTATGAGTGTGATACATTCATGCCTTGTGGGGGTCAGCGAACCATACTGGACTATGAGGCGATTTTCCAAAATAAAGCGGCTGCGGTCGCCAGAGTAACAAAGGGCAATTCCAGTGACATGGATGTCGTCTTTACACTTGTGATCAGGGGAGTTGAAGTGGGAAGACACCGGAGTACCAGTATTCTGTTGGACATCACGTAGATGTTCACAAAATCTTTCCGCTAATCTTCTCCCAGACTCACCAATATAGGTCATGTGGCATCGTTGGCATATGATGGCATAAATGATGTTGCGGGACACACATGTGAAAAGATGTAAACATACCTCTTTCTGTGAATTGATTCGTATGTTTTCTTCTGTTCGTTTCAACCAGCGCTATCCAAAGTTAGCTATACTGCCCTGTGTGGGGGTGTGGAACAGCCCAGGGGGCTATAGTAAGAAATAAGAGGGGGGGGGGTGGAAACAGAAAGAAAGATTCGGTAGAGGAAACAATTTTGAAAAAAAAGTGCATTGATAGGATGATGATTGGAGATTAGCCGACTGTTGATCAACAAATGAAATCAGAACACTTGATCTGTTGTGATGTTTTGTAAATCAAAGCAGTAAACAAAAATGTTCACAATCTTGTAGTTCTGTCTGTAATAGTTCCACAAACATTATCGTGGTAGCCATCGTCACTGTACATCGGACGACTCCCTCCATAGGTGCTCCAATACCCCCCATCGAGAATCTCGAAGAAATCCGAGGAGAACCCTGACTTGCGTGAACGAACTCCGTAACACGAACTGGGATCCACTTAATGGGTTGGTTTTTTACTGACAATTTTACCGGGTGGCGGCCATATTTATGGCCTACCTACCCAAAAAGGTTTTAGAACCACCAATTTAAGCTGTCGATTTTTTTTATGTTTTTATTATTTATTTATATATAATTATATATATATGTCTGTGTTGGTCACAACTTGTGTCTTTGTGTGTGCATGTCTGTGTTGGTCACATCTCATATCATTGTGCGTGCATGTCTGTGTTGGTCACAACTTGTGTCTTTGTGTGTGCATGTCTGTGTTGGTCACATCTCATATCTTTGTGTGTGCATGTCTGTGTTGGTCACATCTCATATCTTTGTGTGTGCATGTCTGTGTTGGTCACATCTCACATCTTTGTGTGTGCATGTCTGTGTTAGTCACCTCTAGTAACTCGGGCAGATGGTGCTCGTAAACCTTGGAGGGCCGACCATCTAAGGGCAGAATCCCCCTACAGAAAAGATCATCTGCTGCCTTGCAGGAAGAATGGGGATAATCAAGGGCTAATGAAAGCAAACCTGAATAAAATGCTGGCTGAAATCGGATGCACTGGCCCACTGACGCAGAACACAGTGCAACTTTTTAACGGGTGTTCAATCAGAGTGGATCTGGCAGACTCTAAATGTGATGTTCTGTCTGTGGGGGTGATCAACACACTTAACCTGACAGCTGACTTCATGTGAGAGTCTGGAATCCTACTCTGATTTGAGTCCTGATCGCAGAGAGAGAGAGAGAGAGAGAGAGAGAGAGAGAGAGAGATATCCATATATATTTATTAAATATTTATATATACATTTGTATTATTGTTTTTATATTTAACATTAGTATTTATTCATTCATTGAGTGCCGCCTACACATCGAAGGTTGATTTACTATTTTCCTCTGTCTCTTGTCTTGTTGATGCTCGTTGTCATAGGTGCAGGCGAATCAAGTGTCGTAGGTGCATCCATTGGTGACAATGTTGTGCTTGTTACGTCATAGTGATGGACGGTTGTACACCCCTAGCTTCACGAACAATACAAATGCGCATATTGACTGAACTCTGCAAGCATCAAAAGGTCTCATTGCAAAGACAAAACAAAATTTTTAAAAAAAAGAAAAGAAAAATATACTCCTTGCGGTCGACCCAGCCGCAGATAGAATTGGGTACCAGGGTTCATATTCTGGCTCGTGAGTTACAATGCTTGAGGCAACACTGGACAGGAGTCTCCGAACACTGCTGGATAGGTGGTCGATCACATATGGGTAAAAAAAAAACTCGTGTTTTAAGACGTCAATTCAATTCTCATACCTTTACTTTTGCTGCAATGGATTCCATCTCAGTGTGGGGTGCCAGAGAACGAGATAGCAGACCAGCTGGAAAAGGTAGGTGCAACAGACAAACAACCAGAAATATCAGTTACATACTATTTGAAGAAATAAATAATCAAATCAATCAGAGGACCCCAAGTCAAGACGCCAACCATAATATGAATAGATAATAACAAGTTATCATTATACACCCCAGAACAGGAAACACTCGACTCCACAGTCACATGTATAGTTAAGATGGGCACAGCCAGAAACGAGAAATTTAGTGGGCGTGTAAGAAGACTTATATCAACCAATACAGAACTGGAGTCGTCAGTCACTGGACACTGTGAGACTTGCTAGGTGAGGATCTGAGCACCTATGGACATGTTCAGAGTGCAATGATGATGACCCGAAAATAACTCAAATTATACAAAATTCAAGATTGGCACCTCAACTGCATGTACATATGGACAGGCAACCCAGACTGCTTTACACATGCTTCAAGACTGTACTGAATATAGTAGACTGAGGAAGACTCATTGGGTATGGCCCATTGATACAACACAGCAGGCAAAACTATATTGCCTTCTATGACTACAAAAAGCAGTAACAATTATACAAGAAATGATTTTGTCAATATAGACAATATTTCAGGCTATAGACAGACGGACGAACAGAGACAGATAGAAAGAGAGATAGACCTTAAATACCTACATTCATAATTTCATGAATCAGGTGTAAGACAGGGGTGCGTACTATCGGGCACTCTATAATACAATCTCCATCCCAACGTTGTGCTACCAATGCCAGACCTGGACCCTAGATGCAAGAACAACAAGACAAATAACCTCTACAGAGATGAAATGTGTTAGACGAATGACAGGAAACAGTCTCAGAGATAAGATCAGAAATGAAGAACTGAGAAAAAAGTTAGGAATAGCCCCAGCCATAGAATATATACGGAAACAACAGATAAAATGGTTTGGCCACGTGACAAGGCTGAAAGATCAAAACACAACTCGAGCCTTCAACAAACGTTGTGAGAACACCAGATCCAAGGGTTGACCACGAAAAGATGGATCGATGGAATATTAGAAGCACTAGGAAACATAACAGCAGCAGAGGCGAACAGAATAGCAAAAGACCGCAAATTATATCTCCCCTCGACGCTGAAAAGCAGATGAGGAACAAAAGAAGAAGAAGATGAATCATGCGATGATTTTTCTTTCGATGAATTTTCTACGATGTTTTTTTTTGCTGGCTCCATCCTGTTATATTTTCTTGTGTTTCTAATATTCCATCAATCCATCGTTTTCGTGGTCAACTTTTAGGTTTGATTTATTGAAGAATCATATTTTTACCTTTCTGTCTTATCACGTGGCCAAACGATCTATCTGTTGTTTCTTTATGTATTCTATGACGGGAATTATTCCTAGCTTTCTTATCAGTTCTTCATTTCTGATTTTATCTCTCAGGCTGTTTCCTGTCATTTGTCTATCACATTTCTGATTTTATCTCTCAGGCTGTTTCCTGTCATTTGTCTATCACATTTCTGATTTTATCTCTCATGCTGTTTCCTGTCATTTGTCTATCACATTTCTGATTTTATCTCTCAGGCTGTTTCCTGTCATTTGTCTATCACATTTCTGATCTTATCTCTCAGGCTGTTTCCTGTCATTTGTCTATCACATTTCTGATTTTATCTCTCATGCTGTTTCCTGTCATTTGTCTATCACATTTCTGATTTTATCTCTCAGGCTGTTTCCTGTCATTTGTCTATCACATTTCTGATTTTATCTCTCAGGCTGTTTCCTGTCATTTGTCTATCACATTTCTGATCTTATCTCTCAGGCTGTTTCCTGTCATTTGTCTATCACATTTCTGATCTTATCTCTCAGGCTGTTTCCTGTCATTTGTCTATCACATTTCTGATCTTATCTCTCAGGCTGTTTCCTGTCATTTGTCTATCACATTTCTGATCTTATCTCTCAGGCTGTTTCCTGTCATTTGTCTATCACATTTCTGATTTTATCTCTCAGGCTGTTTCCTGTCATTTGTCTATCACATTTCTGATCTTATCTCTCAGGCTGTTTCCTGTCATTTGTCTATCACATTTCTGATCTTATCTCTCAGGCTCCGTGAGCTGTGTGTATCATCCGTGGTATTTTGATATTCCAATTGTTTACGATAAATGCTGATATCGTATGACAGAACAGTTGGCTGTGTTCACTTTCTGTGGAGATTCGCCTTATGTCTTTTGGCGTGTTCTGAGACTGCTATGATGGGGACTACAGCTACCTTTCTTTGTTTGGGAGATGAGTTAGTAATTCAGATGATTCCACTGGCACGGACGGTTGAGCAATTATGGATTTTAATTCGTTTGCAGTGATACCGGGGCCTTCCATAACCATAACTTTTCCGTCATTTTTTTCTGAGTGCAGTAAAACATACCTGTTCCTCCTATGACTCGTTGAATTATCGCCTCGGAAGTTTCCCTCTAATAATATTCATGTATTATTATTTGTCTCCAGTACTGCCTTCACATTTTCTTATATTCCAGGCACTCAACCGTCAGTATTTAACCTGACACCATACATCCAAAATGCCTCAAGCTACCTGAATAACTTGGGTTACGATCAGCTCCTGGCTCTGTTAGAGGAATACCTGAAGGGAAAGTAGAGACACGTCGCCAGGTCACATAATCATCGTGTGTGTGTGTTTGACTTTCGGTGGTTGCAAGGAGGTAATACAACTGTTAATAAACACGTTATGTAGTAACAACGAGTGACAATCTGCGTTTAATGTTATTTCAATTGTTTTGTACTTGTTAAAAGTATTATATGGCTATGGTTAGTCGAAGGCCCCGGTATCACAGCAAACGAATTAAAATCTATAATATAGTATTCTATCTATCTATTGACCTTTCGAGAAGTAGCCGGCCCATAGGGCGTAGACCAAGATACTCTTTCTCTTATCTGAATTTCTGTTCTAGCAGTTTTCAATTCTTGTAGATATTTATCAAATCTCGCCATTTGTCTCTGTTGTGTGCGAGCAGCTCTATCTCATTGAGGGAGCCGAATCCTGCTGCTCTTGCCTCTCTCATCAATGTTCTTCTCGGTGTCTCTCTGGGTCTTCCTCTTTTTCTCCTACCTGTTGTTTCCCACATGAGGGCTTGCTTTGCTATTCGGTTATTATCTCTTCTCATCACATGTCCAACATATGGCATATAATACAGTATTGGAAAATGTAAAATTGAATTAAACAAAAGAATAGGTATGGCAAAAAGTAATTTTAATGCCATGAAAAATATATAACATCAAAACAAATATCAGCAGGGCTGATACTAAGAATGACAACATGTTACATCTTCTCAATATTCCTGTATGGTGCAGAAACATGAACATTAGACAAGAAAACAGAACAGAAAATTGAAGCCTTTTAAATGTTGATTTATAGAAGAATAGGTACAATTGGGTGGAAAGAAAAGAAAAAAAACGATGAAGTTTTAAAACAACTAAAATAAAAAGAGAACTACTAAATAAAATTATTACAAGACAAATGAAATTTTTGGGCCATGTTAAAAGACACAACAGCTTACTAAAAGTAATCCTGGAGGGGAAAATACAAGGTAAAAGAGGCAGAGGAAGATCGAGACTAACATGGACGAGTAACATCAAAAGATGGACAAGTCAATCTATGATAACCTGCACTGTTAAAGCAAGAAACAGAGTGAAATGGCGATCCATGGAAGTCAACCTTTGTTGCGGAGACTGCACTCGATGATGATGATGAATATAGTATTATAAATGGTAGGAATAAAACCCTACCAAGAATGTATAGAACAACAACAACTTAAATGGTTGGACCACCAGATCAGAATGAATCCTTACTAATAATCACCATCAAGGGCGTTCTTCTCGAGAATGCATGGAAAATGACCAAGAGGAAGACCCAGAAGAAGATGGATAGATGCAGTGACAGAAACATGTAACAACAAAGGAAAGTCACTAATTCAGACAGTTCGAGCAGCTCAAGAACGACAAATGATATAAACCACGACACCTTTTCGGTATCAATGAGAAAGAGAAAAGAAGAAGATGGATAGATGCAGTGATAGAGACATGTAACAACAAAGGAAAATCACTAATTCAGACAGTTCGAGCAGCTCAAGAACGACAAATGATATAAACCACGACACCTTTTCGGTATCAATGAGAAAGAAAAGAAGAAGATGGATAGATGCAGTGATAGAGACATGTAACAACAAAGGAAAATCACTAATTCAGACAGTTCGAGCAGCTCAAGAACGACAAATGATATAAACCACGACACCTTTTCGGTATCAATGAGAAAGAGAAAAGAAGAAGATGGATAGATGCAGTGACAGAGACATGTAACAACAAAGGAAAATCACTAATTCAGACAGTTGGAGCAGCTCAAGAACGACAAATGATATAAACCACGACACCTTTTCTGTATCAGTGAGAAAGAGAAAAGAATAATATATTATTATATATCCTAAGATATCATGTTACATTGTCCTTTCGTAACCTTGATAATCGTTAGGGCAATACAGAAAGACTTCGTAAGCTCTCTCAATGTATCTTTATCTTTAGCCATTCTGTGGTAGGTGCGCTTGGCCCTACGGCCAAATCCATTGTTTAGCTGGCTGAAAAGCCGGCGTACGGTGATCGCAACCCGCGGTAAACAGAAAGGATTTTTTCTATCAATGGCGAAATAAAAATGATATCTTGTATCCTTTTGCGATATTTTCTTTTTCATTTGTGATACAATTTGAGTAAAAGTTCCTCAGCCATAATATTTCATCTCCAACACTAGTGTGAACAAACTGATCAAGGTCGAGTTCTAGCCTGATCGACGGCTTCTATTTTTAGCCAGCCTTAAATGGGTACCGGATTTTTTTTCTGGGAAAGTAAAGCGGCACGGGCGTAACACCGACCACATTACCCCAAAAATCATGTGCCGAAGGTCTGTAAAATTTATGGTCACTATCACCATATTCCCTATACGCCACTTGGCGTGACAGCGCACTTTACTTTTTGAAAATGTTATTTTAAACTAGTATGATCTACAATGTGACCTTCCAGGCATGTCGTAAGAGGCGACTAAGGAGATTGATCGATGGCTTGACAAGCTGTCATTGTAAAAAGTATTGTTACGGAAACAGCACCATATATTTTAGAGCAGTGATCTCTGCAATATGTGTCACTTTGGCACGCCAGGTTTCTGTTTTTGAGATTGTGGTTCTGCCCTATGTGCCGTCTTCGGCTCGAAAGGACAATGGATGGACGGGCGGACGGACGGACAGACAGACAGACATTGAAGGAAAAGCAGTGGAAGAAGTAGATCACTTTGTATATCTTGGAAGCTACATAGATCAAGAAGGAGACCCAAAGAAAGAAATTAGAATCACAATAGCAAAGGCAGCAATGACTTTCAGAAACCTTGATATGGGAATCAAAATGACTAAACACAAAAACAAAGCTCAGGATTTTCAAATCAAATGTATTATCCAGCCTTACTTATGTATGTAGAGCTGGAAGACAACTAAAGAAATAGAAATTAAACTGGATGTGTTTGGCAACAAATGCCTGAAGACAATACTTTATATACCATAGAATTAGTTCAAGACTAGTGCAGAAATATGAGAAATGACAAAGCATACAAAGATACCGAAATATAATCAAGAGAAGAAGGTGGTCATATGTTGGCTATGTGATGAGAAGAGACAACAAAAGAAGGTGGTCATATGTTGGCTATATGATGAGAAGAGACAACAAGAGAAAAAGGTGGTCATATGCTGGCTATATGATGAGAAGAGACAACAAGAGAATAAGGTGGTCATATGTTGGCTATGTGATGAGAAGAGACAACAAGAGAAGAAGGTGGTCATATGTTGGCCATGTGATGAGAAGAGACAACAAGAGAAGAAGGTGGTCATATGTTGGCCATGTGATGAGAACAGACAACAAGAGAAGAAGGTGGTCATATGTTGGCCATGTGGTGAGAAGAGAAAACAAGAGAATAAGGTGGTCATATGTTGGCCATGTGATGAGAAGAGACAACAAGAGAAGAAGGTGGTCATATGTTGGCCATGTGATGAGAAGAGACAACAAGAGAAAGAAGGTGGTCATATGCTGGCTATATGATGAGAAGAGACAACAAGAGAAGAAGGTGGTCATATGTTGGCTATGTGATGAGAAGAGACAACAAGAGAAGAAGGTGATCATATGTTGGCCATGTGGTGAGAAGAGACAACAAGAGAAGAAGGTGATCATATGTTGGCCATGTGGTGAGAAGAGACAACAAGAGAAGAAGGTGGTCATATGTTGGCCAAGTGATGAGAAGAGACAACAAGAGAAGAAGGTGGTCATATGTTGGCCATGTGGTGAGAAGAGACAACAAGAGAAGAAGGTGGTCATATGTTGGCCATGTGATGAGAAGAGACAACAAGAGAATAAGGTGGTCATATGTTGGCCATGTGATGAGAAGAGACATCAAGAGAAGAAGGTGGACATGTGTTAGCCAAGTGATGAGAAGAGACATCAAGAGAAGAAGGTGGTCATATGTTGGCCATGTGATGAGAAGAGACAACAAGAGAAGAAGGTGGTCATATGTTGGCTATGTGATGAGAAGAGACAACAAGAGAAGAAGGTGATCATATGTTGGCCATGTGATGAGAAGAGACAACAAGAGAATAAGGTGGTCATATGTTGGCCATGTGATGAGAAGAGACAACAAGAGAAGAAGGTGGTCATATGTTGGCCATGTGATGGGAAGAGACAACAAGAGAAGAAGGTGGTCATATGTTGGCCATGTGATGAGAAGAGACAAGAGAAGAAGGTGGTCATATGTTGGCCATGTGATGAGAAGAGACAACAAGAGAACAAGGTGGTCATATGTTGGCCATGTGGTGAGAAGAGACAACAAGAGAAGAAGGTGGTCATATGTTGGCCATGTGATGAGAAGAGACAACAAGAGAATAAGGTGGTCATATGTTGGCTATGTGATGAGAAGAGACAACAAGAGAATAAGGTGGTCATATGTTGGCCATGTGGTGAGAAGAGACAACAAGAGAAGAAGGTGGTCATATGTTGGCCATGTGGTGAGAAGAGAAAACAAGAGAATAAGGTGGTCATATGTTGGCCATGTGGTGAGAAGAGAAAACAAGAGAATAAGGTGGTGATATGTTGGCCATGTGATGAGAAGAGACAACAAGAGAATAAGGTGGTCATATGTTGGCCATGTGACAAGAAGAGACAACAAGAGAAGAAGGTGGTCATATGTTGGCCATGTGATGAGAAGAGACAACAAGAGAAGAAGGTGGTCATATGTTGGCCATGTGACAAGAAGAGACAACAAGAGAAGAAGGTGGTCATATGTTGGCTATGTGATGAGAAGAGACAACAAAAGAACCTCAAAGCAGGCCCTCAAATGAGAACCAGAATGCAAATGAAAAAAGAGGCCATCCTAGAAAAACACTAAAAAGAACATTAAAGCAAGAGGCAACATCAGCAGACATCAACTCTCTCGCTGAGATTGAGCCAACTCGTCCAGCACAGAGCCGTGTGGCGAGGCACAACACAGGTCTTGTGCAAGGTCTGATAGTTGACAGATCATTGGACACAAGAGTCTAGAAATTCTGTGCCATCTTCGGTCGTAAAGACAACAGATAGTGGACATTTGTGACTGTCAAGGGGTCATTAACATGTGCTAATACACACGGGACCTCCTGTTTTCCGCTACAAGACTCACTACCCAGAGAGCAGGGGAGGGTAGAGCCAGGAAGAAACCACAGAATCAAATTTTAAAAATTGAGTTATTGAGTTATTTGCGGGTCATCATCATTGCACTCCGAACATGTCCATAGGTGCTCAGATCCCCTCCTCAGCAATTCCCTCAGTGTCCAGCGACTGACGACTCCTGTTCTAGTTGGTTGATAAGTCTTCTTACACGCCCACTAAGTTTCTCATTTCTGGCTGTGCCCACCTTAACTCCCATTTCTATCATCCGAAGAAGTGACGTAGATCTGTGTTTGTCGAAGTCCTGTGCTCTTTCCATATCTCGGAGGGCAATGATGATGTCCGCCCAATCCATTAGTTGCCCGTCCTCAACGACAGCGCAGCTAGCCAACCTGTCCGCTCTTTCATTTCCCCGTATTCCCGCATGTCCAGGGACATAGACAAAGATTCTTGATTTTTAAAATATTCTCCACCACCTGTGGTAGGAATCAAACCCTGGACTTTCTTGTTCAGAGGCTGACGTCAGATCCCTCGTGATGATGATTTCACGAATGTTGAAAGCACAGCTACAAATGTGATGAAGGCATTCTAAGAGAACAACAAACTTGTCACCAGAAGGAAACAATTGCCACTTGAGGCTGCCATGTAATGAGAAGAGAACAGCTGGAATATTTGGTGACAACTGAACAAATTGTGGGGGGAAAAAAATAGATGTAAACAGAAAGAAAAGATACCAGTCAGTTTAAGATAATGGTTTAGTAGGAAGTACATATGATGAAGAGAGAAGGCTCTTGTGGCCATCAGAGGGACCATACTGAGACAAGCTGTATGGAGATGTCATCAGTCTTGAGTTGACGAACACTTTCTTCCAAATTAGTAATATTGCTTCAAACTTAGTAATATTGTTTTAAACTGAGTAATATTGCTTCAAAATTAGTAATATTGCTTCAAACTTAGTAATATTTCTTTAAAATTAGTAATATTGCTTCAAAATTAGTAATATTGCTTCAAAATTAGTAATATTGCTTCAAACTTAGTAATATTTCTTTAAAATTAGTAATATTGCTTCAAAATCAGTAATATTTCTTTAAAATTAGTAATATTGCTTCAAAATTAGTAATATTGCTTCAAAATTAGTAATATTTTTTTTAATTAGTAATATTGCTTCAAACTTAGTAATATTTCTTTAAAATTAGTAATATTGCTTCAAACTTAGTAATATTGCTTTAAACTGAGTAATATTGCTTCAAAATTAGTAATATTGCTTCAAACTTAGTAATATTTCTTTAAAATTAGTAATATTGCTTCAAAATTAGTAATATTGCTTCAAACTTAATAATATTGCTTCAAACTTAGTAATATTGCTTCAAAATTAGTAATATTGCTTTAAAATTAGTAATGTTGCTTCCAAATTAGTAATATTGCTTTAAAATTAGCAACGTTGCTTCCAAATTAGTAATATTGCTTCAAAATTAGTAATATTGCTTTAAACTGAGTAATATTGCTTTAAAATTAGTAATATTGCTTTAAACTGAGTAATATTGCTTCAAAATTAGTAATATTGCTTCAAACTTAGTAATATTACTTCAAACTTAGTAATATTGCCTCAAACTGAGTAATATTGCCTCAAACTTAGTCATATTGCCTCAAACTTAGTCATATTGCTTCAAACTTAGTCATACTGCTTCAAACTTAGTCATATTGCTTCAAACTTAATAATATTGCTTCAAACTTAGTAATGTTGCTTTAAACTTAGTAATATTACTTCAAACTTAGTAATATTGCTTCAAACTTAGTCATATTGCTTGAAACTGAGTAATATTGCTTCAAACTTAGTCATATTGCTTCAAACTTAGTCATATTGCTTCAAACTGAGTAATATTGCTTCAAACTTATAATGTTTGCTTCAAACTTAGTAATATTACTTCAAACTTAGTAATATTGCCTCAAACTCAGTCATATTGCCTCAAACTTAGTAATATTGCTTCAAACTTAGTCATATTGCCTCAAACTTAGTAATATTGCCTCAAACTCAGTCATATTGCCTCAAACTCAGTCATATTGCCTCAAACTTAGTCATATTGCCTCAAACTCAGTCATATTGCCTCAAACTTAGTCATATTGCTTCAAACTCAGTCATATTGCCTCAAACTTAGTCATATTGCCTCAAACTCAGTCATATTGCCTCAAACTCAGTCATATTGCCTCAAACTTAGTAATATTGCCTCAAACTCAGTCATATTGCCTCAAACTTAGTCATATTGCTTCAAACTTAGTCATATTGCCTCAAACTTAGTCATATTGCTTCAAACTTAGTCATATTGCCTCAAACTTAGTCATATTGCCTCAAACTTAGTCATATTGCTTCAAACTTAGTCATATTGCCTCAAACTTAGTCATATTGCTTCAAACTTAGTAATGTTGGCGTCATCAGATTAAAGCAAACAAACAGCTTTTTTAGGCCAGCACAATATTGACAATTTATTATTTTAGATAGCACAAAGATGAACACTGACAAATTATTGAAGATATCATTACATTCAAATGTCACAAAGAATAGTTAATTACTTGAAGACTGCACAAGATATCAATTTATCATTTCAAGACTGTACAATTAATAGATATAAATTAATGATCATAAGACTGCACAAAGACAGAAGTAATTACTGTAAAATACTGCAAAGACACACATTAATTATTGTAATATTGCACAAAGATAGTAATGAATTATTTTAAGATTTAACAAATGATAAAAATGAATTATCTTAAAGCCACATATTATTGAAAATTAATTATTTTAAGATGAAAATATTACAATTGTGGTTTGACCACGTAACTCGATTGTCTGGCCTAGCGAAGACCATTCTTCATGGAACCGTGAAAGGAGCGAGAAGGAGATGTAGGCAGAGAAAGAGATGGGAAGATAACATGAAAGAATGACAGGCCTTGACTTTACAAGAGTCCTGAAGAATGACTAAAGCTCTAAAGAGAAATGGTGATGTTGGTTGATGAAACCTGTCAATGGTGCTCCAACGGGGTTATGATAGCGCTGCATATAATTAATGCATTTTAAAAATTAAACAAAAAATTCCTTTACAACATAAAATCAACACCTTGTACAGTGTTATGTATGAAGTAACAGGTGACAATGAAATTAGTGTAAATAATTGATACTCTTTGTCTGACCTCTCAATGCTTCCAGTAGGGGTTGGGCAACCTATTACTCTCTGTGGGCCAGACCTGAAAACTATGAAGACACCAAGGGCCAGAACCCATCACCTAATGAAGTGCATGATATAAACTATCCAATTTTTAGCATTCACAAGCGATTGTAAAGTAAACATCTTAAGGTAAGGTAAAGGTCAAGTACCAGACTTGAACCGGTGTCTTAGAATGCGAGTTTACACCCATATGTGCTCGGCCGCCTATCCAGAGATGTTCAGAGATTTCTGTATAGTGTAGCCTCAAGCATCGAAACTCAGATGCGAGGCAACATTCCTCACCTTCCCAGGGTAATACCCTGGTACCCATTTCTGCCAACGGCTGGGTCGACCGTGGGGGTATTTTTTTTTCCCCAACCACAAGTACAATTCACACTGCTCCCAGCGGGAATCGAACACGGGTTGTCAGAACGTCGGTAGTCCAGTCAGGTGGTTTTACCAACTAGACTACCGAGGCCCCCGAAACATCTTATTGGTGGTGGAGGATGGTATAAAAGGGTGTCGGGGTGAGACAGAAAAAAGGAGACGATTTAACCAGAAATTCTAAATAGAAAGCTCACCGACTAGGGTTAGGGTTTGAGCATTTATGTCTTACTTTTTATTTGAGCTCAAGGAATGGAGAGTAGAGTCAATTTCATATCAAGAACAAGGGCCGGTCAAAATAGCTTGGTGGGCTGGTTCTGGACCACATGTTGCCAACATCTGACTCAGGGGAAAAGAGAAACATTCACAAATAAAACCTGGTAACAACAGTTTCAGGGGAAAAGAGAAACATTCACAAATAAAACCTGGTAACAACAGTTTCAGGGGAAAAGAGAAACATTCACAAATAAAACCTGGTAACAACAGTCTCCTAGACAACAAGCAAATAAAAGTACAATAAATGACAACTTTAAAAGCACAGTCACCAATACAGTAAATAAGAGTGCAATTGTTGGCAATGGTTAGCATAATCAATATAAGCACAAATATAAAATAGCATGTGGGGCCACAAGTATGGCTGCAGAGAACATGTCAGTAAGTAAGGTATTGAGCAGCTAAACTAATAGAGAGATGGGATAAACTACAACAATTTGGCAAAAGCTTTTCTCAGGTACACAATAACTGAAACTAAGGGACAAACATGAAAAACAAGTACTAATCTGAAATCACAAAATGGCAAAAGAGGGACAATGGCTAGGATTGATGTGCTATTTATCATGTGACTAAGAGGCACATCAATCCTGGCCATTGCTCCTCCTCCATCAGTTTGTTATTTCAGATTCCTAGGAAGGAAGTAGAGAAAGAAAGAAAGTAATGGAAAGAGAGAGAGAAGAGCACAACATAAGACAGAATTAAATTTAATCCAATAAAGTCTAGGGATGAAGTGGTCAGCACCAGAACAAAGTCAAACTGAGGAAGGGCTGAAATGTCATAATTTGTCTTGTCTATCTACTAGTTCAGTTACTCAATACCATTTATTATGTTTATTTACCATTATGTTTATTTAACATAATCAAGCTGATGCACCCCAGACAGTCCTAAAGGTATTCAGTTCCAGTAAACATGTGATAAAGGTTCCTCTAGCTTTCTACTCATTGCTGTATCCCAACTGGCAGGCTGTTGTAGTGTTTATGAGATTTGTGTTATCAGGGGTGATTTCTGAGGGGGGGGGGGGGGGGGGGGGGGGGGGGGGGGTTGAGTGGTTTACAGTTAGGATGTCAATCTCTAAGTCCTGGCTCAAATTCGGCACAGATGGTGGGAATGTTTCTCATTGAATCCATTGGTTTCTTTGTGCCCCCCCCCCCCTATTTCTAGGTTGAAAGATCTGATGTCTAGCTCCCTCAGATAACGGACGAAAACCAAGAAGTCAAGTGTATACTCTAAAGACATTAAAACAACCATCGGCAGTTAAAAGTTGAAAAAAGTGGGCCAAAAATGGCCGCTGCCCAGGCACACATTATTAAATGAGAAAATCTTACGATGAAAAAGACAGAACTGCCAAGTATTGTGGCTTGCTGTAAACTATCAACACAACACCAATTTATACAGGTCAACAATAAAAGAAGATTAGAAACATTCATATACATTGAGTACAGTGATTATATTATTAAGAGAAATGTTTCTTTCTACTCTTGCCATTTTTGACTCCTAACTTATGTATTCACCTAATTAAATGAAGTGTTGTGTCCACATTATAAACTGCATGCTTACTACATTTCTAGAACAACAAAATGGTTACAGCAAGGGATGTGAACTGGCATGATAGTAGCAGTACACTCCATCACCTAGTGGGTTGTTGAACCTCCAGCTGGTGTTATAAGATGACTCTGTAGCTGTATCAATCCCACAATAAGCTCAGTAAACCTTGTGGGTTGTTGAACCTCCAGCTGATGTTATAAGATGGCTCTGTAGCTGTATCAATCCCACAATATGCTCCATAAACCTTGTGGGTTGTTGAACCTCCAGCTGATGTTATAAGATGACTCTGTAGCTGTATCAATCCCACAATATGCCCTGTACACCTTGTGGGTTGTTGAACCTCCAGCTGATGTTATAAGATGGCTCTGTAGCAGTATCAATCCCACAATATGTCCTGTACACCTTGTGGGTTGTTGAACCTCCAGCTGATGTTATAAGATGACTCTGCAGCTGTATCAATCCCACAATATGCTCCATAAACCTTGTGGGTTGTTGAACCTCCAGCTGATGTTATAAGATGACTCTGTAGCTGTATCAATCCCACAATATGCCCTGTACACCTTGTGGGTTGTTGAACCTCCAGCTGATGTTATAAGATGACTCTGTAGCTGTATCAATCCCACAATATGTCCTGTACACCTTGTGGGTTGTTGAACCTCCAGCTGATGTTATAAGATGGCTCTGTAGCTGTATCAATCCCACAATATGTCCTGTACACCTTGTGGGTTGTTGAACCTCCAGCTGATGTTATAAGATGACTCTGTAGCTGTATCAATCCCACAATATGTCCTGTACACCTTGTGGGTTGTTGAACCTCCAGCTGATGTTATAAGATGGCTCTGTAGCAGTATCAATCCCACAATATGCTCCATAAACCTTGTGGGTTATTGAACCTCCAGCTGATGTTATAAGATGACTCTGTAGCAGTATCAATCCCACAATATGTCCTGTACACCTTGTGGGTTGTTGAACCTCCAGCTGATGTTATAAGATGACTCTGTAGCTGTATCAATCCCACAATATGCTCCATAAACCTTGTGGGTTGTTGAACCTCCAGCTGGTGTTATAAGATGGCTCTGTAGCTGTATCAATCCCACAATATGCCCTGTACACCTTGTGAGTTGAACCTCCAGCTGATGTTATAAGATGCTCTGTAGCTGTATCAATCCCACAATATGCTCATAAACCTTGTGGGTTGTTGAACCTCCAGCTGATGTTATAAGATGACTCTGTAGCAGTATCAATCCCACAATATGTCCTGTACACCTAGTGGGTTGTTGAACCTCCAGCTGATGTTATAAGATGGCTCTGTAGCTGTATCAATCCCACAATATGCTCCATAAACCTTGTGGGTTGTTGAACCTCCAGCTGATGTTATAAGATGGCTCTGTAGCTGTATCAATCCACAATATGCTCTGTACACCTTGTGGGTTGTTGAACCTCCAGCTGATGTTATTAGATGGCTCTGTAGCAGTATCAATCCACAATATGTCCTGTACACCTTGTGGCTTGTTGAACCTCCAGCTGATGTTATAAGATGGCTCTGTAGCTGTATCAATCCCACAATATGCTCTGTACACCTTGTGGGTTGTTGAACCTCCAGCTGATGTTATAAGATGACTCTGTAGCTGTATCAATCCCACAATATGCTCCATAAACCTTGTGGGTTGTTGAACCTCCAGCTGATGTTATAAGATGACTCTGTAGCAGTATCAATCCCACAATATGTCCTGTACACCTTGTGGGTTGTTGAACCTCCAGCTGATGTTATAAGATGGCTCTGTAGCAGTATCGATCCCACAATATGTCCTGTACACCTTGTGGCTTGTTGAACCTCCAGCTGATGTTATAAGATGACTCTGTAGCTGTATCAATCCCACAATATGCTCCATAAACCTTGTGGGTTGTTGAACCTCCAGCTGATGTTATAAGATGACTCTGTAGCTGTATCAATCCCACAATATGCCCTGTACACCTAGTGGGTTGTTGAACCTCCAGCTGGTGTTATAAGATGACTCTGTAGCAGTATCAATACCACATAAATACTAATATACAGTGTCCCCACAAAATATTCATGGCCCTTATATTACAGCAAGCTGATATGAATATCATGCCTTATTGAAGCTGGTGACCATGTGCTCTCCCACTGTCTCAAGATCAGCTTTTGTATGTACCAACAACTGCAATGTGTGGGCAGCAGAAGAAAGGGGAAACTATGACTGTCTCAAGCAATTACACAGTTGAAGAGCATTTGGCTGCAACTGTGTGGGACACAGAAAGTGACCCAAAGATTGTTGATTAACATGAACAAAAGATTGGGATTCCTAAGAGAGGTGTCCCACTGTTTGTGATTTAGCTACACAGACTTTGTGAACACCCTGTAAATGCACATACACCCAGTAAATGCATATACACCCAGTAAATGCATATACACCCAGTAAATGCACATAACTCTCTGCCAGTGACATCACTGACTCTTGTTATGTTAGGATCATCATGCCTGCAAGCAAAAACACATCCACTTGTGTTCTGGTCTTCTTGAAATACTCAGAATTCTGGGAAGATCCCTGACTCACATGCATGAACTCTGTTTCACTGTCTGTGATCCATATGGTCTGGATCATAGCAGCCACTTGATGAAGCATAAGTTACCACTGGATCATAGCAGCCACTTGATGAAGCATAAGTTACCACTGGATCATAGCAGCCACTTGATGAAGCATAAGGTACCACTGGATCATAGCAGCCACTTGATGAAGCATAAGTTACCACTGGATCATAGCAGCCACTTGATGAAGCATAAGTTACCACTGGATCATAGCAGCCACTTGATGAAGCATAAGTTACCACTGGATCATAGCAGCCACTTGATGAAGCATAAGTTACCACTGGATCATAGCAGCCACTTGATGAAGCATAAGTTACCACTGGATCATAGCAGCCACTTGATGAAGCATAAGTTACCACTGGATCATAGCAGCCACTTGATGAAGCATAAGTTACCACTGGATCATAGCAGCCACTTGATGAAGCATAAGTTACCACTGGATCATAGCAGCCACTTGATGAAGCATAAGTTACCACTGGATCATAGCAGCCACTTGATGAAGCATAAGTTACCACTGGATCATAGCAACCACTTGATGAAGCATAAGTTACCACTGGATCATAGCAACCACTTGATGAAGCATAAGTTACCACTGGATCATAGCAGCCACTTGATGAAGCATAAGTTACCACTGGATCATAGCAACCACTTGATGAAGCATAAGTTACCACTGGATCATAGCAGCCACTTGATGAAGCATAAGTTACCACTGGATCATAGCAAACCACTTGATGAAGCATAAGTTACCACTGGATCATAGCAGCCACTTGATGAAGCATAAGTTACCACTGGATCATAGCAAACCACTTGATGAAGCATAAGTTACCACTGGATCATAGCAGCCACTTGATGAAGCATAAGTTACCACTGGATCATAGCAGCCACTTGATGAAGCATAAGTTACCACTGGATCATAGCAGCCACTTGATGAAGCATAAGTTACCACTGGATCATAGCAAACCACTTGATGAAGCATAAGTTACCACTGGATCATAGCAACCACTTGATGAAGCATAAGTTACCATCAACACTACTCAGCCCCCCCCCCCCCCCCCCCCCCCCCCCCCCCCAATAACAAAAAATCACATTAACTCTGTCCTAGAACAGCATAAAGGCCGTCATTAAGAACATCAATCTCTAATTTCAAAACAAGGACAACTCAAATTCATCTCAACAATTGAACATAATATGGTGGACAAAATAAGAAATCAAATATATTAAAAAAAACACTGAGGCAAGAGGCAACAACAGAAGGCATCAGCTCCCTCACCGAGATTTAGCAACCCACCCTGAACAGGGATGTGTGGCAGGATACAATGCGGGTCCTGTGCAATGTCTGACACATGATAACAAAGATCATCTTGTTAGACACAGGGAGTCTAGAATTTCTACCTCATGTGCTGTTTGTGGCTCTAAAGGACAATAGATAGATAGACTCACCAACATTGAGGAGTTTGTATTAGATATGATACAAGGAGGTCAATCTAATGGTGTTGCAGTCATATCTGATTATACTTCAGTCTGAGGGCACATCCATGGCTGATCAAACTTCTTTACATACAAACTATGAGGAAGTACACAATATTCTTGATTAATGTACAAATATATGGCTACACAAACTCACGTATGACAACAAGAATCATTATACAGCTCAAGGTGAAGAAAGAGCAATATATGAAGAGACAGAAGCAATGATAACAAGAAAACAGCTTAAAGGTAAAAAAAATATAATAAAATAAAATGTGACCACAATGGCAAGTCTAATCACATCATATCATCTACGTTCTTTTCAAGCCAAAGTTTGCACAAATGACAGATGCTCTATATCATAGCTAGGTTGCACAAATGACAGATGCTCTATACCAAAGCTAGGTCGTACAAATGACAGATGCTCTATATCAAAGCTAAGTCACACAATTGATAGAGGTTCTATATCAAAGCTAGGTCACACAAATGACAGATGCTCTATACCAAAGCTAGGTCACACAAATGACAGATGCTCTATACCAAAGCTAGGTCGTACAAATGACAGATGCTCTATATCAAAGCTAAGTCACACAATTGATAGAGGTTCTATATCAAAGCTAGGTCACACAAATGACAGATGCTCTATACCAAAGCTAGGTCACACAAATGACATATGCTCTATATCAAAGCTAGGTCACACAAATGACAGATGCTCTATACCAAAGCTAGGTCACACAAATGACAGATGCTCTATATCAAAGCTAGGTCACACAATTGATAGAGGTTCTATATCAAAGCTAGGTCACACAAATGACAGATGCTCTATACCAAAGCTAGGTCACACAAATGACATATGCTCTATATCAAAGCTAGGTCACACAAATGACAGATGCTCTATACCAAAGCTAGGTCACACAAATGACAGATGCTCTATATTAAAGCTAGGTCACACTAATGACTGATGCTCTATATCAAAGCTAGGTCACACAAATGACAGATGCTCTATATCATAGCTAGGTCACACAAATGACATATGCTCTATACCAAAGCTAGATCACACAAATGACAGAGAATCTATACCAAAGCTAGGTCACACAAATGTTTTAAAATATCAGGTCCATCTTCCCATGTTCTCCAACATTAACACCATATTGTATGTCTTCTAATGCAAACATGTTTGGCTGTGATATGTTCACGCCCTCCTATGTTCTTTTACGCTGACTCAAGTTCATCAGGAGACCTATATAAGAGGTCAGCAGATCATCCAGCTTGTAACCCTTAAACAAACAAACAAGTATACAATCATTAGTTGAGTGCTGCACAGTGAGGGAGGAAATCTGAGCACCGTGGAGCTGTCCCATGTGCAATGATGATGATCTGTCCACTAAGTTAAATTTGTTTCTGAAAATACATATTAACTCTTTACGTACGAAAGCTTTTTATCGACGTAACGGAAGAGATTTCAGAGACAAAATTGTTTATGGTTTTAAGAATCAATCTATATATTTATCTATATGTCTAAGGAAAATACTTGGTATAGAATGGAACGAATTCAAAACAAACGAGGAAATTAGAGAAATCGCCAATCAACCACTAATATCTTCAGTAATAAAGAAAAGACGATGGTCATACGTTGGACATGTGATGAGAAGAGATAATAATCGAATAGCAAAGCAAGCCCTCATATGGGAAACAACAGGTAAAAGAAAAAGAGGAAGACCCAGGGAGACACTGAGAAGAACATTGATGAGAGAGGCAAGAGCAGCAGGAATCGGCTCCCTCAATGAGATAGAACTGCTTGCACAGAACAGAGACAGATGGCGAGATTTGATAAAATATCTTTAAAAGAAAACTGCTAGAACAAAAATTCATATAGGAGAAGGTGTATCTTGGTCTACGCCCTATGGGCCGGTTACGGCTCGAAAGGTCAATAGATAGATAGATATATTTATCTAACATATAACATATTATACATGAATAGCTAGATAATTGAACAAGGTATTAGATTTCACCAATATCAAGATGATACAAGTCATGTAAAAAGAAAATGTTTTGATGGCATTCACACTAATCAAATTGAGCATGGCGCACTATGCGGTGAAACGTACGCTGCTAAAATCAGAATGGCGCACATTGTGGCAAAATGTACAGAAAGAGTTAACAAAAGTAGAGATCAAATTTTAAAACAAAAATTTCACTTGTAATTAATTGAGCCATAGATGTTTGAGGCTGATATTTTAGTAATTTTTTTTTCTTATTTTAGTATATTCAGAAACATAATATATATATATATATATATATAGTTCTTCTACAGTACATTCATAGTTATCAGCAGTCAGATAAAAACAATGCAGGAAAACACAAATGAACTATCCTCAGTAGCCAGAAAAATTGGGTTTGAGATCAATCATGAAAAGCTTAATTCCAACAGACAACAGAATATACATGGAAAACAAACCAGTGGAAGAGATCTATCACTTTATCTTGAACAAAAAATCCCGTGTGCACTCACACATGTTAAAAACCCTTGGCGTTTAGAATTGAAAAGAGTAGTCCATAAATATGGTGCTGTCTGGGCAAAATGGTCAGCAAAACCGACCAATACTGTGGATCCCAGCTGAACTACAGAGTTCATGCACATGGGCCACAATTCTGCTAGGATTTTCTTGAGATTCTCAAAGAGGATATCGGAGCACCTATGGATGTGTGCAGTGATGATGATTCTAACAACAAACAATGCGAACAACATAAAATGTATATAATCCTACAGATAAAAGTGTCAATAAATTGCCCAAAATGTGAGAGAAATGAAATGTTACTACAATAGAACCTTACCAGAGTTGTCTCACACAGAAACCTGCTCCCTTTGACTAGGTTGCCGATGGTCATATGGAAATAGGTGTTGCCATGACTCCAGTTGGAGATCTGCGTGAATGGATACACTGTCAGCACATCCTGGAGCAAACAAGAGGCAGCTGTTAGTCAAGTTGTTCAATAAAGATGATGGGTAACGAAGAAGTGCTGGTGGTAGCATGTCAATCTTGAGAAACTAACAATTAAAGCAGAGGGGACAACAAAATAATAATAATATTAGGTCTTTTTTTCAGATAAATCAATGTATCACTGTATACCAGTGGATAAAAAGATACAGCGAAGATGATGGTGCTGGATAAGACACACATTGCGGAAGCTACCTGAGAGTATTATACAACAGGCCCTTTTTTGGAATCCCCATGGAAAAAGACAAAGAGGAAGACCAAGGAATTCTTGGAGAAGACAGATAGAAGCAGAGATGAAGATGATGGGGAAGACACGGAATGATCTTAAAAGAATGGCAAGAAACAGAACAACTTGGAAAGTGTTTGTTGAAGACCTATGCTCCACAGGGAGCTGAAAGGTTGAAGAAGAAGAATGTATCATTGTAGATCACTCAAGTGTTTAGTGTTGAGTCAATGGATCATCATCATCATTACACATTGAACATGCCCATAAGTACTCAGGTCTACTCCCCAGTATGTCCCTCAGTGTGGAGACTGACGACTCAGTGTTGATTTGTAACTCTTCTGTGTCTCCCTGCATAGCGCTCCTTTCTGGCATCTCCAATTGTGACCTGAGGTTCACACAGTCTGGGCATGGTTGTAGATTCAAGATCAATGACTCAATCATCCCTTCACTCAAGTGTGAACAATGAGATCAACTTTCTTTAACACAAGCCAAGGTACATGTATATTCTAATTCCCAGAGTAAGAATTCCCCCTTTTTTGCCTCCTTGGTTCATTCCAACAGAAAACACTTGAGCTATGTCTGGTGTTAATCTGACTTCAGAAACAATGTTTGTGAGATCATTAACCCAAGATCACGATACCATCATAAAAATTACCGCATGAAAATACAAATTCTTCCAAATTTGACAGTTTGCCATGCTCAAACATTTCCCTCTTCAGTGTACCTTCCTAGCTACCACTTCCTGTGACCTCTGAGTGTTGGATTTATTTCTATTGCTGTTGGGTTTTTTTTTTTCGTGAATTTAGTGAGATACAATTTCATATAATGCAAAAAAAAAAATGCATTAATTTTCAAGAAATTGTAACTTTTTTTTTTCTTTTTTGCTAAGACCAGTGAAAATGTCAGCCCTGCTGAAGTTGGATGTGTTGGGCCGGTAGAAGCAAATATCACAGCCTAGCTGTAAACCACAATACAATGTATCTACCACACTTAATGTCCTTTTAAGAATGGACGATGAAGAGTCCTATTCATTTCTGTAGTAATCACTGCGTGAAAGTCAGAAATAAAAAGAAAATATGTAAATGCCTTGACCAACCTTCGTCTGGGGATGTATGAGGCTTATTCCACTCTTGTTTATGGCTATGATCAGCATCTCTGGAAAGCCTGGTTCTGTTGTTTGCTGGGGAGAAAACAGGAATATTAAAAGAAGAACATCTATCAAAGAGAACATCTTCAAAGAAATTCTTAACCGTTTACTACCCCACAGTTTAACAGATTTTGAAGCTGAAACACCAGCAGCAGAATTAGATGTAAATTTAGATGACTTCACCTTGAGTGAAATAGAAACCACCTTAAAGCTTATGACCAATAACAAGGCTGCTGGAGAGGATAAGTTAACAGCTGAGATCCTCAAGGCAATTGATAGCCATAATCTAATACATCTCCAAAAAATGTTCAACATCATTTGGAAAACAGAGAAGACGCCTCATAAATGAAAAAAAGGAATCATTGTTAAGATTCCAAAAAAGGGCAATCTTAGAGATTGTAACAACTGGAGAGGCGTGACACTTTTGTCAGTTGCCTCAAAGTTATTCTGCAAAATCATCCTAAATAGAATAAAGGATTCAATAGATACAGTAATGCATGAAGAACAGGCTGGGTTTAGAAAAGGGAGAAGCTGCCTTGACAACATTTTCACTCTACGACTTATATTGGAGGAACACATTGAAAAGCAAAAACCTTCTGTACTTAACTTCATCGACTTCAAAAAAGCATTTGATAGTATTCAGAGATTCTTTGTGGAAAATTCTGAAGCAATATAACTTACCATCAAAAATCATAAATATTATCAAAGACATGTATGATGGTTACACATGTGCAGTTCGAACAGAGGAAGGACTGAGCGAATGTTTCCCAATAGAAACTGGGGTTAAACAAGGATGTATTTTATCGCCCTTGTTATTTGGAATTGTTATGGACTTCATAATGAAGAAATGCTGCGCTGGTAATAAAGGCATCGAATGGTTACAAGGAGACCATTTGGAGGACCTCGACTTTGCTGATGACATAGTTCTCATCAGCAGTCAGATAAAAACGATGCAGGAAAACACAAATGAACTATCATCAATAGCCAGCAAAATTGGGCTTGAGATCAATCATGAAAAGACTAAAGTCATGAAAAGTTTAATTCCAACAGGTGACAAAATATACATGGAAAACAAACCAGTAGAAGAGATCGATCACTTTATCTATCTTAGAAGTCACATTGATCGAGAAGGGGATACAAGTAAAGAAATTAGAATCAGAATGGCTAAAGCAGCAATGTCTTTCAGAAGCCTTGAAAAGTTTTGGAAATCAAAACTCATCAGCACAAACACAAAACTTAGGCTATTCAAATCAAATGTACTATCAACCCTTATATATGCGTGTGAAAGCTGGAAAACAACAAGAGATATAGAAACAAAGTTGAACGCATTCGAAAATAAATGTCTAAGGAAAATACTTGGTATAGCGTGGAATGAATTCAAAACAAACGAGAAAATTAGAGAAATCGCCAATCAACCACTAATATCTTCAGTAATAAAGAAAAGATGATGGTCATATGTTGGACATGTGATGAGAAGAGATAATAACCGAATAGCAACGCAAGCCCTCATATGGGAAACAACAGATAAGAGAAAAAGAGGAAGACCCAGGGAGACACTGAGAAGAACATTGATGAGAGAGGCAAGAGCAGCAGGATTCGGCTCCCTCAATGAGATAGAGCTGCTTGCACAGAACAGAGACAGATGGCGAGATTTGATAAAATATCTTTAAAAGAAAACTGCTAGAACAAAAATTCAGATAGGAGAAGGTGTATCTTGGTCTACGCCCTATGGGCCGGCTACGGCTCGAAAGGTCAATAGATAGATCAAAGAGGCGCATTTTGAAATGCCAATGTGGCTGCCATGACCATGGTCACAGGACAAATGAATACAGCCAATCACCTACCACGCTCATATGGCTACTGGGGCCCGGACCAGGGTGAGGAGAGAAAAGAATAGAGCCACTGTCACCTACCCCGCTCATATGGCTACTGGGGCCCGGACCAGGGTGAAGAGAGAAAAGAATAGAGCCACTGTCACCTACCATGCTCATATGGCTACTGGGGCCCGGACCAGGGTGAGGAGAGAAAAGAATAGAGCCACTGTCACCTACCCCGCTCATATGGCTACTGGGGCCCGGACCAGGGTGAAGAGAGAAAAGAATATAGCCACAGTCACCTACCCCGCTCATATGGCTACTTTGACCTCCAGATGCCAATGTTTTACTATCTAGATCACCAAGCCTCCTCAATCACCTCAAATGACAAAATCTTCACTATCATCATCATGACCTGAAGTAGAGCACGGTTTAAAAGGACGGAGAGGGGATATGTGAAGGTCAGATGAGACGAGATCGTGATACAATTCATGATCCACGGGAATTAGAGAAAGTGCGTATGAACAGGTTCGAGACAAAGGTTTTTGGAAAGCGTGACTAAAGTCAGAGGAGAAAAGGTTGTACGAGTGAACGGTCATTCGACAGGCAGCGGGTGCTAGTTGCGGATGGGTTGTCATGTTTGACAATACGGTACCGTTAGTGGGAAGGTTAAATAAAAAATTGTAAAATAAATTCAGTTGTGTTCTGTTCAAGAGAGTTGGTTTCATCATTTGTCTTGGCACTATATTGTATTCGCGAAGAACGGGCCAAAGTGTTGCAGGTAACAGCAGCACAACGTGAAGTACAGACTATGCGATCAAGGAGCCATATGGGAGGGAATTACCTCCTACAGGAGAACACCAGGGCGAGCTCAGAATAACCTGAGTGGTCCTGGGCAGATGATGATCATCATCGTATTGCAGCAGCTCCGGGTGGTTTCAGAAAGACCACCTGGTTCCCACCAAGAAGATGCTGGGGGTTTCAGTGTGACCGCCAGTACCAGTTGTAATCATCATCATCGTGCAGCAGTGCAGGGTGGGTCAGAGGGACCACTTGGTGCAATCCAGTAACATAGCTGGGTGGTATCAGTGTAACCGCCAGCAGCGAGGAGATCATCGACGATGTTGATGTGACTGTCACAAGGGGTGTCACAAAGGGTGGCACATCTGCATCAGTGGCAGGCTTCAATGGTACTAGTTGAGTAGTTTTCAATGGTACCAAGTTTTCAGACCTCCAGATGCCAATGTCTTACTTTCTAGATCATCTAGCCTCCTCAATCACCTCAAATGACAATATCTTCACTATCATGACCTCCAGATGCCAATGTCTTACTTTCTAGATCATCTAGCCTCCTCAATCACCTCAAATGACAATATCTTCACTATCATGACCTCCAGATGCCAATGTCTTACTTTCTAGATCATCTAGCCTCCTCAATCACCTCAAATGACAATATCTTCACTATCATGACCTCCAGATGCCAATGTCTTACTTTCTAGATCATCTAGCCTCCTCAATTACCTCAAATGACAATATCTTCACTATCATGACCTCCAGATGCCAATGTCTTACTTTCTAGATCATCTAGCCTCCTCAATCACCTCAAATGACAATATCTTCACTATCATGACCTCCAGATGCCAATGTCTTACTTTCTAGATCATCTAGCCTCCTCAATTACCTCAAATGACAATATCTTCACTATCATGACCTCCAGATGCCAATGTCTTACTTTCTAGATCATCTAGCCTCCTCAATTACCTCAAATGACAATATCTTCACTATCATGACCTCCAGATGCCAATGTCTTACTTTCTAGATCATCTAGCCTCCTCAATCACCTCAAATGACAATATCTTCACTATCATGACCTCCAGATGCCAATGTCTTACTTTCTAGATCATCTAGCCTCCTCATTACCTCAAATGACAATATCTTCACTATCATGACCTCCAGATGCCAATGTCTTACTTTCTAGATCATCTAGCCTCCTCAATTACCTCAAATGACAATATCTTCACTATCATGACCTCCAGATGCCAATGTCTTACTTTCTAGATCATCTAGCCTCCTCAATTACCTCAAATGACAATATCTTCACTATCATGACCTCCAGATGCCAATGTCTTACTTTCTAGATCATCTAGCCTCCTCAATCACCTCAAATGACAATATCTTCACTATCATGACCTCCAGATGCCAATTTCTTACTTTCTAGATCATCTAGCCTCCTCAATTACCTCAAATGACAATATCTTCACTATCATGACCTCCAGATGCCAATGTCTTACTTTCTAGAACATCTAGCCTCCTCAATCACCTCAAATGACAATATCTTCACTATCATGACCTCCAGATGCCAATTTCTTACTTTCTAGATCATCTAGCCTCCTCAATTACCTCAAATGACAATATCTTCACTATCATGACCTCCAGATGCCAATGTCTTACTTTCTAGAACATCTAGCCTCCTCAATTACCTCAAATGACAATATCTTCACTATCATGACCTCCAGATGCCAATGTCTTACTTTCTAGATCATCTAGCCTCCTCAATTACCTCAAATGACAATATCTTCACTATCATGACCTCCAGATGCCAATGTCTTACTTTCTAGATCATCTAGCCTCCTCAATTACCTCAAATGACAATATCTTCACTATCATGACCTCCAGATGCCAATTTCTTACTTTCTAGATCATCTAGCCTCCTCAATTACCTCAAATGACAATATCTTCACTATCATGACCTCCAGATGCCAATTTCTTACTTTCTAGATCACCAATCTCCCTCAATTACCTCACATGACAATATCTTCACTATTATGACCTCCAGATGCCAATGTCTTACTTTCTAGATCACCCACCCCCCTCAATCACCTCGCATGACAATATCTTCACTATCATGACCTCCAGATGCCAATGTCTTACTTTCTAGATCACCCAGCCCCTCAATCACCTCGAATGACAATATCTTCACTATCATGACCTCTAGATGCCAATGTCTTACTTTCTAGATCACCCAGCCCCCTCAATCACCTCGCATGACAATATCTTCACTATCATGACCTCCAGATGCCAATGTCTTACTTTCTAGATCACCCAGCCCCCTCAATCACCTCGCATGACAATATCTTCACTATCATGACCTCCAGATGCCAATGTCTTACTTTCTAGATCACCCAGCCCCCTCAATCACCTCGCATGACAATATCTTCACTATCATGACCTCCAGATGCCAATGTCTTACTTTCTAGATCACCCAGCCCCTCAATTACCTCGCATGACAATATCTTCACTATCATGATCTCCAGACGCCAATGTCTTACTTTCTAGATCACCCAGCCCCCTCAATCACCTCGCATGACAATATCTTCACTATCATGACCTCCAGATGCCAATGTCTTACTTTCTAGATCACCCAGCCCCCTCAATCACCTCGCATGACAATATCTTCACTATCATGATCTCCAGATGCCAATGTCTTACTTTCTAGATCACCTAGCCACTTCAATCACCTCACATGACAATATCTTCACTATCATGACCTCCAGATGCCAATGTCTTACTTTCTAGATCACCCAGCCCCCTCAATTACCTCGCATGACAATATCTTCACTATCATGATCTCCAGATGCCAATGTCTTACTTTCTAGATCACCCAGCCACTTCAATCACCTCACATGACAATATCTTCACTATCATGATCTCCAGATGCCAATGTCATACTTTCTAGATCACCCAGCCCCCTCAATCACCTCGCATGACAATATCTTCACTATCATGATCTCCAGATGCCAATGTCTTACTTTCTAGATCACCCAGCCACTTCAATCACCTCACATGACAATATCTTCACTATCATGATCTCCAGATGCCAATGTCTTACTTTCTAGATCACCCAGCCCCCTCAATCACCTCGCATGACAATATCTTCACTATCATGACCTCCAGATGCCAATGTCTTACTTTCTAGATCACCCACCCCCCTCAATCACCTCGCATGACAATATTTTCACTATCATGACCTCCAGATGCCAATGTCTTACTTTCTAGATCACCCAGCCCCCTCAATCACCTCACATGACAATATCTTCACTATCATGACCTCCAGATGCCAATGTCTTACTTTCTAGATCACCCAGCCCCCTCAATCACCTCGCATGACAATATCTTAACTATCATGACCTCCAGATGCCAATGTCTTACTTTCTAGATCACCCATCCCCCTTAATCACCTCACATGACAACATCTTCACTATGATCTCCAGATTGCCAAGAAGAAACATATGCTCAAGTGGTATGGTCATAAGTCCCACTTGTTTGGCATTCCAAAAACTAGAACAAAAATAGTGAAATGATATTGAAAAATGAATTCAGAAAAGGATGAATTCTTAATGTGTTTTTTTTTCAAATAATACCTTATGTTATGAACCAGTTCCTAAAATGCAAAATATAAACAAAAATAAACATTTTGAGGGGGGAAAAAAAATAAAACTTGATCACATATTGAAAAGACTACCTTGACATCAAAGAAAGTTGATCCAAACGTAGGCCAAGGGGATATCAGCTTGAGAAATTGAACCTTTGCATCTTTGGAGCTGACGCCCACATCTTTGTTATAGGCTGATGTGATGGACTGTAGAACAAAAATATATTGTGAGTACAATCATGGACTACAGAAGATAAAGCAAGAATTATATATATATATATATATATATATATATATATATATATATATATATATATATATATATATATATATATCTATCTTCTTCTTCTTTCCTTTCTCATCTGCCTTTCAGCGTCAAGGGAGATATAATTTGTGGTCTTTTGCTCTTCTGTTCACCTCTGCTGCTGTTATGTTTCCTAGTGCTTCTAATATTCCATCGATATCTTTTTTGTGGTCAACCCTAGGGTCTGGTGTTCTCACAAAGTTTGCTGAAGGCTCATTATGTTGTATTTTGATCTTTCTGCCTTGTCACGTGGCCAAACCATTTTATCTGTTGTTTCCTTATATATTCTATGGCGGGGGCTATTCCTAGCTTTTTTCTCAGTTCTTCGTTCCTGATCTTATCTCTCAGCCTGTTTCCTGTCATTCGTCTAACACATTTCATCTCTGTAGAGATTATTTTTCTTATTGTTCTTGCATCTAGGGTCCAGGTCTGGTATTGGTTGCACAACGTTGGGATGAAGATTGTATCGTATAGTGTTTGTTTTGCCTCTAGAGTTATTTCCTTGTTGGACAATAGTGGTGATAACTGTCCAATGATTTGACAAGCTTTGTTGCATCTTGATTTTATCTCTGCTGTTTGGGAATTATCGTTTGTCATTAGACTTCCTAGGTATTTGAATTCCTCTACTTGTTTTAGTTGCCTGCCTTCTATAGTTATGTTGATGTTCTGTTTGGTTATTTGGTTATGGAAGGCCCCAGTATCACTGCAAACGAATTAAAATCCATAATTGCTCAACTGCCGGTGCCAGTGGAATCATCCGAATGACTAACTCATCTCCCAAACAAAGAAAGGTAGCTGTAGTCCCCATCATAGCATTCTCAGCACACGCCTAAAGACATAAGGCGAAACCGCACAGAAAGTGAACACAGCCAACTGTTCCCTGTCATACGATATCAGCATTCATCGTAAACAATTGGAATCAAAACGGATTAAACACACAGCTCACGGTGTGCGCAAAGCACTTAACTCAGTAGCTCCTGCAACAAGCCAGACTTGGAATATGAGGAAACTGCAACAGGGAACACTTTTCAGACATAGCCTTCAATGGTTCCTGCCGCCTATCCACCATATTGCCCGGAAGTTCACGTCCTCCTGAAAATGATGATCGTCATAGTATTTAAATGATGATGTTAGGACATCGTGTTTGACTCCAACTCTGAACATACAAAACACAGTTCGTCGTCAGATTATCCCCGTTGCACACCAAACAACAGATCGCAAGATTAGCGCATGGTCGGTCTTGGAACACACGATGAGCCTTTATGATGATGTAGCACGCACAAAATGGCTGCGCCCATGGATTCATGATCACTCTAGTGAATGCAGTCTACAACGAACGAAACATGGTGCAAATTTCCCAAAGAGATAAAACTTTGGCTGACTTGACGGAGCCCACCACATTAATGCGTTAGAAATTGTAAATAACCTGCGACAAACATCTCCATCAACGATCATTGAACAGCACTCAGTGTGACGTAAAACGCAGATCAACATTAGACGGTGGAAGGCGCATTCACAACAATTGATTTGTCAAAACGGAGTATTGCCGTGCGTGCAACGCCAATTCATTGGCGCAGATATGACAAGTAGAACATCATTTCAACTGGAATGCAGAAAATTGTAATGGAAAGCTGAAATTGATCAGATTCCAAAGCAATTCCTGCAGCGATAGAGATAACGTGACTTAGTTCCGCCATCTTGGAAACGGAAGTCGATGTTCTACTTATTTTTGGCGACATTCATGACTTCTGTTTTGTTGATGTTGATTTTCATGTTGTATTTTGTATTATATATATTGTGAGTATAATTAAGGACTACAGAAGATAAAGAATGATATATATTGTGAGTATAATTAAGGACTACAGAAGATAAAGAATGATATATATTGTGAGTATAATTAAGGACTACAGAAGATAAAGAATGATATATATTGTGAGTATAATTATGGACTACAGAAGATAAAGAATGATATATATTGTGAGTATAATTATGGACTACAGAAGATAAAGAATGATATATATTGTGAGTATAATTAAGGACTACAGAAGATAAAGAATGATATATATTGTGAGTATAATTAAGGACTACAGAAGATAAAGAATGATATATATTGTGAGTATAATTAAGGACTACAGAAGATAAAGCAAGAATGATATATATTGTGAGTATAATTATGGAATACAGAAGATAAAGCAAGAATGATATATATTGTGAGTACAGTACACCTTTCAAGCCTCTCCAAAGAGGATACATTTTTAAAAAAACTAAGAAACTAAACTTGTAAAGACAGGAGAATAAAGGCCACTTGCCCAGTGCAGTTGACGCGAGGTGTTTGGGTATAAGTTTTTATTTACCCCTGTTAGAAAAATCTTGACCCTGCAGGGATTTGAACCCACATTCCCTGGTTTTGAGCCCGACAGGTTATCAATTCACAATTAAGATAAAATGCACAATAAATTAATCTACAAAACATGATCAATCAAACACAATCAATGATATCTAAACATCAATGCACTGCCAGGGACCCAAAAGGGGAGTAAAGAATAGTTGGTGTGTACCCTACCAGGAAGTCATATGAGGTGACTAAGGAGTGTTGGGCATAGGATTGGCCATCTTGTACTGTAAAAAAAAAATAAGCTGTAAAAACTTGAGAAACAAAATAAAAAAGAACAAACATTTTCAAATCCAATATTAAATAAATCCTATTATATAGCTGTGAAACATGGAAAACAACAAAAATGACAATCATGAAGCTTATCTTCAAAAAGATAGGACTTTCATTAATGGGTGGAAATGGCAAGATAAAATTACTAACATAAAACTATTGGAAAGTACAAGGTAAAAGCACCAGTGGAAAGAGAGATGTAGTAAAAACAATAATGGCACTGGACAGGACACATACTTACTGCAGAAATCAACTGAGAGTATTACATGACAGGCTCTTTTTTGGAATCCCCAAGGAAGGAGAAAAATAGGAAGGCCAAGATACACTTGAAAAAGAAAGGTGGAAGCAGAGATGGGGAAGCGATCTTCAGAAAATGGCAACAGGGCAGATAGGAAAGTGTTTGTTGAAGCCTTATGCTAAAGATGGAGTTGACAAGTGGTAGTAGAAAATAAATGTAGCTTAAAATACAATAATCAAAGAATCACTCAGAGTAAATGCTAAACCAGGATGTTACCTTTTTCCAATCGTCTACAGACTGCAACTTTGCTACATCACTTGGAATCAAACGATTCAGCATTTCTCTGAGGCAAAAAGAAGATAAGTGGCGCATTATAACTAAAACAAGAAGACAAATAAAGCATTTAGATTGGTACAAGAAGAAGATGAATGGAGCATTACAATTAGTATAAAAATAAGATAAATGAAGCATTATGATTGGTACAAAAAGAAAATAAATGGAGCATTATGACTAAAACAAGAAGACAAATAAAGCATTTAGATTGGTACAAGAAGAAAATAAATGGAGCATTATGATTGGTACAAAAAGAAAATAAATGGAGCATTATGATTGGTACAAAAAGAAAATAAATGGAGCATTATAACTGGTACAAAATAATACATATTTGAAATAAAACAAATTATAGCAATGAGAACTGAACTTCGATCAAAACATAAATGGTTCTAACATGATAAGCTAAATACTGAGGGAGTAGACTCTGAGTTACTCAAGTTCACACAATCATGTAACAGTAAATAAGCAAGTGCTCCTCCCTCTATCATCATCATCAAGTACCGGGCCTAGTGGCGTAGGTGATCATGTCTCTCCACAACATCCGATCTCGGCAGCTATTTATCATTTCTGTTGTTGACCTTCTGCCAAGCCATTCTCTTAAGCTGTCTGGTATTTTTTCTCTTTGCTTCCCTCTATCTCTTCGTCCCTCAATTTTTCCAGTTGTTACAATATATTCCAGTTGTTCTCTTCTCATTACATGGCCAAAAAATGATGATTGTCTCTTCCTAATATTGGAAATTAGCTCTCTTTTTGCTTTGACCTTTCTCAGAACCTCTTCATTACTCTTCTTAGCTGTCCATGGTATTCTCAACATTCTTCTGTAAAACCACATTTCTACAGACTCCAGTGATTTTCTTGTCTGTTGTCCTATTGTCCATGATTCACATGCGTATGTTAAGACTGGCTCTACGTAACATTTAAGAGCTGTTTTTCTTGTTTCTATTGTCAAAAATGGATTGCATAGTATTTTCCTCATTTTTTGGAAAGCTGCTTTTGCCTGAGCCATTCTACATCTCACCTCTTTTGTACATCTTCCGTCTGAGGTTAACAAAGTTCCCAAATATTTAAATTCATTTACCTGTTTTAATAGTGTTCCACTTGTCTTTATTTTGCACTGAGGTGATGTCTTTTTCTTTGTTGTTACCATTACCTCTGTCTTTTTGCTATTAAGGCTGAGTCCTTTATTTTTTCTTTCCTTCACTACAGTGTCCAACATTTCTTGTAACTCATTTTCACTCTTAGCGATTAATACTGTATCATCAGCATACCTTCGATTATTTATATTATGACCTCCAATTGTTATTCCAGGCATGCCCCTTATGGATCTTAAAATAATCTCACTATAAATATTAAACAAATCTGGTGACAGCATACAACCTTGTCTAACACCCTGTTCCATGGGAACCCCCCCTTAACGTTGTTGTCATTATATCTAATGTTGTGGCGATTCATGATTATACAAAGAAATTACGACGGTGGTTTTCTGTTGCCTGCCGTCGGTTTGTTTACGGTTGACTCCGCTAGCCTTTGACTAAAAAGTCTCACCCACAAGGCAGCGGGGTTGTTTTGCGTCGGGGTACCCTCCCTTAGCCTTTTACTCTCCCGAGCATACCTGCAAGGCAGCAGGTCAGCCACAGGTTGTACTGTTTACTGCATAAAGTAGCAGGTAAAATTACCCGACAGACCGGAGAATCAGACAACAGAAAAGAAAATCATTGGAGGGCACAAAAAATGTGTTATTACAGAAAAATGCTGAGAATATCATGAACCAGCTAAACAAAAGTGTTGAGGATGTTTAAAAAAAGGCCAACAAAAAAGGAAAGATTATTTCCAACATCTCACGCTGAAGCTGAATATTTTGGCTCAAAACATGTGGCCTGTTGAAGATGATAACATGAAACTGTGCTCAATTTAAATTTAACATCCTCATAAGGACAGACAATGATGAATAATCAGAATCTGGTAAACACAGAAAAAGTAAGTTCAATTAAATGTGCCTAAAACCACTATAAAGAATAGTGACACTGTCATCTTCCAGGCCTGTCATAAGAGGCGACTAAGGAGGTTGATCGATGGCTTGACAAGCTGTCATTGTAAAAAGTATTGTTATGGAAACAGCCATAGATTTTAGAAGCAGTGATCTCTGCAATATGTGCCATTTTGGCACGCAAGGTTTCTGTTTTTGAGATTGTGGTTCTGTCCTATGTGCCGTCTTCGGCTCGAAAGGACAATAGATAGATAGAATTCCACTATATGTCTATACTATCTTCAAACATATGCAATTGATTTTTGACAATAGAAACAAGAAAAAGAGTTCTTAAATGTTATGTAGAGCCAGTCTTAACATATGGATGTGAATCATGGACAATAGGACAACAGACAAGAAAATAACTGGAGTCTGTAGAAATGTGGTTTTACAGAAGAATGTTGAGAATACCATGGACAGCTAAGAAGAGTAATGAAAATGTTCTGAAAGAGGTCAAAGCAAAAAGAGAGCTAATTTCCAATATTAGGAAGAAACAATAATCATTTTTTGGCCATGTAATGAGAAGAGAACAACTGGAATATATTGTAACAACTGAGAAAATTGAGGGACGAAGAGATAGAGGGAAGCAAAGAGAAAAAATACCAGACAGCTTAAGAGAATGGCTTGGCAGAAGGTCAACAACAGAAATGATAAATAGCTGTCGAGATCAAAAGTTGTGGAGAGACATGATCACCTACGCCAGCAGGCCCGGTACTTGATTATGATGATCTTCCAACAGCTTCTTCATTGTCTTTCTTTGTACATCAATGAACAGTCAAGTTCTCTTGCATAATCTAGGCATATGCTAGTTCAAATATTTGAGTGTGTCAGTGCACATGACCTACCGGACCAGCTATTAGAAAAATTAAACTTACGGTAGTCTGTTGAGGCTATTTTTGTCATCTCCAAACATAACTCTGTAAATAAGAGCTCCCAGTTGTGCAACTTGATCTTTATTGCACTTGTGGTAGCCCCTCAGGTACTTGGGCAGCTCCTAGCATATTATAAGTAAGGTAAACTTTAAAAAATGTACTTAATAAACTAAAATAGGCATTTTTTTATATAAACTAAACAGGAATTTGATTATTACAAAATGGGAAACAACAAAATTGATGTTCTGCAATAAAAGAATGGACACTCTAAGTTAAGAAAAACAGATTTAGATTACACCAAAATGGGCGTACTGATTTAAGAATAACCATTAGAAATTAAAATGGGTATGTGGTACACAATACAGAAATTAAGATTATCTCAAAATAAACACTTTATGCACACAAAAATCTTCTTCTTCTTCTTCTGTCATCATGGCTCATCCAGACTAGGATTCCAGACTCTCTCTCTCTTATGAAGGCTGATGTCTGATTCAATGATTCAGGTGCACCGTAGAGTTTCTCTTCCAGGGAGGTTGATATGGGCCACATTGACCTTCTCAGATCTATGTGCTGTGGGCAATCCTGTAAGATGTGGTTTGATGTCATATCATCTTTGGTACAGAGGCATAGATTGGTAGTTCCTATTTTGAGTTTGGTGAACTCATTCTGTTGTGCCAGATCATTGGCGAAGTATGATGACTTGATCTCTCCTAGATAGTTAGAAACATCCATCCCTCTCATTGGGAGCTGCTATAGCTCAGTGGTTAGTGAACTGGACTACAAAGGACAAGAGGTAGGGTTCGATCCCAACCAACAACTTCCAGGTTCACACAGCCTTAAATGGGTACTGGATTTTTTTCAGGGAAAGTAAAGCGGCGCGGGCGCAATACCGACCACATTACCCCGAAAATCATGTGCTGGAGGTCTGTAAAATTTATGGTCACTAACACCATATTCCCTATACGCCACTTGGCGTGACGGGGCTCTTTACTTACTTTTATTTATCCCTCTCATTATACTTGAGGTGTTTTTGTTTCCATTTTGAATGATACTGACCTTTGTTGATAGATTTAGCTTCTTCATAACTAACCAGATGGTTCTCTTGTGGCAATCTTCCTCTATCCTTGACTAACTTGTCTGCACATTCGTTTTCTTGTATTACAGTGTGATGGTATCCAGTGGATGACCACTCTGGAAGTTGTCGGATAATTTCTCTAGCTTTGTTGTCAGGTCATCTAGCTCGTTGTTCCTGGAGGCTTTAAGTGCTGTTAAAACTGACAGTGCATTGGTCAGTATCACCAGTTTCTTGTGCATGTTATTTTTGTGCTAGACAAGATTTGCAGAAGAGAAAGTGACTGTATGTATTCTCTTCTCAGCAATGTCATTTGAAATTGTCTTCTATGCAGCCAAATATGGCTTGCATGGAGTTCAACCTTGCTAATGGCAAAACTAAAGATGGGAGCCCAAGTTATTGTCAGATTTTTGCAGAGTGACTAGTTTTGTCATTTAAACCATTTCGGTTACTTTATTTTCTGTGTGTTTTTTCCAAGGGAGCTGGAGTGAGGAAGTGACTGTGCAGATGTTCTCTTTTCTACGGAAGTCATGTGGATTTGTGCAGCCAAATAGGGCATACTTGGAGGATGAACTTATCAAGAGAATTTACAGACGTACAATAGGGAGATTCTGTGAGATTAGCTGAAGTAGATATAGGGAACTTCCAACTGCTAATAAAACTGATGCCATGGATAGAATAGAAAAGGGTTTATCTCTTTGCAATAAGACATAGACAATGGTGGATAGGTCACACACTATGGAAATCAAGTGAGAGTATTACACAACAAGCCCTTTTCTGGAAACCCCAGAGGAGGAAACAAAGATGAAGGCTAATATATGCTTAGAGAAGACAGGTGGAAGCAGAGATGAAGTGGATGGGGAAGACATGGAACAATATTAAGATAATAGCAAAAACAGGATGACTTGGAATGTGTTTGTTGAAGACCTATGCTCCACAGGGAATTGAAAGGGAGAAGAAGAACAGGTTCTATATAGAGGAATTAGCTCAAATCTGGAATAATCTACAAATCTCATAATTCACGCTAAAAATTAACATCCTTATCAGACAGGATTGGTCAGTTACCTGGTGGTAATGGAAAATAACATCTGCTTGGATATCTTTCCCAGGTACAGTACGGGTCCAGAGCTTCTTCATAAATAAAACTTGGTAGGCCATGATTGGCTGTTGATCTGAAAAACCAGGTCAATCTTAAAGTTTATCAGCGGCACTGAAGGATTGTGGGAGTGATTCTGTTAACTCTAGATTATGATAACACTGTCAAAATAACCACCTCAAAATACTAATTCTTGAAATTTGACAGTATGCTGCGGACAAATATCCCCCCCTCTCCCGATCATCATCATCATCGAGTGCCATCTCCGCAACGAAGGTTGGCTACCATGGAGTGCCATTCTGCTCTATCTCTTGTTTTCTATCTATCTTTCGTTCGCCCGAAGTATTGTCTATATCTGCAATGTCGTTTCCTGTATAAATGTTACTGTCTTGTGTAATTCTTGCCGTGGCCCATATAGTTTTTTGTCTGTAGTGTTGTATCTATGGGCCAATGGATTTTCCTCAGTCTACTATATTCAGTGCAGTCTTGAAGTATGTGTTCAGCAGTCTGGGGCGCCTGTCCACATGTACAAGTAGTTGAGGTGCCGATCTTGAATTTTGTATACATGTGACTATGGAGTCGATTGTGCCCTGTTCTGAGGTGTATAATGATAACTTGTTCATATCTATTCATATTATGAAAGGCATCCTGATTTGAGGCTTGTGGTCCTCTGATTGATTTGATTATCTGTTTCTTATGATGGTATGTAACCTGTGTATCTAGTTGTGTGCCTGTTGAACCTTCCTTTGTCAATTGATTTGCTTTCTCATTTCCTGGTATTCCACAGTGAGATGGGAACCACTGCAGGGCAACCCTGTGGTGCTTGCAGAGTTCAGTCAATAAGGTCTGCAGATGTGGTAATTTTCTGGATTGTAGTGCCTGGAGTACTGATATTGCATCTGTCAAAAACACTATAGGACGTGGGCTAAGATTACTGTTCAGCAGTTTTTCTATTGCCAACTTTATTGCTTGGATTTCTGCATCATAATTGTAACAATATTTCCCTGTTGCTATTTTATTCATGTCCCTAGTGTTATTTGGGTACTCTATATATGCACCTGCTCCCCCATTCTTTACTGCATTCTGTGCTGATCCATCTGTGTATACATGAATCCATGGTCTTGTGGGTATTCTTCATCCAGGAAACTGAGAGTTATTGTTATTCGCTGTAGACTATTATGTTCTTCTTTGTCAACTATTCCTTTCACTTCTGTCCGTATTTGTATTGATAATCCTGCTTCCTCTGTCCAGGGAGTCTTCTGGTATGGGCAGTAGGAGGTTAACAACTCATGGCATATCTGGTGTTTGTCTACTAATACGCTTGGCTTGGTGGATAAAACTGCTTCTCTTAAGTCGTCCCAATGCAAGATTTTGGAATCGGTCCTTCATTGGATGTCCCGGCATGCGTGCACATTTTTCTGCCTGTATCAGCACCTTTGTGTCCCTCTGTTCCCTCAGTACTGGTATCCTCCACAATTTCTCCATCTCCAATATTGGTGTTGATTTCATTGCTCCTGTGATGACCCTAAGTGCCTGGTTTTGTACTTTATCGTGTTTTTGCAGTGTGGTGTTTGATGCTGAGCACCATGCGGATGATCCATATTCTAAATGTGGGCGTATACTCTGTTGGTAAACTTTACTGAGTATTTTCCCACTCGCACCCCATGTGGTTCCACACAGCTTTCTTAGAATAGCCAATTTCCTCCATGCTTTTTGGGTTGTCTTATTTATCTGCTGTTTCCAAGATAGTTTGTTATCAAATGTAACTCTGAGATATGTAGCTTGTATGTCTTCTTTCACAGGCTCATTGTTTATGTAGATGGCTCCTGCTTTTTGTTTTGGGAAGAGAGTGAAAAGTGTAGTACTGCATTTGTCTGTATTGATGCTGATACACCATCTATTTGTCCATGAATTCAGTGCATTTATAGCGCTTTGTAGCAATATGAAGGCCACTGTCGCATACTCCTCTGTGCACCACATTACCAAGTCATCTGCATACATTGCCACTTTGATGCCATGTGGTAGTTCAGTAACTAGGTCATTGATGTAGAATAGAAAAAGTTTTGGAGATAGTACCCCTCCCTGTGGAACACCCTGGTGCGGTAAGACCTTCTTACTCTTAAGACCATCCAGTTGCACTCTGGCTCTCCTGTTATGCAGGTATGCTTTGACCCATTTGTACATCCTGCCATTTACTCCATAATTTCTCAGTTTCTTCAAAAGCCCTTACTTCCATACCTTATCAAATGCTTTCTTTAGGTCTATCCATGTTGCTAGTACCAGTTTCTTTTCTTGAAACGCATCCTCAATTTCCTGGGAAAGATAGGTTGCCTGATCTTCGGTAGAGTAACACTGTCTAGAGCCTGCTTATTGTGGGACAAGGAGATTTTCACTTTCCAGGTACCACTGCAGTCTGAGATTGATTATATGTTCCACTGTTTTACACAAACAGCTTGTAAGGATGATTGGTCTATAGCTGGATGTTGTTGAACCATCTTTTCCTGGCTTTAGTAATGGTATCATAATTGCTTCTCACCATGCCTGTGGCACTCTACCTGTGATCCAGCAAATGTTGTAGATCAGCAGTAGTTTTGCTTTAGCTGCAGTTCCGAAGTTCTTAATCATTTCATTGGACACTCCATCACTACCTGGTGACTTTTTCATTTTTAATTTGGATATTGCCAGCTCTAGCTCTCTTTGTGTAATGGGTATTTCCATGACTTCATGTGCAGTCTCTTCTTGTCTTGCATTTTGGTGTTTTAAACAGGTCTTTTGTCGTTTCTCTAGGCTAATTTCAATATTGTTGTCATTTGCAAAGGAGTCTGCAGTGATTTGCTGCATGCTTACCTGTTAGGATGTTTCCATCCTTCTTCAGTGTAATTTTGGTGTTCCTTTCTGTACCCTCATCATTCAGCTGTTTTACAAGCTTCCACTCTTTTCTTGTGTCTTGTTCAAGATTCAAGGACTCTGTTTCCAGCTTCTCCGTCTGGCTTGTAGCTTAGCCCATTGAAATTTGGCTTTAGCATGCTGAGTGTTATTGCGGTGTTCCTGGCAAGGGTTATTTTCTGCTTACTGTATGCTGTGGACAAACATCCCCCCCTCTCCCGATCATCATCATCATCGAGTGCCATCTCCACAACGAAGGTTGGCTACCATGGATCGCCATTCTGCTCGGTCTCTTGCTTTGATAATGCAGGTTGTCATAGGCTGATTTGGCCATCTTTTGATGTTACTCGTCCATGTTAGTCTTGGTCTGCCTCTTTTACCTTGTATTATCCCCTCCAAGATTACTTTTAGTAGGCTGTTGTGTCTTTTAACATGGCCCAAAAATCGCAATTGTCTTGTTTGAATTGTGTTTAGTAGTTCTCTTGTCATTTTTAGTTGTTTTAAGACTTCATCGTTTTCTTTTCCCTCCATCCAATTCTACCTATTCTTCTATATATCCACATTTCAAAGGCTTCAATTCTCTGTTCTGTTTTCTTGTCTAATGTCCATGTTTCTGCAATATCTTCCTAATTACTACTTCTGGTGACCCCTGAGTGTTGGATTTGTTTCCTTTGATGTTGGATTTTATTTTTTTATAAAGTGCGCTGTAAAAAAGTACTGATGGTATTGTAGAAAGGGGGCCGTTTGTTTTTTTTTTATTATAAATTTCACCAATTTTCAAGAAATTTTGTTTTTTCCCCCTTTTTTTTTTTATGACAGGGAAAATCTCCTTGGCCATTAATGAAACACCAAACAAACCTTTGTAACACGGGAGATAGACAGTAAACGAAGATTAGAGGGAGCTGAACATACAGCTGGATATATGGACTGATAACTGCCGCACCTTCAGTAGCCACGGCACCATGCGTTTGAATTTCAGGCCATAAATCTAACATAACCCAGAAAATGATTACAGCATTCAATTCCTGTATCTCTGTTGCCGCGTCACCACATGCAAAGGTCAGACTTCAAATTAATGAATGACCAACAAGATTTCTTTATAACATTACAAAGTTTATTCATACCTTCTTGTACTTGTTCAGACTGCTGGACTGACCCAGGAGAGCCTAACGCTACTTCTGACTACACCTACTGATTGACTCTACTCTACTAAACGTTGTGTGTTCTGCTCAGATTATGATATTCTCCGTTGACCGTTGAGGCTCTCCCAGGCTTATATATCCCCTTATTTTCTATCCCATGGTTCCTCCTTCAACCAATCCAATTCTGCCACTCTAACTTTCCGTTGTCTCCTAGTTACTACATGTTACGTCATCTCTTCCACCCTTCTAGAGATGCAGACCGCACCATCTTGAACTTACGCACCTATGTTATCTTTCCCCGTTTGCATACCTTCTACTATATTCTGGTTCACTACTACTTTACTATTACATCTCTGCTAGGGTAAACACACAGCTGTGTAGCAAAAGTCCACAGAAAATCTTAATTTCTCATCTCCAAATATAACAATTAAGTGGTAATAATTGTTATGGCAGTATTGTGAAAACATGACCCACAGATAGGTAGCGTAGTCTAGGGTTAATAAATAACTAATATCTCAAGTGTTTAGTGTCCTTTGAACACATTGAACTTAGACCAATAGAAGCAAATCATGGACAGTAGTTAAACAAATGAAAAGACAATTAGTGACATCACAGATGAGATTTCTCAGAAGAACGTTGAGTTCCTTGGACAGCGAACAAGACCGAAAAGGAAGTTCTCAGAGGCCAACCCAAAAAGAGAGAGCTCATAATAACATCTGAAAGAAATAATCAAAATTCCTGGGCACATCATAAGAAGAAGAAAGTTGGAATACTTTGTTCTATCTATTTATTGTCCTTTTGTGCCAAAGATGGCACATAGGGCAGAACCACAATCTCAAAAACAGAAACCTTGTGTGCCAAAATGGCACATAATGTAGAGATCACTGCAATACTTGATTACAACTGGCAAAATACAAGGAAAGGGAGATCGTAGATGTCAAAGAGAGCATATATTGGATCATGGTTAATCAATCAACAACTGAATTGATAAAATGCATTGTGGACAGTGATTTGTGGAAGATCAACCGGCATGGCACATGATGATGAATTGTCCTCTAACAAACAGTAAAAAATAAGAGGTCCTGTGTACACTCTGAGCATGGTAAAAAATCCTGACAGTTACAAAATTGAAGAAAGAAGGGTCAAAAATGGTGGCTTTCTGGGTAACAACTGTTAAATTATAAATGTGTACATGTTGAAGGCATATTTGTCAGGCCCAAAGGTGAAAGGTGCAAATATTGCTGTTTACTGCACACTAACAACATAATGCATCCATGCCCACTTAATGTGTGAATGTAAAGTAGAAGACATTTTGATGTTAAAAGATTTCTTTCCAACTGTGATCATAAATCTGATTCATTTTTCTTCCCCTTCAGTGTAAAGCTTTTGTTTGTTCTCTTCTTCTTTTCTCTATCTGACTGATACCTAAAAGGTGTCATGGTTATATCATTTGTCGTTCTTGAGCTGCTCGAACTGTCTGAATTAGTGATTTTCCTTTGTTGTTACATGTCTCTATCACTGCATCTATCCATCTTCTTCTAGGTCTTCCTCTTGGTTTTTTTCCATGCATTCTCGAGAAGAACGCTCTTGATGGTGATTGGTGAGGATTCATTCTGACCAGGTGGCCCAACCATTTAAGTTGTTGTTGTTCTATATATTCTTGGCAGGGTTTCATTTGGTATTCTATCTCTTCTTGTGTTGTTTGTTACTTTTCTTAAGCATCACATTTCACATGCATTGATTTTTCTTAAATGTGATTTAGAAAGGGTCCATGTTTGACTTTCATAGCACAAAGTTGGAATGAAAATGCTATTTATCATTTGTTGTTTAGTTGTTATAGAAACGTCTGGATGTCTTAACAATGGTGAAAGCTGGTATGTGACAGCATTTGCTTTTGTCATTTTTCAGGACGCCAGAGGTGTATGGTTAACCAACTGCGAACCGGCACGATCAGCCGTCACACACTTGTGAATTTACTCGAAAGGAAATCGGAGCACTTATGGGTATGCCCCTTGTGCAAGGAGGATCTTTCGACTAATGACTAATGACTAATTTGCTTTTGTTTGTTCTCTATCCGGCTAATTTCATTAACTTATGTTGTCTTCTCCTATATCCTCTTTTGCCTCCCAGCATATTATGCTTTTGACAGCCCACACTGGTCCTCCCCACACAAGGTGATTCATGAGGCATCAGATATTTTGATTGTTCATCTTTTGGACAGCCTGTTCTGCTGCTGCATCTGGCTGTTGTGAAATGATGTTTACTGGTAACTGTGTTAAATGTCCAAACCATTCAATTTTGTGTCTTTTGATGCATTTCAAGACTGTTGCTTCTCCTAATCTTTTCCTTTCACTCTCTCTCTGTCTTCACTTCCTCTTGTACCAGTTCAGGTGACGAGGAAGAAACAAAATTCTTGTTCTCACCTTCTCGGCAGTTTCAATGTAGCCAACTGATGTTGTTGTAGTGTTTCTTGGATGTCTGCCTATCTTTTCTTAATTTCTTATTTGTCTTTTAATGTCACATTAAGTACTCTTAAAAGACATTTTATTTCAGTAGTTGTGATCTTTTGGCTCTATGTTGTGCTAGTTCATTAACATTAACGTTATTTATTGTCAAAACCTACCCTCTCTTGTGGTTCTTGTCTTACGTATCCAGGCGGAGATGTTTCGCACAAAGTCAAAGAAAAAATCTCCATCTGGGACACTGCACACTGAATGAAAATGAGAAAACATACAAGTATTTAGTTTAACAGCAGATCTAACCAATGAGCAAGAAAGAAAGAGATCGTAAGAGGGGAGGAGGGAGGAGACAGAGAGAGAAAGAGGGGACAGGAAGAAAGACAGAGAGATAGTGAGAGAGAGATAGAGAAAAACAGAGAAAGAGAGTAATAGCAAGAGAGAAGGAGGAAAGAAAGAGAGTTGGTGAGATGCTAGTGAGAGAGAGAGAGAGTGAGAGAGATAGCAATAATGAGAGGGGGAGAAAGACAAAGAGAGTTAGAGAGAAAGACAGACAGAGAAAGAGAGAGAGATAGTAAGAGAAGGAGAAGAAAGAGAGTGAGATGCTAGTGAGAGAGAGAAAAGGAGAAAAAGAGAGAGACAAAGAGATATCTTGGGGGGGGGGGGAGAAGAAAGAGAGAGAGCTAGTTGAGTGAGTGAGAGAGAGGGGGAGAGAAAGATAGAGAGAGGGAGAGAAAGAAAGACAAAGAGAGAGAATATGAGATGACAGAGAAAGAAAGAAAGAAAGAAAAAGATGGACAGAAAGAGAGAGAGAAAGATGGACAGAAAGAGAGAGAGAAAGAGAGAAAGAAAGAGAGAAAGAAAGAAAGAAAGAAAGAAAGAAAGAAAGAAAGAAAGAAAGAAAGAAAGAAAGAAAGAAAGAAAGAAAGAAAGAAAGAAAGAAAGAAAGAAAGAAAGAAAGAAAGAAAGAAAGAAAGAAAGAAAGAAAGAAAGAAAGAAAGAAAGAAAGAAAGAAAGAACTCTATGATTTCTTATTTGTGAAAAAAAAATAATAGGATATATGTTATTCAGGTCAGAGCTCTTATTTCACCCAACCTTCCCAAAGTAAGACAACACAGTGACATCATCAAAACACATAGCACTGTGACATCATTAAAACACAGCACAGTGACATCATTAAAACACATAGCACTGTGACATCATCAAAACACATAGCACTGTGACATCATTAAAACACAGCACAGTGACATCATCAAAACACATAGCACTGTGACATCATTAAAACACAACACAGTGACATCATTAAAACACATAGCACTGTGACATCATCAAAACACAGTGACATTATCAAAACACAATGATATCATCAAAACACAATGAGATGAATAAAGCACTGAGACATCAGTTAAAAGACCAGTTCTTCTCAAGACCTAAAGCACAAAATCATACCTTTGTCAGCAATCTTGATAAACAAACTAAAACCTTCAGCAGATTTCAGCCCCAGTTTGCTGGCAATGTTCCGGCATAGATCCCTAGCTTTTGTGCTTGACTCCACCAGAAAGGCCTGAGATACAACAGTGTTAAGCATTTAACACAAAAAACAATATTCAACAATAAAGCCCCTATAATTTCCTACCCTAGACGTCTGGAATAAAATATAAAGCAAAACATAAGTCATGGGTTTACTAGAACTGATAAGAGATGAATCAAATCAAGAATATGTTTTACGTTTGATAAGAAGGTGTTGGAAGTACATCAGTGACATGCTGAGAATGAATCAAGAAAGACTTCCCCATCAGGCATTCATGTGGAAACCATCTGGTAAAGGAAAACAAGGTAGACTAAGAGAATCGCTGCGCAGAACATTTACTAGAGAAGGTTCAACTATGGGACTAAGAAAGAACCAAGACTTAAAGAAATAGCAACAAGATGTCAATCGTGGAGAACTATGACTTCCGTCCTATGTGCCATCTTTCATCATCATCATAATGTGCCATATCAGTTGGCATAGGCGATCATGTCCTTCCACAATCTTCTATCTACAGTGCATCGTATCAGTTCTGTTGTTGACTGTTTTCCATGCCATGACACCAAGCTATCCAGTATTTTCTTTCTTTGTCGTCTGCGATCTATCTTTCCTTTTTTTGCCAATTGTAACCAAGTATTCCAACTTTCCTCTTCTCATGATGTGCCCAAAAAATGTTGATTGCTTCTTTCTGATGTTTTTTAAGAGCTCCCTTTTTATGCTGGCCTCCTTGAGAATTTCCTCATTGGTCTTGTTAGCTGTCCAGGGAACTTTCAATATTCTTCTGAGAAATCCTATCTCTGAGGGCTCTAATCGTCTTTTCATTTGTTTGTCTACTGTCCATGATTCGCTTCCCTAAGGCAGAATTGGTTCTATATAGCACAGATGAATTCTCTTTCTCATTTCTATTGACACAGATTTGTTGCATAAAATGTTTTTCATTTTCTGAAATGTTATTTTGGCCTGAGCTATTCTGCTTTTTATTTCTGTGGTGCATCTTCCATCTAATGTTATTATTGTGCCCAAGTATGTGAAACATTGCACTTATTTCAGTTTTGTCCTGTTTATTTTTATGCTGCATGCTGGTGGTTTGTTTTCTTACTGTTCAGACTGAGACCTTTACTGTGCCATCTTTGGCCCAAGAAAAAATAAAATGTACTAGCCCGAGTGGCTGAGGGATTTGTACAAAAACTATAAATCAGAATGTTGTGGGTTCAATTACCATGTTACCAGACCCAAAAGGCTTTGGGATTTCCCCAACCTCGAAAATTGGGTATCGGAAATTTTTCTGAGAAGTAAGGGTGGCCAGGTGCGATACCAACCACATTACTCAAAAATGTGATGTTTGTCATGGAAAAATATGGTTAAAAACACTGTACAGATGTCTACAAACACTGTAAACATGCCTACAAACACTGTACACATGCCTACAAACACTGTACATATATGCCTATTATATAAGAGAAGGGAACCTTTACTATAATCTCTTGACATCTGTTCTCCTTTCAAGCCAACCATGGCACACAGAGCAGAAACTCTAGACTCACTATCTATGTATAGTGATATTTGCTATTAAGTGTCAAACTTTGCACAGGACCTGCATTGTATCATCACACATTCCTTTTCTGGACAAGCCTCTCAATTAGGCGATGGAGCTGATGCCAACTGTTGTTGTATTCTCTATACTTTATCTCTAAGTCAGCCCCTTTTTCTTTAGCACTCTATTCCCCAATTGAGAGCTCATTTTGAGATTCTTTTGTTGTCTTTTTCATCACATGACCAACATATTATGTTCACATTCTCCCCTTGATTATAGATGATATAGTTAGATGCAACTCTTTCTCTTATTTATGCACTAGTCCTGGATTCATTCCATGATATAAGAAGCATTTTATTCAAGCATTTTATTCAAGCATTTCTATCCATTGTTCTTTTGAGCTGAAGACAGCACAAAACTTACATTTTAGACTCTCAATGATTTTTGTTATCAAGTGTCAGACCTTGCACAGGACCCACATTTATATATCACCACATTTCTCTGTTCAGGTATTTACTTACTAGAAACAAAATATTGTACACCTCAAGACCAACAGTTTCAGTTCACTATAATATGTCCCAACAGTTTCAGTTCACTATCATATGCCCCAACAGTTTCAGTTCACTATCATATGTCCCAACAGTTTCAGTTCACTATCCTGTCCCAACAGCTTCAGTTCACTATCATATGTCCAAACAGTTTCAGTTCACTATCATGTCCCAACAGATTCAGTTCACTATCATATGTCCCAACAGTTTCAGTTCACTATCATATGTCCCAACAGTTTCAGTTCACTATCACGTCCCAACAGATTCAGTTCACTATCACGTCCCAACAGTTTCAGTTCACTATCATGTCCCAACAGTTTCAGTTCACTATCATGTCCCAACAGTTTCAGTTCACTATCATGTCCCAACAGTTTCAGTTCACTATCATATGTCCCAACAGTTTCAGTTCACTATCATATGTCCCAACAGTTTCAGTTCACTATTATGTCCCAACAGTTTCAGTTCACTATCATATGTCCCAACAGTTTCAGTTCACTATCATATGTCCCAACAGTTTCAGTTCACTATCATATGTCCCAACAGTTTCAGTTCACTATCATATGTCCCAACAGTTTCAGTTCACTATCATATGTCCCAACAGTTTCAGTTCACTATCATATGTCCCAACAGTTTCAGTTCACTATCATGTCCCAACAGTTTCAGTTCACTATCATGTCCCAACAGATTCAGTTCACTATCATATGTCCCAACAGTTTCAGTTCACTATCATATGTCCCAACAGTTTCAGTTCACTATCATGTCCCAACAGCTTCAGTTCACTATCATATGTCCCAACAGCTTCAGTTCACTATCATATGTCCCAACAGCTTCAGTTCACTATCATATGTCCCAACAGCTTCAGTTCACTATCATATGTCCCAACAGCTTCAGTTCACTATCATATGTCCCAACAACTTCAGTTCACTATCATATGTCCCAACAACTTCAGTTCACTAACATATGTCCCAACAGCTTCAGTTCACTATCATATGTCCCAACAGTTTCAGTTCACTATCATATGTCCCAACAGCTTCAGTTCACTATCATATGTCCGGACAGTTTCAGTTCACTATCATATGTCCCTACAGTTTCAGTTCACTATCATATGTCCCAACAGCTTCAGTTCACTATCATATGTCCCAACAGCTTCAGTTCACTATCATATGTCCCAACAGCTTCAGTTCACTATCATATGTCCCAACAGCTTCAGTTCACTATCATATGTCCCAACAGCTTCAGTTCACTATCATATGTCCCAACAGCTTCAGTTCACTATCATATGTCCCAACAGCTTCAGTTCACTAACATATGTCCCAACAGCTTCAGTTCACTATCATATGTCCCAACAGTTTCAGTTCACTATCATATGTCCCAACAGCTTCAGTTCACTATCATATGTCCGGACAGTTTCAGTTCACTATCATATGTCCCTACAGTTTCAGTTCACTATCATATGTCCCAACAGCTTCAGTTCACTATCATATGTTCCAACAGCTTCAGTTCACTATCATATGTCCCAACAGCAAATTAAAATTAAAAATTGTACAAAAATATATATAACACCAAAATACAATAGGGGGGGGGGGGGGCCCATTAATTCATGGCAGAACTTAACATTGCACACCTGAGACTAGTGATCATAAAAGTAGTTCTGGTTCAGTATATTATCAGTATTATGATTAAGGTTAGGTTAAGGACGAGACTTGAACCGGCATCTTAGCACGCGAGTTTCCACCCATATGTGCTTGGCCGCCTATCCAGAAATGTTCGGATATTTCTGGATAGTGTCGCTTCAAACATCGAAACTCACGATGCGAGGCGACATTCACCTCACTTTCCCAGTTTAATACCCTGGTACCCATTTCTGCCAACGGCTTAATCGACCGTGGGGGTATTTTTTTTTACAACGCACACTGCTCCCAGTGGAAATCGAACATCGGTAGTCCAGTCCGGTGGTTTTCCCAACTAGGCTACCGAGGCCCCCTAGTATTATGGTTCTTAGTGTGCTTGTCGACTGATCATGACAGTCAGTTCCCGAATGTTTTCCAAACTGATCAAGACAGTCAATTCCTAAGTGTTTCCCAGACTGATAAGTTGTTTTTTGTTTGTGTACAACAGCTTGATATTTCTAGTAAAGTTCCGAGGGATTGAATCTTGTGTGAATATATATCACTTCTTCTTACTTTCATACCATCGGCTGTGTGCACAGATGTCCTTTGTATATTCTTCAAATTAAGAGCTACTCTGTTTTTATAGTCAAAAGTTTTGATGCATTTCATCATCATCATCATCATCAAGTACCGGGCCTGCTGGCATAGGTGATCATGTCACTCCACAACTTTCGATCTCGTTAGTTATTTATCATTTCTGTTGTTGACCTTCTGCCAAGCCATTCTTTTAAGCTGTCTGGTATCTTTTCTCTTTGCTTCCCTCTCTTCATCCCTCAATTTTCCAGTTGTAACAATATATTCTAGCCGTTCTCTTCTCATTACATGGCCAAAAAATTATGATTGTTTCTTCCTAATATTGGAAATTAGCTCTCTTTTGCTTTGGCCTCTTTCAGAACATTTTTATTACTCTTCTTATCTGTCCATGGTATTCTCAACATTCTTCTGTAAAACCACATTTCTACAGACTCCAGTGATTTTCTTGTCTGTTGTCCTATTGTCCATGATTCACATCCATATGTTAAGACTAGCTCTTCATAACATTTAAGAACTCTTTTTTTCATGCATTTAGGTAGATATTTTTACTATCAATTTTGCCCTGGGTGACAGCCATTTTTGATCTACACTTTTCAATCTCCAACTGTCAAGGATTCTTTAATGTGCACAAAATGTACACTGGAGCTTCTGTTTTTTTGCCATCATCTGAGACAGTTGGATATCACTAGCCAGAGACTGAGGAGAATAGAGCCCTAAGTAAACCATAATTTATAAGTGAGTGAAAAACTCTGACTGCTTGCGGTCAAATTCAAACCTGGGACCTTCTTGTTTAGAGGCTGATGCCTTACCCATAGACCACCTTCTCTTATCAATGTTCCTTCCAGTGTCTCTCTAGGTCTTCCTCTTTTTTGTATCCTGATGTTTCCCACAGAAGAGCCAGTTTTGGAATTCTTTTGTCGTCTCTTCTCAACACATGTCCAACATATGTCCATCTTCACTTACTAATTGTAGATGTCTGCTACATGGCTTGGAAACTGACTTCTATTATCATTGTCAAGAAGGTGTTGGAGATACATTGATCATGTGCTGAGAATGAGTGTAGAAAGACTTTCCTATGAGGTGTTCATGTGGAAACCATCTGGTACAAGAAAACAAGACAGATCAAGAGAATCGCTACACAACAATAACTAGGGAAGGCTCAATCATGAGAGTAAGAAACAACCAAGAACTAGCAGCAAATCGTCAATCGTGGATAAATATGGCTTCCACCCTAATGTGCCATCTTCGGCCTGAGATGAAAATGAATTGTCATCTATGTGGTGTGAGTCAGCTTTTAACATTACTCTGATGACCTGTGAGATCTGATGACAAGCTATAATTAACCATCTTGTGAGTCAGCTTTTAACATTACTCTGATGACCTGTGAGATCTGATGACAAGCTATAATTAACCATCTTGTGAGTCAGCTTTTAACATTACTCTGATGACCTCTGAGATCTGATGACAAGCTATAATTAACCATCTTGTGAGTCAGCTTTTAACATTACTCTGATCACCTGTGAGATCTGATGACAAGCTATAATTAACCATCTTGTGAGTCAGCTTTTAACATTACTCTGATGACCTGTGAGATCTGATGACAAGCTTTAATTAACCATCTGTACAAATGTGTGTCCTGCTATTTAATATGTTCTGTGGGCTGGGAAAGGTGGGACTAAACCAGAACTCCACTGCCCAGAAATGGAAACGGTGACAAATTGCTTGGAAAAGTGAGAGAGAAAGACAGAGTCAAAGAGAAAGAGAAGGAGTGAGACATAAAGAGAACAAGTGTAAGGAGTGAAAGAGAAAGAATGTGTTTCTTTTACTCAAAGCTGTGAAATTGGAAATAAATACTGTATGTGCAAAGTATTATAAAATTATTGTAAACATTGAGGCCTTTTTTTGTTTTAACTTCATCAAAAGTTTCAAAACTAAGCTATAAAGCTAATACTCAGCTATAAAGCTAATACTAAGCTATAAAGCTAATTCTAAGTCAAGCTGACTGGATCATCTTCTATGGCATTGTCCCTACCTCCTCAGACTCATCAGGGAAGTAGACCTTGTGTAAGATCTGTGTTGTCTTGTGCTGAATGGCATCAACTTCTACATGGTCTGGAGGATTCTTGCGGACACCATTTCTAGAAAAAATATTTCATAAACGAATGATTTCAACAAATTGGAACAATTATTACAACAACCTTTTCAAGCAACAAATGTAGGTAAAGGTTCCCTCCCCTGCCTTGCTAGTCATATAGGGAATAGTGGCCATATCTTTCTATGACCAAAGTACAGTTTGGGCTGATGTGGTCAGTCTTTACTTCCCAGACAAATCTCTGTAAGAATGTACTCAATATCATAAACACCACACCATTGTTTCTCACTGATATTTTAGTTGTGTTTCTCATTTCATAAATATTTTCATTGGTTGATGCAGAGAGGTGTAGGATATAATGTCCTCGATAATCCTTGATCTTGTGTGCTATCTAACAGTTCCACCATTGTGTAAGTTATCATGTCCCTCCATAACACTTGATCTTGTGTGCTATTTAACAGTTCCATCATTGTGTAGGATATCATGTCCCTCCATAACCCTTGATCTTGTGTGCTATCTAACAGTTCCATCATTGTGTAGGATATCATGTCCCTCCATAACCCTTGATCTTGTGTGCTATCTAACAGTTCCATCATTGTGTAGGATATCATGTCCCTCCATAATCCTTGATCTTGTGTGCTATCTAACAGTTCCATCATTGTGTAGGATATCATGTCCCTCCATAATCCTTGATCTTGTGTGCTATCTAACAGTTCCATCATTGTGTAGGATATCATGTCCCTCCATAATCCTTGATCTTGTGTGCTATCTAACAGTTCCATCATTGTGTAGGATATCATGTCCCTCCATAACCCTTGATCTTGTGTGCTATTTAACAGTTCCGCCATTGTGTAGGATATCATGTCCCTCCATAACCCTTGATCTTGTGTGCTATCTAATAGTCCCTCCATAACCTTGATCTTGTGTGCTATCTAACAGTTCCGCCATTGTGTAAGTTATCATGTCCCTCCATAACCCTTGATCTTGTGTGCTATCTAACAGTTCCATCATTGTGTAGGATATCATGTCCCTCCATAACCCTTGATCTTGTGTGCTATCTAACAGTTCCACCATTGTGTAAGTTATCATGTCCCTCCATAACCCTTGATCTTGTGTGCTATCTAACAGTTCCATCCATCATTGTGTAGGGTATCATATCCCTCCATAACCCTTGATCTTGTGTGCTATTTAACAGTTCCACCATTTTGTAGGATATCATGTCCCTCCATAACCCTTGATCTTGTGTGTTATCTAACAGTTCCATCATTGTGTAGGGTATCATGTCCCTCTATAACCCTTGATCTTGTGTGCTAACATTTCCATCATTCTGTTGGTATCATGTCCCTCCATAACCCTTGATCTTGTGTGCTATCTAACAGTTCCACCATTGTGTAGGGTATCATATCCCTCCATAACCCTTGATCTTGTGTGCTATTTAACAGTTCCACCATTGTGTAGGATATCATGTCCCTCCATAACCCTTGATCTTGTGTGTTATCTAACAGTTCCATCATTGTGTAGGGTATCATGTCCCTCCATAACCCTTGATCTTGTGTGTTATCTAACAGTTCCATCATTGTGTAGGGTATCATGTCCCTCCATAACCCTTGATCTTGTGTGCTATCTAACAGTTCCATCATTGTGTAGGGTATCATGTCCCTCCATAACCCTTGATCTTGTGTGCTATCTAAAAGTTCCACCATTGTGTAGGGTATCATTGAAACAGGGTAGGGGATAAGGGACAGAGAGGTCGAGAGGTGAAGGTCAGAATAGCCGGGAACAAGTAGCAACTCATGGTCCATGGGAAATGCGGAGATGGTGTGAATAGGTAGTGAACAAAGAGTTTTGGAAAACAAGGGAAGATTAGGGGAGACAAAGGTGGTGTGAGTGAAATTCAGTTGGAGAGACGACCAGCGCTCGATGCGGATGCATTGTCAGTTGTGACAAGTGATACCGTGAGTGAGAGTGTTAGTGTTAAGTCAGAAAGTGTTGGAACGGTAGAACAGTTGTTTTCCAGGAGAACAGTTAGGAGATGAGGATTGTGGGATAGGGAGAATAGTTTTTTCCAGGATATAGTGACTTGTGAAAGAATAGGTAGCGGGGATATTAGGTTAAGTGTTAGGTAATTATGTGAATTAAGAGTCCAGTGTTCGCGGATCCAGTATGATTTGTGCAGTAGGAGCTATGACACTCCAGTCAATTTACTGTCGAGACGGTTTCACTAACTAGGGGCATGGTTCAGGGAACTGTGAACTAAGGTTAGAGTGAATGAGTTATGATACGCACAGGATAAGGTAGACATAGGGAGCTAGATAGTGCTCATTAAGTTGGGAGGCTGAGTGGAAGCCAATCCGTGAACCTTCAGCAAATATGAGGAAGTCGGTATTTTCAATGTTAGTGCATAGACAATTTGAGAGAACAGGTTTGTTCTTACTATGTATAGGCTGTTATTAGCAGCTAGAGAGACATTATTATGAACCCAGTGAGTACAATGTTTTTGTGCAAAGAGATTTGAGAGAACAGGTTTGTTCTTACCATGTATAGGCTGTTATTAGCCGCTAGAGAGGCATTATTCTGAAATCATGGAGTACAATGGTTTGTACATAGAATGTACGGACAGGGTGGTTCTTACCACAAGAGGCTGATTATCAGCCGACAAGTAACAATATTAGGTGCTAAGGGTTATACAAGACCAGGAAGTGTAAAAGGGGGTGGTATCAGACTGCAAGCAGAGACAAGGTATCCCGAATAGTTACACACGACTTAGTGGAAGTGGGGTCATAATTGAATGTGTATTATGAGTTATGATTGGATCTTCACGATGTAAGTGGTGATGCCATGTATAGTGGTCATGTCATGAAATAAACCGTTGTGTGCAATTTTTTCTAAGTGTCAGTTACATCCTTTGTCATTGTGCTGTACTTGTCCTCTTGAAGAACGGACCAGGGGTCGCATATTAGAATCATCACAACGTAAAGTCGAGAAGATACGAAACACGGGCCATATTGGAGGAAATTACCTCCGTCAGCAGAATTCCGGGTCGAACTCAGCTCTATCCGAGTTGTGCCTGGGAAAGCAGATCAGCATCAGTATTGGGTGTTTTCAGAGTGACCGCCCAGTGCGAGTCATCATCATCAGATCAGCATCAGTATTGGGTGGTTTCAGAGTGACCGCCTAGTGCGAACCAGCAACGGTGCTGGGTGGTTTCAGAGTGACCGCCCAGTGGAGAAGAAAGAAAGATCATCGTCGTTGTTATGGTTATTATCAAAGGCGGTTGATTGCCACGATCAGAATCATTCATCAGAAAAAGGGAGACGACTCAAAGAATAGTTGACAACAACAATTTAGAGTAACAGTTAAAACATTTTAAAAAAGATTTAAATCAGGCAATTAGAGAGATGGTACATCATGTTCCTCCATAACCCTTGATCTTGTGTGCTATCTAACAGTTCCACCATTGTGTAGGATATCATGTCCCTCCATAATCCTTGATCTTGTGTGCTATCTAACAGAAGCACGCAAGAAGGAAGAGGAGTGGGGTTATGTTTGACCATGGCAAGCTGTCAGATTTTGAAGAATTTGTGTTTTGATGAGGTCATTTGTACGATGGATTGTAATCTAGGGTTAATGAAAGTTATTTTGTAAGTGTAAGAATATATCCCTTTTCTATTGTGTAATTAAAGGATATCTATATCTGCCATGCTCAGGATTTTCAAATCATACTATCCACCCTTTCTTATGCATGCAAGAGCTGGAAAACAACCAAAGAAATAGAAAATAAACTGGATGCATTTGAAAACAAATGTCAGAGGAAAATACTTTGTCTACCATAGAATGAGTTGAAGACTAGTGCAGAAATAAGAGAAATGACAAAGCAAAAATATCAACTATAATCAAGAGAAGAAGGTGGTCATATGTTAGCCATGTGGTGAGAAGAGACAACAAAAGAATCTCAAAGCAGGCCCTTAAATGAGAACCAAAGGGTAAGAGAAAAAGAGGCTGACCTAAATAGACACAAAAAAGAACAATAAAACGAGCTGCAACAAAAACAGGCATTAGCTCCCTCGCCAAGATAAAGCAAATTGCCCAGAACAGAGCTATGTGGCGATACACAATGCAGGTCCTGTGCAAGGTCTGACAGTTGAAAGATCGTCAGACACAAGACTCTAGAACTTCTGCCCTATGTGTCATCTTCGGCTCAAAAGGACAGTAGATCGATTATCAAGTAAATTAATGATTACATATAAGGAAAAATAAGTCTTAAACTGTTAATTTGGACAGGACATACTTGGTAGATCTCTCTCAAATTGCACATAATTTATTTATACCATTTATTCACATACATATATATTAATGATAAAAAGAAAACATACAGAAAGTCACACAAGTGGTCTGTTTCCTGTAAAATTTGGTGGTACAGAAAATAAGCTACCATCATTTTAGCCCATAGATACAACATTAGAGGCAAAACTATATGGGCCTCTGCAAGAACAACACACAAAAAACAGTCCATCTGTACAGGAAATGACATTGCGGATTACAGACAAAATACTTCAGGTGAATGATAAATAGGTAGTAGGTAGGTAAAGATAGCTAAGACAGACAAACAGATAGACAGACATATAGATAACTAAATATAAGATAAGATAAGACAAATGATTAAACATAGATATTTTAGGCATATCAGAGACAAGATGGAATGAATGTGAGTACATCTATCTATCTATTGTCCTTTTGAGTCGAAGACGGCACATAGGGCAGAACCACAATCTTAAAAACAGAAACCTTGCATGCCAAAATGTCACATACTGCAGACATTACTGCTTCCAAAATACATACAGGAGTACATACAGGACGAAAAATATACATTTATATATTCAGGCAAGATAACAAAGCATTAAAGAGGTGTAGGAATACTAATAAAAAATTGAAGCCTTTGAAATGTGGATTTATAGAAGAGTAGGAAGATTTGGGTGGAAAGAAAATAAAACAAATGATGAAATCTTAAAACAACTTAAAGTGAAAAGAGAACTACTAAACATAATTCAAACACGACAAATGAGATTTTTGGGGCATGTTAAAGGACACAGCAGCCTACTAAAAGTTTTCTTGAAAGGGAAAATACAAAGTAAAAGAAGTACAGGCAGACCAAGACTAACATCGACGAGTAATATCAAAAATGGACACGTCAGCCTATGACAACCTGCACCATCAAAGCAAGGACAGAGCGGAATGGTGCTCCATGGTAGCCAACCTTCGATGTGGAGACGGAACTCAGTGATGATCATTAGATAAGATAAGATAAGATGAGATGAGATAAGAAAGAATGATCCAAATTAGAAATATCTAAGCCTAACTAACCTGAGACATTTCTGCAGGCGGAGTAGACTGTCTGCGGCTAATTCTTTGGAGGGTCGTGTCTGAAGAAATGCTGTGAGATCCGCCATGAGGCCAGAGCTGGGTGGGAAGCAGCCAGTGGCCAGCCACATCAGCTCCCAGCCTCTCTCTTCACTGACCCTGTGACAATAAAAACAAGAAGTAAAGGCATCAAGAGACACCAAGATGCGAAGCTGCTGATAATAGCAATTCTAAAAAAAGAAGAAACAAGTGATATGGTGGTAACAGCTTTACGTGGTAATGGAGATATGCACAGTTTATACATATCTTGTACCACCTCCCCATATTTTTAGAACCCTTCCGTTCCGTCTTCTCGCCTGACTGCCTGGTCAGTGAGATATATAGTTGGTTATCCCGCCTTCTCATTTTAGTCCATTCAGAGGCTGACCACACTTTGGACTACATGGAAGTAACCCTTTTTTATTTCCTTTCTTGAGTATCTAGCATATTATCGCCATGTAGTTAGATTTGTGTACATATCCTTATATTTATTTTTGTTTGTTGTTCCAGCTGAAGGCCTACTTGGTTGAAACGTAGACTTTTGTTTTGTCCATTACCACGTAAAGCTGTCACCATACTACTTTTTTCTTCTTTTTTTTTAGAATTGCAACAATAAAAACAACCACAGTTGATCATTGCTACCTGTCTACTCATTTGAATTCTATTTGTGTGTTTTAATGATGCATCCAGTAGTTTGTTAATTTATCTACTAAAGATAAGAGATTGGATTTATACCCTTGGCTTACTGGCTTGTAAATTCAACCCTGCCTACAACAAGCTCAGTTAAAAAGAACAAGAAATTATTTGAGACTTCCAGTCATTGTGGCAGGAACCGTTGAGGCTCTGTTTGAAAAGTGTTCATTGTTGCAGTTTCCTCATATTCCAAGTTCTGCTTGCTGTCGGAGCTACTGAGTTTAGTGCTCTGTGCAGACAGTGAGCTGTGTTTTTCATCTGGATCGTGTTTCGATATTCCGATTGCTTACGATAAATGATGATATCATATGACAAAGGACAGTTTGGCTGTGTTCACTTTCAGTGCGGTTACGACTTGTCTGCAGCTGACATTCTTCGTTTGGATCCTTCAATGAGATGCGATGTTAATTTGGGTGATTCAACTGGCACGGGCAGTTGAACAATTATGGATTTTAATTCGTTTGCAGTTATACTGGGACCTTCGACTAACAACTACTACTACAACTACAAGAAATAATTTTTAGACTCACACCAAAGCATCATTAGGTTGCATGGATTTTAGAGAATGTTACATTCACCACAGCCCATCTGAAAGAATCTGTCTCTAATTAGATCTCCTACAGAAAATTGCACTCATCACATCCTATTTGATTTTGGTTATTTGGTTATGGAAGGTCCCGGTATCACTGCAAACGAATTAAAATCCATAATTGCTCAACCGCCCGTGCCAGTGGAATAATCCGAATTAATATCTCATCTCCCAAACAAAGAAAGGTAACTGTAGTCCCCATCATAGCAGTCTCAGCACACGCCAAAAGACATAAGGTGAAACCTCGCAGAAAGTGAACACAGCCAACTGTTCCCTGTCATACGATATCATCATTCATCGTAAAAAATTGGAATATCGAAACATTATCAAAACGGATGAGACACACAGCTCACGGTGTGCACAGAGCACTTAACTCAGTAGCTCCTGCAACAAGCCTGACTTGGAATATAAGGAAACTGCAACAAGGAACACTTTTCATGCATAGCCTTCAATTGTTCCCGCCGCCTATCCACCATATACCGGAAGTTCACGTCCTCTTGAAAATGATGATCGTCATATTTTTAAAAAATGTATAGCGCTTGATGATGTTAGGCCATCGTTGTTGACTCCAATTCCAAACATATAGACACACAGTTAGTCGTCAGATTATCCCCGTCGCACATTAAACAACAGACCGTAAGATTAGCGTACGACTGGTCTAGGGATATACGATGAACCATCCTATCTGAAAGAATCTATATCTCTAGCCAGATCTCCCACAGAACAATGCATTCACCACAGTCTGCCTAAAAGAATCTCTGTCTGTAGTCAGATTTCCCACTTCGTCTGTTGTCATATTTCTTGGCAGTGTGCGATCAGTAGTTTATTAAAGCAGAACATAACTGACTCAAGTATTATCTTTTAGATGGAAACATCTTTTCAACACACTATAGACAGGAATCACTGATGTGGAACAGATAAAATGAACATCTGCTATAACTGTGTTCAACATATGATGAACAGAGAAGACTCTTGCGGCCATCATCAGTTCTATGCCAGGACAAACTGTCAGCAGATGTTATCAACTGAGCTGACCAATCTTTTTTTTTTCCTTTTTACTTATTAAGATTGATGTTTAGAGATGTATGGAGCAGAAAAAGAAAACGTGGAGGAAGGTGAAGAGGAGAAGGAAGATGAGGAAGAAAAGGAAGGGCAGGAGTAAGAGAAGGAGGAAGAAAAAGAGGGGAAAACAGGAAGAAGGTAAAAAGAAGAGAGAAGGAGAAGAGAAAGAAGTTGATTGGCCTTCTGCACCCTCCCATCACAGTACTTGATGCTAATCCTCACTTTTCTATACTAACTGTCAAGCCTGACAAGAACAACAACTAGTACCTGTTTCTGTTTTCTGTGAGCTGTTTCATTATTTGACAGTAGATCTCATCTCTCAATATATCCTGGGGACAGAAATGTGACAAATAATATAGAGATAGAAAGTTGTGGTCACCTGTATAAACAGACATGGTACTTGATGACGATGATGACTTGGTCCATTTTAATTATAACTACTGTAAGAGTATCAAAGTGTATATTACTCCCATTTTACATCACAAAATGGGAGGTCTGATTGGTCTAAAGATAAGACATCAGCCTCTAGACAGGAAAGTTTGGGGTTTGAATCCCGCTACAGGCAGTGGAAATTGTTATCCTTAAATATGTGGTTCCTGTGTGGCTTTACCCCCCCCCCCCCCCCACCCACCCACCCACCCGTCTCTGGGTAGTGAGATCCTATGTCTGCTCTCTCAGACAACAGCAAAAATAGGAGGTATCGTATCTACTCTGTGCATGTTAAAGAATCCGTGGTTAAATGAAGATAAGCACAAATATAAAATAAATTAAATAAATATGAGATGAGATGAGATGAGATGAGATGATGAGATAAGATGAGACGAGCGGAATAGTGCTCCATGGTAGCCAACCTTCGATGTGGAGACGGAACTTAGTGATGATAAGATAAGATAAGATAAGATAAGATAAGATAAGATAAGATAAGATAAGATAAAGGCGGGCGGGTTAGGCGGACGGGCAGCCGGACGGACGGATCCATCCATATTATCTATTCATCCCATTCCATCCCACCTACCCACCGATTATTATCTCTCCTCAACACATGTCCAACATATAAACATTGTCTCTTCTTGATTACTTATGATATTAGTGGTTGATTGACGATTTCTCTAATTTCCTCATTTGTTTTGAATTCGTTCCACGCTATACCGAGTATTTTCCTTAGACACTTATTTTCAAATGCGTTCAACTTTGTTTCTATGTATCTTGTTTTCCAGCTTTCACATGCATACATAAGTGTTGATAGTATGCTTGATTTGAATAGTCTAAGTTTTGTTTTTGTGCTCATGAATTTTGATTTCCACAACTTTTCAAGGCTTCTGAAAGACATTGCTGCTTTAGCCACTTGTTTTCCATGTATATTCTGTCATCTGTTTGAATGAAGCTTTTCACGACTTTAGTCTTTTCATAATTGATCTCAAGCCCTATTTTACTGGCCGTTGATGATAGTGTATTTGTGTTTTCCTGCATCGTTTTTATCTGGCTGATATCAAATGTACAAAATGGAGGCGAAGGCGCGCCTACCAGCACCAGAGCTGGAAGTTGTCAGCGACCCACAGCTGATGGCTTGCGCCAGGATAGGTGAACCAAAACCATCCAGACCCTGCTCCACCTCTCCGCAGTGCCTCCAGTAACAGACTAACCTGTCTAGTCTGGCAAGAGTGCAGGGATCGAAGAGGGAAGACAACCCGGTACTCAAATATGTGGTGCTGAAGTCGGATGTGTTGGGCCAAAAAGTACAAATATAACAGTTATACTGCAAACCACAACACAACGCAGACACGTCCACTACGTCCTTGTAAGGGCGGATGATGAAGATGAATATTCTAGTCTACTACGATACTCTAGAATACTTTAGTCATTGGGTGAACGCAACCAACCAACCAAATGTACAAAATATTCAATACAATGTTGGGAGATGAGTAAAGCTGCAGAGAACATAAAAAATAAACATAAAATGGTATGAAGCAACTAAACTAATAGAAAGACAAGACAAATTACAACATTTCAGCAAAAGCCTTCATCAATTATAACAAATAAACTATACAAATAAAACACAAAAATCCAAGCCAGAAAACACAACACAGATTAAAAATTTTTTTTTTTATTAAAAATGAATTCTGCTAGTTATGATCTTTATGGTGCTTTCTGACTCGGATTTATGTGTTTACTTTATATCTATCTATCTATTGACCTTTCGAGCCGTAACCGGCCCATAGGGCGTAGACCAAGATACACCTTCTCCTATATGAATTTTTGTTCTAGCAGTTTTCTTTTAAAGATATTTTATCAAATCTCGCCATCTGTCTCTGTTCTGTGCAAGCAGTTCTATCTCATTGAGGGAGCCGACTCCTGCTGCTCTTGCCTCTCTCATCAATGTTCTTCTCAGTGTCTCCCTGGGTCTTCCTCTTTTCCTTTTACCTGTTGTTTCCCATATGAGGGCTTGCTTTGCTATTCGATTATTATCTCTTCTCATCACATGTCCAACGTATGACCATCGTCTTTTCTTTATTACTGAAGATATTAGTGGTTGATTGGCAATTTCTCTAATTTCCTCATTTGTTTTGAATTCGTTCCATGCTATACCAAGTATTTTCCTTAGACATTTATTTTAGAATGCGTTCAACTTTGTTTCTATATCTCTTGTTGTTTTCCAGCTTTCACACACATACGTAAGGGTTGATAGCACATTTGATTTGAATAGCCTAAGTTTTGTGTTTGTGCTAATGAGTTTTGATTTCCACAACTTTTCAAGGCTTCTGAAAGACATTGCTGCTTTAGCTATTCTGATTCTAATTTCTTTGCTCGTATCCCCTTCTCGATCAATGTGACTTCCAAGATAGATAAAGTGATTGATCTCTTCTACTGGTTTGTTTTCCATGTATATTTTGTCACTTGTTGGAATTAAACTTTTCATGACTTTAGTCTTTTCATGATTGACCTCAAGCCCAATTTTGCTGGCTATTGATGATAGTTCATTTGTGTTTTCCTGCATCGTTTTTATCTGACTGCTGATGAGAACTATGTCATCAGCAAAGTCGAGGTCCTCCAAATGGTCTCCTTGTATCCATTCGATGCCTTTATTACCAGTGCAGCATTTCTTCATTATGAAGTCCATAACAATTCCAAATAACAAGGGCGATAAAATACATCCTTGTTTAACCCCAGTTTCTATTGGGAAACATTCGCTCAGTCCTTCCTCTGTTCGAACTGCACATGTGTAACCATCATACATGTCTTTAATAATATTTATGATTTTTTATGGTAAACCATATTGCTTCAGAATTTTCCACAAAGAATCTCTATGAATACTATCAAATGCTTTTTTGAAGTCGATGAAGTTAAGTACAAAAGGTTTTTGCTTTTCAATGTGTTCCTCCAATATAAGTCGTAGAGTGAAAATGTGGTCAAGACAGCTTCTCCCTTTTCTAAACCCAGCCTGTTCTTCACGCATTACTGTATCTATTGAATCCTTTATTCTATTTAGGATGATTTTGCAGAATAACTTTGAGGCAACTGACAAAAGTGTCACGCCTCTCCAGTTGTTACAATCACTAAGATTGCCCTTTTTTGGGATCTTAACAATGATTCCTTTTTTTCCATTTATGAGGCGTCTTCTCTGTTTTCCAAATGATGTTGACCATTTTTTGGAGATGTATTAGATTATGGCTATTAATTGCCTTGAGGATCTCAGTACTTTATATGCTTTGTTTATAATGCCTGATGAAGACTTTAGCCAAAACATTGTAGTTTGTCTTGTCTTTCTATTAGTTTAGCTGCTCCATACTATTTGATGTTTATTTTATACTTTTGTTGTTAAACATAGAAAAAAGTAGACCATTGGCTGGACAAAATGGGTAGAAGAAATCAACATCAGAGACTCAATGATAAAAATATGCTACCTCAGAAGTCAGAGGACATTTGCCTGTATGGTGAGGGACAACCACTTACACTGAGGACACTAATAGCTGAGGATACTGGTGAGCACTGAGAACAAAATAGGCATTCACACAAAATTCACTCCATGAAAAAGCCAGGGACATACAGTGGCATTGTCACAAGTTAAAAACTGGGGAACGTAAATTAATTAAAAACATCACAAAACCACAACTAAAATTATTTTGATTTTTGTAGTTTGTAAACATCAAAACATAATTGTTTTAAAAATAGAGCTCTTACCTGGTTGAGTGGAGGTCTAAAAATTAAATCTGTTATTTCATTGGCGATAAGACTCTTACGACTCGGATGATCACCCATGTACTTCATGATATGTACACAAAGTTAAAGAAATACATCTTTCTAATATGACTCTCAACTTTTGTACAACAGTTTTTGTCCTTGGAAAGTTGTACAAAATAAATGTTGTTTTTATAGGTACAATACCAATAATATAATGATAATGACAAATACCAATATAACATATCCAGATAAATAACTTGCTTTTTTTAACTCTGTGACTGCTTATATAATAAGGGAGGTAATGCACTCAAAACACAAGACTATTAGACAGTGTTATCTAGTCTATTCAATGTGTGACTGCTACATAATAAGGGAGGTAATGCACTCGAAACACAAGACTATTAGACAGTGTTATCTATAGCTTGTTTCATAACTCGTGCCCAACTTTTAAAATCGATAGCTTTTTAACCGCTTGTTGTAAGTTGTTCAAAATTTGCATGTAAAGTTATAATGATTAGAACCCAACAGGGAATTAATTTCATTAAAAACAAACATTTGGTTATTATTGTTGCTTATTTGATTTATATAAATTTATAACGACCCATTGATGTAGTCAAAACTTAATGTTTACAGTATTTTAAGTTAAAAATAGCGAGTAAAAATCCATACACTGTAAAATTGACGTGTTTGCACGCTTTTACCGTGGTTTTTTGACACAATTAGACAATTGTAAAAAAAACAAGAAATTGTGTGTTCCATTTCCGTTCATTCATAGGTGGAGACGTGGAACGATAACATTTATCATGAGTCTTAAAATGAAATTCTGCAGTTTACAAAACATCGCAATAAAAATGTATGACTATTTTTGCAAAGAGGCTAAACGAGGAAGATTATTTCATTCTTTAGAAAACCCTGAGAATAGGACAAGACACATTTTGGATTTATCTAAACGGTCATTTAATCGCTGGATTCAAGCCCGTGACCGTCAATGTTCAACATATACAAAATCACAAGGAAGAGCAAAAATGTTGGATAATTTCGACAGTGAACTTATTAGAAGTGAAATTCGCAAAATGTTGGGTATGAATGAAACTGTTACAATAAGAAAATTAAAAGTATCGCTGAAAAAGAACAATAGTATTGAAATATCAAAGTCTACATTATGGAGGAATGTGAGAGCTGCAGGCTTTACATTCAGAAAGTATTCCAATGGACGAAACATCATCTGTGAGAAGCCACATATAATAGTCATGAGAAGCAAGTACTTACGTGAAGTAAAAGAGGTGCGCAAGCAAGGTTATGATATTGTGTACTTGGATGAAACATGGATCAATGCTCACCACACTAACCAAAGGGAATGGCAGTCATCAGATGGAAAGATTAAGAGATTAATACCTAGCAGCAAAGGACAGCGCTTGATAATTGCTCATGCAGGTAGTAGACAACATGGACTAATACAGAATGCAGAGCTCATTTTTCTTTCAAAATCCATAGACAATCAGGATTATCACTCTGAGATGAATGGTCACATATTTAGACATTGGATTGAAAATTCTGTTTTCCCATCACTAGATCGACCATCTTGCCTAATAATGGACAATGCAGCGTACCACAACATTGTTGCACTTGAAGATAAAGTCCCGATGTCATCCAGTACAAAAGATGCTATTAAGATATGGCTCACAAAGGAGCACATACAATTTAATAACATGTACTTAAAACCTGAATTACTATCTCTAGTAAAGCAGAAACAAAGGACAAAGATTTTTCAAATAGATAAGATTATCCAAGAGCACGTTCATATAAGTTTGAGGCTGCCACCTTACCATGCTCATTTAAATCCAATAGAACTAATCTGGGCAAAATTAAAAGGACAAGTGGCAGATGAAAATACAACATTCAAAATATGCGATGTAAAGACTTGCTAATCTCGCTTTATTAAATATAGACAAAGATTATTGGGCTAAATGTGAAGACCACGTCTTAAAACAGGAAGAGGAATATTGGAAAAATGATGGTTTGTGGAATGTTCAACCCTAAACAGTTATTAATCTTTTAGACTCGTCTGATTCAGAATGAAAGTATATAGTCCCCACAATGTTGGCCCCTATATTACCTTAAATTAGTTCAACAAACGGTCCTTATCAGGACCACACAACTATGAAAATTGGACATACAGGTATACCTTGATATTATCGTCCGTCCTCGAACTGAGAAGACAATAATTCTCCTGGTGTTTTGTCTTATTAGGTTATTTCCCCATTACAGCCACGACTTTACCTAGTGAAAATTAATCATAGACCAGCAACTATGGTAATTTCTATTATTTAGGGGTTCACAATTTACAATTTTGACAAACATCAAAGAAATTCGCCGCTTTAAGAAAACTGCAGCTGCAAGATATTTGTTAAATATACATTTAAAGGGTCTTTTGCATTCTAATAACATTTGGAAAATTTCAACAGTTTTTAACAAACGGTTACTGAGTAATAGCGTTTTGAAGTTCGGCACGTGATTTGAAACGAGCTATAGTCTATTCAATGTGTGACTGCTACATAATAAGGGAGGTAATGCACTCAAAACACAAGACTATTAGATAGTGTTATCTAGTCTATTCAATGTGTGACTGCTATATAATAAGGGAGGTAATGCACTCGAAACACAAGACTATTAAACAGTGTTATCTAGTCTATTCAATGTGTGACTGCTATATAATAAGGAAGGTAATGCACTCAAAACACAAGACTATTAGACAGTGTTATCTAGTCTATTCAATGTGTGACTGCTATATAATAAGGGAGGTAATGCACTCAAAACACACGACTATGACACAGTGTTATCTAGTCTATTCAATGTGTGACTGCTATATAATAAGGAAGGTAATGCACTCGAAACACAAGACTATTAAACAGTGTTATCTAGTCTATTCAATGTGTGACTGCTACATAATAAGGAAGGTAATGCACTCGAAACACAAGACTATTAAACAGTGATATCTAATCTATTCAATGTGTGACTGCAAAAAGAAGAAAGTATGGCTGCAAAAAATGAACTAAACAACAGACTGCATTAAGCAGTTAAATATAAAATGATATGGAACTGACTGTAAAATATTGTGAACTAAGAGTAAAATGTGGAACTAACTGTAAAATGTAATGAAACAACTATAAAATGTAATGAAACAACTGTAAAATGTAATGAAACAACTGTAAAATGTAATGAAACAACTGTAAAATGTAGAACTAACTGTAAAAAAATTGTAGAGTTAACTATAAAATGTAGAACTAACTGGAGTATGTTATGAAATAATACAAAATGTGGAGATAACTGGAATATGTTATGAAATAATACAAAATGTGGAGATAACTGGAATATGTTATGAAATAATACAAAATGTGGAGATAACTGTAATATGTTATGAAATAATACAAAATATGAAGCTAACTGGAATATGTTATGAAATAATACAAAATGTGGAGATAACTGGAATATGTTATGAAATAATACAAAATGTGGAGATAACTGTAATATGTTATGAAATAATACAAAATATGAAGCTAACTGGAATATGTTATAAAATAATACAAAATATGGAGATAACTGTAATATGTTATGAAATAATACAAAATATGAAGCTAACTGGAATATGTTATGAAATAATACAAAATGTGGAGATAACTGGAATATGTTATGAAATAATACAAAATATGAAGATAACTGGAATATGTTATGAAATAATACAAAATGTGGAGATAACTGGAATATGTTATGAAATAATACAAAATGTGGAGATAACTGTAATATGTTATGAAATAATACAAAATATGAAGATAACTGTAATATGTTATGAAATAATACAAAATGTGGAGATAACTGGAATATGTTATGAAATAATACAAAATATGAAGATAACTGGAATATGTTATGAAATAATACAAAATGTGCAGATAACTGGAATATGTTATCAAATAATACAAAATGTGCAGCTAACTGGAATATGTTATGAAATAATACAAAATGTGAAGTTAACTGGAATATGTTATGAAATAATACAAAATGTCAAGCTAACTGGAATATGTTATGAAATAATACAAAATGTGAAGCTAACTGTAATATGTTATGAAATAATACCAAATGTGAAGCTAACTGGAATATGTTATGGAACTAGCTGTAATTATGTTAAGCCCAAAAGTAATGCCACCATAGTTTTCAAAACTATTTTTGCTGTTCAGTGTAAATATGCAGCAAGCAAGATGGAGACATTAATATTAGGAAAGATTCCAATTATAAAAATATGATAGTGGTGAGAGGATTCAAACAAAAAAATTAACACAACAAAAGGATATTCAGGAAACATATACAAGCATCCGCACTCTGCTGTCCATTCCCTATCAGCTTCTTCAGCAGAGGCTGTTTCAGGGGTTCCCTGGAATATCTCCACAGCTGCTCATTCAGTTTCTGGAATGAGCGGTTTAGGGTTCCACTGATTGTAGCCTTGGCTGGAGGTCTGGACAAAACAAAGTTGAGCAATGTATTAGTGTTTTCAGTGAGATACAATAATGTGCACAATAATAACCTGTATGTTATCTTATTATAGGGAGGAGCCAGTGGTGGGCTGTAACATACACACCTACAAGGTATGGTGACAGCTTTACATACAAGGAGCACAACAAAATACTGACGTGTCGGGCCTACATGTGACCTTCTTCAGAAAACAAGAGCAACAACAAACGATGAAACAGATCAATTCTACTACATCTAGGATGATCGGGACAGGTTAAACAAGGAGAAATAAACAGAGGAATAAGAGATGAAATGAGAGAGATGTACTACATGTTGGAGGATAGATAAAATGTGGAAATATGAAAGTTAAAATGTATATTAAAAATGAGACTTAACTTATTGGCGAAATTCGACCGCTCACAGCAAAAATGAACTGTCAAATGCAAGTACTTAACTTATTGGCAAAATTCAACAGCTCACAGCAAAAATGACTTGTCAAATGCAAGTACAATTGATTTCGCCAATAAGTTAAGTTATGACAAAATGCAAATTTTATTGCTAAAATCTCTTCTGTTGCACTGATAAAAAGTTTCCAGACTGAAAGAGTAAAGCCCAAATGTGAACCCTCTCTATTAATTGTTGTTCTTCAGAATTTCTTTTGGTTTCCCTTATTCTCTTGTTTCTATTTGGTGTCCACAAGAAAGCCTGAGAAGGTGGCTGAGGACAAACTTCCTGCATGTATTCTGTACTGTAATGTTAATGAAACATCCCCTCTTTCAACAATGATACTATTTATCATAGACACAGGCGATGTTCATCACCAGCACAATATCCACCAGTCACATCAGTGATACACTACGGCTTCCGGGTTCACCCAGCCTTTAATGGGTACCTGATTTTTTCAGGGAAAGTGAAGCGGCACGGGCGTAATACCGACCACATAACACCAAAAATCATGTGCCGAAGGTCTGTAAAATATATGGTCACTAACACCATATTCCCTATACGCCACTTGGCGTGACGGGGGTACTTTACTTTTTTTTTTTTTTTTTTACATCAGTGATACAAAGTGGCAATGTAACAGAAATAAAAGTGCAAGGTTCTTATGTGGGACTCTTCTCTAATACCACTTATTGAGTTATTTGTAGGTCATCATCATTGCACTCCGACCAAACCCATAAATGCTCAGATCCCCTCCTCAGCAAGTCCCGCAGCGACTAATGACTCCAGTTCTGTGTTGGTAGATAAGTCTTCTTACATACCCACCAAGTTTCTCATTTCTGGCTGTACCCATCTTAACTCCCATCTCTTTCATCCAAAGGAGTGACGTGGACTCATGGTTGTTGAGTCCTGTGCCCTTTCCACATCTCGGAGGGCAATGATGATGTCCACCCAATCCATTGGTTGACCATCTTCAGCAACAGCACAGATAGCCAACCTGTCCGCTCTTTCATTTCCCTGCAATCCTGCATGTCCAGGGACGTAGACAAAGGTGACCCTATGTATTTTTTACTTCTGCAATGACTCTACCCATTGTTTGTGTACAGAGCCCACCTCCACATTTTTTATCGTGTTCATCGAATCACTCAGTATGCATGCATGTGTGTAGTCTTATGACTCTAACCAGAAGAATGCCCTGGTCACTGTCAATGTCAAGATACTTGCGATCATAACATATGCACCACTGTCTTCCTTGACTATTCTGCCTGCCAAGCGTGCTGTAAATGTCCATGCACTTCTTTGGTGTCGTATTACTTACCTGAAGTGATCATATGAAAACTGCTCCAATGTATGCCCTACTACAGACTGTTCTTCACTACTTTCTTCTACAGACAATTGTTTTGGTGCTGTGCCAGAAGCAAGAAACTGGTTCTGAAAGTGAAATAAAAGATGTTGCTTGAGGACAAATTAGAGAATCATTTGTACCCGGATGTGGGAATTTTTTACCCAATTTTGAGACCCAACAATCTAGAGTGCATAACATTAACCGGTAACCGTGCTACATTCTAACCATGTGCTGTCGCATGCTGGATACAGCTCCACGATTTTTTTAACTTCATCTTTTATTTCCACATTAAGTTTAGTTCAAAGAATCTCATTTCAGTATTTGTGATCCTCATAATTCAAACTTTGGACAAACATGGCTTCTTCTCTCTGTTAATCCTATACAGGTCAACAGCCCTCATGACAGTAACAATCGTTTATGTCGGGTAAACTCCGATTTTGTTATTTATAATTATGTAGGTTACTACTTGTAACCTTGCAATCCATTTTTGACAAGAGAAACAAGAAAAAGAGTTCTTAACTGTTATGTAGAACCAGTTTTAACATATGGATGTGAATCATGGACAATAGGACAGCAGACAAGAAAATCACTGGAGGCTGTAGAAATGTGGTTTTACAGAAGAATGTTGAGAGTACCATGGACAGCTAAGAAGAGTAATGAAGATGTTCTGAAAGAGACCAAGCAAAACGAGAGCTAATTTCCAATATTAGGAAGAAACAATCATCATTTTTTGGCCATGTAATGAGAAGAGAACAGCTGGAATATATTGTAACAACTAGAAAAATTGAGGGACGAAGAGATAGAGGGAAGCAAAGAGAAATGATACCAGACAGCTTAAGAGAATGGCTTGGCAGAAGGTCAACAACAGAAATGATAAATAACTGTCGAGATCGAAATTTGTGGAGAGACATGATCACCTACGCCAGCAGGCTTCGTCTTCTTCTTCTACCTTTTTAGCTCCCTGTGGAGCATAGGTCTTCAACAAACACTTTCCATGTCGTTCTGTTTTTTGCCATTCTTTTAAGATCATTCCAAGTCTTCCCCATCATCTTCATCTCTGCTTTTATCTGTCTTCTCCAAGAATTCCTTGGTCTTCCTCTTTGTCTTTTCCCCTGGGGATTCCAAAAAAGGGCCTGTTGTGTAATACTCTCAGTTGGCTTCCGTAGTGTGTGTCCTATCCAGCGCCATCGTCTTCGCTGTATCTCTTTATCCACTGGTGTTTGACTGGTACATTTCCATTATTCCATGTTAGTGATTTTGTCCTGCCATCTCCATCCTTTTATTCTGCGTAAACATCCATTAATGAAAGTCTGTATCTTCGTGATTGTCAATTTTGTTGTTCTCCATGTTTCATAGCCATATAATAGGACCGCTTTAACATTTGAGTTGAAAATTTTTATTTTTGTATTTAACCTAATTTCTTTGGATTTCCATATGTTTCCCAGTGCAATGAAAGCTCCTCTTGCTTTTGGTATCCTTATTTTGGTATCATTTTCTGTTCCTCCCTCTTTGTCTATATTACTGCCCAGATATATGTAAGATTGTACATCTAATAGAGGTAATTCTCCTAGTTTTATTTGGTTATTGCCAACTGTATTAATTCTCATAATGTTAGTCTTATCTCTATTAATATTCAGTCCTGGCTGTTGTGATCTCTCATCAAGTATGTTCATTTTATCCTGCATCTGTTGATAGCTGTGTGATAGGAGAGCTATGTCATCAGCAAAGTCTAAATCATCAAGTTGTTTGGTCAGTGACCACTGGATTCCATTTCTGTTGTTTTGAGTTATTTTCATAATCCAATCTATGGCCAGTAAAAAGAGAAATGGAGACAGAAGGCATCCTTGCCTTACCCCCATTCTTATTTCAAATGCTTCTGTAATCTGTCCTTCATGCACCACACTACATTTCGTTCCTTCATACATTGTTTTTATCAGGTTAATAAACTTTATGGGGATTCCATAATGAATCAGCAACTTCCAAAGCATTCTTCTGTCTAAACTATCAAATGCCTTTTCGTAATCTATGAATCCAATATAAAGTGGGGATTTTAGTTCTAAACTTTGTTCAACTATTATACGTAGAGTAGTTATTTGATCAGCACATGATCTGTTCTTCCTAAAACCTGCTTGTTCATCTCTCAAATGTTTCTCTATGGCCTCTTTTGGTCTCTCCAGAATGATTCTGCTTAATATTTTTCCTGGCACTGATAGTAGCATAATTCCCCTATAATTTGTGCACTCCTGTAAACTTCCTTTCGTTGGTAGTTTCATCATATAACCTTCTTTCCAGTCTTTAGGTATTTCTTCCCTCTCCCAAATTTTATCTAACAGATTATGTAACATCTTGGTAGAGGTGTTAATATCTGCTTTGATGGCTTCCGAAGGAATTTCATCTGGTCCTGTGGCTTTACCATTTTTTAATAGCTTGATGGCTTTCAATATTTCTTCTATGCTTGGTTTTCCACAGTTAACGTGTAACTCTTCTTCTGCTGGTAGTATATCTGGAGGATTATTTGAGTCGGGTCTGTTCAAAAGTTCTTCAAAGTGTTCCTTCCATCTCTCCATTTGTTCCCTTACATTACTAAGCAGATTTCCTTTCTTATCTTTAATAAAGGCATTGACAACATAGCCAACCTCCTCTATCTGATTTTAAGTTTAATCTGCAATAAAAAGATCAGTGAGTGCCGTCTCCGCAACGAAGGTTGGCTACCATGGAGCACCATTCTGCTCTGTCTCTTGCTTTGATGGTGCAGGTTGTTATAGGCTGACTTGTCCATTATCACAACGAAGGTTGGCTACCGTGGAGCACCATTCTGCTGTCTCTTGCTTTGATGGTGCAGGTTGTTATAGGCTGACTTGTCCATTATCGCATCGAAGGTTGGCTACCATGGAGCACCATTCTGCTCTGTCTCTTGCTTTGATGGTGCAGGTTGTTATAGGCTGACTTGTCCATTATCGCATCGAAGGTTGGCTACCATGGAGCACCATTCTGCTCTGTCTCTTGCTTTGATGGTGCAGGTTGTTATAGGCTGACTTGTCCATTTCACTTAGAAGGTTGGCTACCATGGAGCACCATTCTGCTCTGTCTCTTGCTTTGATGGTGCAGGTTGTTATAGGCTGATTTGTCCATTTCACTTAGAAGGTTGGCTACCATGGAGCACCATTCTGCTCTGTCTCTTGCTTTGATGGTGCAGGTTGTTATAGGCTGACTTGTCCATTATCACAACGAAGGTTGGCTACCATGTAGCACCATTCTGCTCTGTCTCTTGCTTTGATGGTGCAGGTTGTTATAGGCTGACTTGTCCATTATCACATCGAAGGTTGGCTACCATGGAGCACCATTCTGCTGTCTCTTGCTTTGATGGTGCAGGTTGTTATAGGCTGACTTGTCCATTATCGCATCGAAGGTTGGCTACCATGGAGCACCATTCTGCTGTCTCTTGCTTTGATGGTGCAGGTTGTTATAGGCTGACTTGTCCATTATCGCAACGAAGGTTGGCTACCATGGAGCACCATTCTGCTCTGTCTCTTGCTTTGATGGTGCAGGTTGTTATAGGCTGATTTGTCCATTTCACTTAGAAGGTTGGCTACCATGGAGCACCATTCTGCTCTGTCTCTTGCTTTGATGGTGCAGGTTGTTATAGGCTGCAGGTTGTTATAGGCTGACTTGTCCATTATCGCATTGAAGGTTTGGACCATGGAGCACCATTCTGCTCTGTCTCTTGCTTTGATGGTGCAGGTTGTTATAGGCTGACTTGTCCATTATCGCATCGAAGGTTGGCTACCATGAAGCACCATTCTGCTCTGTCTCTTGCTTTGATGGTGCAGGTTGTTATAGGCTGATTTGTCCATTTCACTTAGAAGGTTGGCTACCATGGAGCGCCATTCTGCTCTGTCTCTTGCTTTGATGGTGCAGGTTGTCATAGGCTGACTTGTCCATTTTCACATCGAAGGTTGGCTACCATGTAGCGCCATTCCGGTCTGTCTCTTGATTTAATGGGGCAGGTTGTCATAAGATGACTTGTTCATCTTTTGATGTTACTCGTTCATGTTATCCTTGATCTGCCTCTGCCTCTTTTACCTTGTATTTTCCCTTCCAAGATTACTTTTAGTAGGCTGCTGTATCATTTAACAAGCCTAAAAAATCTCATTTGTCTTGTTTGAATTGTGTTTAGTAGTTCTCTTTTAGTTTTTCTTCTTGCTAAAGAGTTCTAACATTCTACCATAACAGACTGTACAATAAAAAGAATATATTTTTTAAGAAAAGAACAAAGCTTTCTGATCTTTAGGCAGTGGTGAAACTTTCACAAACAAAAAAACTGCTTGATCACAATCATCATCAGGTTGCATATCCTTTGCAGTACATTACATTCAACACAGCCCGTCTGAAAGAATCTCTGTCTCTAACCAGATCTCCCAATAGAACATTGTATTCAGCACAGCCCGTCTGAAAGAATCTCTGTCTCTAGCCAGATCCTTTGCATAACATTGTATTCAGCACAGCCCGTCTGAAAGAATCTCTGTCTCTAGCCAGATCCTTTGTAGAACATTGCATTCAGTACAGGTCTGAAAGAATCTGTCTTTAGCAAGATCCATTGTAGAACATTGCATTCACCACAGCCCGTCTGAAAGAATCTCTGTCTCTAGCCAGATCTCCTACACAATGTTGCATTCACCACAGCCCGTCTGAAAGAATCTCTGTCTCTAGCCAGATCTCCCACAGAACGTTGCATTTACCACAACTGTCTGCTGTCTTTAGCCATATCTTCCACTTTTTTTATTGTCATGTTCAGGATCTCTTTAATGTCATGAAACCAGCTTCTTCTTGGTCTGTCCATCTCGTCTTCCTGGAACCATGCCTCTATTACTGTTTTTTTCCTCCAACATTTGATGTAGCCATAGTATTTTAATTTCCTATGTAGAATAGTGCTTACAAGCCAGCTCTTTCTAATGTTTAAGTCTTTTAATATGTCTTCATTGCTTTTTTTTATTATACCAGCTATCTTAATGATCTCTCTGTAGCATTTTGTTTCAAATGAATTAATTTCTCTTTGCTGTTTGGATAACAATATAAAACAAAATATTGACAAAAGATCATTCCCAAAATGTTTGCCAATTCATGTTGACGGACTGAAAACATCTATACATTTATAAACTTGTACCAACTGACCAGTATCTCAGCCGGAGGTGTGTTAATACAAGGCAGTACATAGACACACTCGCATGGAAAGTCTCCCTTCTTTTTGGAGTTCACATGTTCACCATAGCACCAGCCAGAGTTCATGACAGTCTCTCCAGTGTTGGCTTGCTCTAGAGAAATCAAGTCTCCTTTCTTCAAAGCCAAGAAGGATGACTTCTCTGAGAAAACATGCATAACACTTGCCTGTCAATATTTGATATCAGAGAAAACATGCATAACACTTGCCTGTCGATATTTTGTATCAGAGAAAACATGCATAACACTTGCCTGTCAATATTTGATATCAGAGAAAACATGCATAACACTTGCCTGTCAATATTTGATATCAGAGAAAACATGCATAACACTTGCCTGTCAATATTTGATATCAGAGAAAACATGCATAACACTTGCCAGTCAATATTTGATATCAGAGAAAACATGCATAACACTTGCCTGTCATATCAGAGAAACAAACAACAAAGTACATACAAATATATAGTAATGCAGAATTATGGGAGCAGTGGAAAAATTTCAGCTCCTAAAAGATAATCTGATAAAGAAAAGAGAAAAAAAAAGTATTAAATCTAACCAACCAGTATCTTCTTCTTCATTCTGTCTTCATTTGCCTTTCAACATCATGTGGAGATATCATTTGCAGTCTTTTGTTCTTCTGTTTGCCTCTGCTGCTGTTATTGTTTCCTAGTGTTTCCAATATTCCATCAATCCATCTTTTTTCGTGATCATCCCTTGGGCCTTGTGTTCTTGCAACATTTATTGAAGGCTCGTTGTGTTGTGTTTTGATCTTTCTGCGTTTTCACAAGGACAAACCATTTTATCTGTTGTTTCTTTATATATTCTATGATGGGGGTTATTCCTAGCTTTTTTTTTCTCAGTTCATCATTTCTGATTTTATCTCTCAGGCTGTTTCCTGTCATTCGTCTAACACATTTCATCTCAGTTGAGGTTATTTTTTTAATTGTTCTTGCATCTAGGGTCCAGTACTGGCATTAGTAGCACAACACTGGAATGAATGTTTGCCCATGGCAAACTGTCAAATTTTTTTTACAATGTATTTTGAGGTGGAAATTTGTAAGACGGCATCGTAACCTAGGGTTAATATGTTTTCATTGCTCTTTTTTTCACCATATGAGGTATCTTAAGGGATTTTTCTGTAGCATTTTGTTTTGAATGAATAGATTTTCTTCCTTGTCCAAGATTCACAACTGTATGTTGCTGTTAGGATGATACATGTCCTTAGTCATTTTAATTTTACTGCTTTGCTGGTCTTGTGCCATATGCTTTTCATAGCATTTAATTTTGTAGTTACTGCTAATTTAATTGTGTTGTTATTGCTAATCTTCTTTTGAATATAAATTTTTTTTTATACTACTTTCAGAAATAATCAATATACTTTTGGTAGTATTCCTTTATTCCTGTGTGTTACCGGGGCTTCATTATGAGGGAAGTAAAGAATAGTGACACTGTGACCTTCCAGGCATGTCGTAAGAGACGACTAAGGAGATTGATCGATGGCTTGACAAGCTGTCATTGTAAAAAGTGTTGTTATGGAAACAGAGCCATAGAAGCAGTGATCTCCGCAATATGTGCCATTTTGGCACTCAAGGTTTCTGTTTTTGAGATTGTGGTTCTGCCCTATGTGCCGTCTTTGGCTCGAAAGGATAATAGATAGATAGACAGTATTCCTTTATATCCTTCTTCATATCTTGAAACTTAAGGACACACATGAATAGCTTAAAACTAACTTCCTCTATATCTCTCTCTGTAAATAGGTTTGTTGGCAGAGTGTAGTTGCAGCCCTTTGCTCCAAGAGGAGCTGCAAGCTTTAAGTCAGTCATAACATCAAAAGCATACAGTTTAGCTTTAAAATAATGTCATGCTGGGATAGAACTGCAAACTACAAGGTTGCCAAGTCAAAAGCTGCACCTACTACACTACTGATTATCTTGTTGCATGATCTGATAAATACCTGGTGGGCGATAATCTTGGACTGCAATAACAAACTTGGATCTCCTTCTCAGACCCTCCAAGAAAGTGGCAACTAAGTCCTGGATGTCTTCAGCATTTATAGATGTAAATGTGTACTCATCTCCCTTGATTGTAGTCAAGATGAAGCTCTTGCCATGCATCTTGCCAGTTCTGATAATTATATCACATTTTAAAACATCATTTTTAATTGAAGATATAACTTTTTTATAAATATCAATCACATTTTAAAACATTTTTAATTGAAGATATAGTTTTTTACAAGTCTTGTATCATCTTGGTATTGGTGAAATCTAATACCTTGTTCAGTTATCTAAAATTGTCTATATAATATGTTAGGTAAATATAAATGTCTTTCAGAAGCCTTGAAAAGTTGTGGAAATCAAAAGTCATCAGCACAAACACGAAACTTAGGCTATTCAAATCAAATGTACTATCAACCCTTACGTATGTGTGTGAAAGCTGGAAAACAACAAGAGATATAGAAACAAAGTTGAACGCATTCGAAAATAAATGTCTAAGGAAAATACTTGGTATAGCGTGGAACGAATTCAAAACAAACAAGGAAATTGGAGAAATCGCCAATCAACCACTAATATCTTCAGTAATAAAGAAAAGACGATGGTCATATGTTGGACATGTGATGAGAAGAAATAATAACCGAATAGCAAAGCAAGCCCTCATATGGGAAACAACAGGCAAGAGAAAAAGAGGAAGACACTGAGAAGAACATTGATGAGAGAGGCAAGAGCAGCAGGATTCGGCTCCCTCAATGAGATAGAGCTGCTTGCACAGAACAGAGATAAATGGTGAGATTTGATAAAATATCTTTAAAAGAAAACTGCTAGAACAAACATTCAGATAGAAGTTGTATCTTGGTCTACGCCCCCTATGGGCCGGCTACGGCTTGAAAGGTCAATAGATAGAAATAAAAATATGTAGATTTATTCTTAAAACCATGACAAATTTTATCTCTGAAATTTTTTCCGTTGCATTGATAACTAGCTTCCATACGGAAAGAGCTAATTGGAGATATATTTTTATTAAATATCAATCACATTTTAACAAAATTTTAAACATATTTTGACATTTCAAATATATTTGTATACAAAGGTGCTTTTATCATAAAAGTGTTGTCATTTGTACATTGTGTGGTGGTATTGAAGAGAAGTGAAGAAAGGAGGTCATATGTTGGACATGTGATGAGAAGAGATAATAACCGAATAGCAAAGCAAGCCCTCAAGTGGGAAACAACAGGTAAGAGGGAAAGAGGAAGACCCAGAGAGACACTGAGAAGAACATTGATGAGAGAGGCAAGAGCAGCAGGAATCGGCTCCCTCAATGAGATAGAGCTGCTTGCACAGAACAGAGACAAATGGTGAGATTTGATAAAATATCTTTAAAAGAATTGAAGACTGCTAGAATAAAAATTTAGATAAGAGAAGGAGTATCTTGGTCTATGCCCTATGGCCCTGCTACAGCTCGAAAGGTCAATAGATGGATAGATTGAAGAGAAGAGGTGGATAATAGGTGAAACAAGGATGTGTATATTGAGAGACTGATAAGTATGGAGGTGAATAAAGAGATCTAGTAGATATGTGGTGCTTCATGGGGAAACCGGCTCACACAGTCTGCATGAGCTTTGAGAAATGCTGGGATGGGCAGTTGAATGGTTGTAGTCTTGCCTTGATTGCGTGCCTCCCAGCACCAGACCTGGAAGTTGTCAGCGACCCACAGCTGATGGCTTGCGCCAGGATCGGTGAACCAGAACCATCCAGACTCTGCTCCACCTCTCCACGGTGCCTCCAGTAATAGGCTAACCTATCTAGTCTGGCCAAGCGAGCAGGGATCGAAGAGGGAAGACAACCCGGTACTCAAAAATGTCGTGCTGAAGTCGGATGTGTTGGGCCAAAAGGTGCAAATATAACAGTTATACTGCAAACCACAACACAACGCAGACACGTCCACTTAACGTCCTTTTAAGGACGGATGACGAATAGGAATTCTACAGTCTACGAATACTCTAGAATACTTTAGTCATCGGGCGAACGCAAGCAAGCAAGCCTTGATTGCAATGAAAAGTTGATTTCATGAATAGAATAGTGACTTCATTGTGCTAACCCTCAGCTTCATGAGGTGGGGCAGCTTGTGACCTTCCTCCCTGTCTTGACTTCCAAGAGTATATCTCTGTTCTGTTCATGGAATCTGTTTCAATGCAGTCGGAGGGGGACTGGTTGGTCTCAAGGCAAGACACCGACCTCGAGACAGAGAGGTTGTGGGTTCAAATCCCGGCTACACCGAGTGGGACTTTTATTTATGATTTCTCTCTGCGGTAACCACCCCTGGGCTCAGCAGCGAGGCCTGGCTTGAAATGTCAATTACTCATCAATGGAAAAAATGTGAATACCACCTAAGTCGGAGTTATCTGCCTGTGTGGCGAGGGACCCCTGTGCACACAGCTGCCAGGGAAAAATGGATTAACACACAAGATTCAGTTCCTAGTCTCTAGGGACTTCGTCAGAGCTAAAAGCTGGTGAACGAAAAAAAAAAGAAAAATGCAGTAGGAAATTCCCCATATCTGCTTCAGCACATTTCACAGCTCCCGCCAATGCAACTCAAAGAAAGCACAATGGCAAATTCTCTTGACAAGGTCAACTACCATGCTTCCTTAATGGGCAACACAGATGGCAATTCCAATCGACATCCATTGAATAGATAGTCACTTCCTCACTCCAGTTTCCTCAAAAACACACATTTAAAAGAAACAAAGCAACCGAAATGGTCTAAGGAGCTATGTTAGTTTCTGCAAAAATAGGGTGACATGCAGCCATTTTGCATTATCGGTTATCGCATTAGCAAGGTCAAGTTCCAGTGTGAGCAAGTCAACTGCATGGGCCACAATTTCAGATGACATCACAGAGAAGAGAGTGCCCACAGTCCCATCCAATACCCATGAACAAATAGAAAAAAAATTCATCAAAAGCTGTTAAAATACAGAAGAGTACATGTCTTATACACATTAAATAAAGCTGGATAGACCCCCAAGGGCTTGACAAAAAGTGTTGCCTCAACTGGAATGTTAGCTAATTGGCTCTTCGTGTTGGCAGGCAGTAACTATAATGCTCTCTTAATTATGAATACTTTGATGTAAATAATACATTTTAGTTTGTTTTTTTAAATTGTTTCGAGGGTTTGGAATTTCTATATTTTTGAGAGCCAAAAAGTCAGGAGGGGCTAATCGCTGCAAATGTTTACAGCTCAAAATCTATTCACAGCACAGTGGGGGGTCCGTACCTTTGTTTTTATGGTGCTGAAACAGCTGCATCTTGGGGAAGTTAATGACAAAAAATAAACAAGTTAAACTGTGAATTCAGGTTTCATTTATTTTTGTCCAGTCTTGTCTTTGGAACCATTGATGGCTAAGTGGCTGGTGTGCTCACTTCCTGATCAGAAGTGTCCAGGTTTGAATCCCAAAAGTGGCAGATATTTTTTTTTCTTGGGACAGACAAGGCACTGAGATTGTCCCAGCCTCTAGAAATGGATACCACTGTAAAGGTAGCGTGGTGTGATACCAAAATTGTGGTGTGGTCACATGAAAAAATATTCCCCATACAAACCTAACAAGACATGGAAGGAAACCTTTACTTCTTACAGTCTTGTCTTATCAATAAAGCTGTCAAATCTTACCTTTCATTTTGTAAACTGTGATCTCAGTAATGCACCAGAGTAATAAAAAAAACAGAATAGCACAGGACAAAATAGCATTTCATAAAATGAAACTTTAAAAATGTAAAAAAAAGTAACCTGTGTGACAAGCCTATGTCAACTGAAGTGAGAAAGAGTTCATTGTTGCTATATATAGAGCCATTTCTGACCTGTGGAAGTGAATCAAGGACAGTAGCAAACAAATAAAATGATGATTAGTGGAAGATGGGATTTCCAGAAGAATGTTGAAAATTCTCTGAACAGCTAAAAAGACCAATGCGAAAATTCTCAAAGAGGCCAACACAAAAAAAGAGAGTTCATAAAAATACATCGAAAGAAACAATCAATATTTTTCTAGCACCTCATAAGAAAAGGAAAGTTTGGAATACTTGGTTACAAGCAAAAATACAGGGACAGAGTGATTATGGGCTACAAAGTGAGAAGATATTAGATAGCTTGGTGGCATGGTAAACAGTCAACAACAGAACGGACACGATGCACTGAGGACAGAGAATTGTGGAAGAACATAATCATCTAAGCTAAATAGTATCATATGATCTCAGCAATTAAAATTGTCAGCTTCATAATTTAATACATTTCTAACTGATAACCGACCTGCTGCTGTTGACATTCCTAATTTCAGGAAAGGACAACTCCAGTAGCACTTGCTCCTGGTCATCAACCAAATACACTCCTGTCCAGTTGACAGCAATAATGACATCATTCTTTGGCAGGCTAGGTCCTGAAAACCTGCGAGCCTCAAAGAATCTGGAGAACAGTAGGGGCCACTTGTACCTGGCATAGTTGGTTACATCTTCCTTTACCTTGAACAATATTACAGAAAAAAAAACACTATTAGGCATGCTTTGGTAACATTCAGGTCAGGATTAGCAATATCAAACCTGCTTCTGATAAAGTATGGGAATGTACCACTCAACTACCAGTGTAAAAACAGACAAGACAAAGACAATGGTGCTAGATAGGACACATTGCAGAAGCCAGCTGAGAATATTACACATCAAGCCCTAATTTGGAATCCCCAATGGAGGAGCTAGAACAGCGGCAGAGGACAATGTAACATACATACAACAGTGCTCAGAGCTAAAATAATGGAGAAACAATCGCGATCATACATAAAGTTCTAATACACAAAACAACTGAGGACCTGCATGAACATATCAACAGGTTAAACAACACTTGTAAACAATACAACATGAAGACCAACATAAACAAAACCGAAGTAATGGCAATAGCGAGAAAGAAAGAAAAACTAAACACCATAATAGATAATCATCATCATCAAGTACCGGGCCTGCTGGCGTAGGTGATCATGTCTCTCCACAACTTTCTATCTCGACAGCTATTTATCATTTCTGTTGTTGACCTTCTGCCAAGCCATTCTCTTAAGCTGTCTGTTATTTTTTCTCTGCTTCCCTCTATCTCTTCGTCCCTCAATTTTTCCAGTTGTTACAATATATTCCAGTTGTTCTCTTCTCATTACATGGCCAAAAAATGATGTTTGTTTTAATAGATAATAGGACTCTGAAACAAGTAGACAATTTTAAATATCTGGGTAGCACGTTAACACAAGACAATAACCAAGAGACAGAGATAGATATAAGGTGTAACAAAGCATGCCAAGTTATAGGTCAAGTATCAACACTATTGAAAAACAAAGCAATAACTACGGAAGCAAAAAGGGCAATATACAAATCAATTTTTCTACCAACTCTGAGTTATCAGTGCCAGAATTGGACGCTGGACTCTAGAACAATAAGAAAGATAACGACCACCGAAATGAAATGTGTCAGAAGAATGACAGGAAACAGCTTAAGGGACAGAGTAAGAAACACTGACCTGAGGAAGAAACTCGAAAATGAATCAGCCATCCAATATATAAAGAAACAACAGATAAATTGATCTGGCCACATAACAAGACAAAAAGAACTAACAATGACTCAAATAGCCATAAACAAATGCTACGAAAACGCCAGATTAAGAGGAAGACCGAGAAAGAGATGGATAAAGGGAATACTAGAGTCACTAGGAGGGATAACACCAGAAGAGGCCAACATAAGAGCAAAGAATCGCAGATTGTATCTCCCCTCGATGCCAACGGCAATGGAGGAAAGACGCCAACGGCAATAGAGGAAAGATAGACGAAGAAGAAAAAAGTGGAGGAGACAAAAAGGGAGGCCAAAATATACTTGGAGAAGACAGGTGGGTGCTGAGATGAAGAGGATGGGGAAGACATGGAATGACCTTAAGAGAATGGCAAGAAACGGCTTGGAAAAAGCTAATTGAAGACCTATGCTCCACAGGGAGTTCTTCCTCAATATTCAAGGCTTGTAATCATGTGAATCTGACTTTTTATCATGTTTCATGATGGAGGGGTAAGAGCAACATCATGACACACAATGACTTGGTCGCACGGTCAATATTCACGTGTCGAATGGTCAATATTCACGTGTCGAAAGGTCAATATTCACGTGTCCTGATTTTCCCCCTAACCCTGCACTGTGGCTTCCACACTCTGTCTTCAGCAGGTTGAATCTTGGTTTGACATAATTTTCCTTCTCGTAGGGTGGACACTGGCCAGGGCTGTTGAGCACATCCTGCTCTAGATTTCTGTCTGTGTGTGTTCTCTGCTTCTCCTGATGGTAACTTCTAGGCATCAGTGGTTTGTTTAATGACCTTTCCTTCCCCATGGATAGAGCTTTTGAATGTAGCTAACACAGAGTGGAGACCCTAAGGCAGTTAGTAATCTGTTGAAGATCGTTGCAGGCATCGCCTACAAAAAAAACTGGTACTAAAGGTAGGACAATTGTGTTCTCTGCTTCTCCTGATGGTAACTTCTAGGCATCAGTGGTTTGTTTAGTGTCCTTTCCTTCCCCATGGATAGAGCTTTGAATGTAGCTAACACAGAGTGGAGACCCTAAGGTAGTTAGTAATCTGTTGCAGATCGTTCCAGGCATTGCCTACAAAAAAACTGGTACCAAAGGTAGGACAATTGTGTTCATTTGGAGCAATTAAACAAAGCCAAAAAGTCTCCATACACCTTGTTCTGGTTTGTGTTATGGAAATGTCATCTCTATGCTGTGTTTGCTCTTAAGTGGACACTGTGATTAACCTCTCAGATAGAAAGCCTATTAATTAATTGTTTCTTTGTTTCTGTATGCTTCAAATCTCTAGTGAAATCCCAAAGGATTGAATTTTGCTTTAATATCACTTGTTCCAAGTTTCACACTGGCAGCCATGTGCTCAGGTGTCCCCCACCATACAGGCAGATATTCTCTGACTTCAGAGGTACTCTCACTTTTTTTAATCATCAAGAGTATTGATGTTTTTGGATAGATTTTATTTTATTTTTACAGAAAAAGAGCTCCTAAAAAATATCAGAAAGAGACTGTTAACATTTTTCAAGCACATCATGAGAAGAGGAAGGTTGGAATACTTGGTTTCTATCTATCTTTCTATTGACCTTTCGAGCCACAGCCTGCCCATAGGGCCAAGACCCAAATACTCTTTCTCTTATATAAATTTTTATTCTAGCAGTTTTCAATCCTTGTAAAGATCTTAAATCAAATCTCGCCATTTGTCTCTGTTCTGTGCAAGCAACTCTATCTCATTGAGGGATCCGATTCTTATTGTTCTTGCCTCTCTGAATATACAAGGAAAGTGTGATCAAGGTCAATAAAGAAAGAAGGTACTAGATAGCATGGTGTCATAGCATGGTAAACAGTCAGCAACAGAATTGATATGATGCACTGTGGACAGAGAATTGTGGATGAACATGATTGCCTACACCATCATCATCATCATGTACCATACAGGTTGGCGTTGGCGATCATGTCCTTCCACAATGCATCGTATGAGTTCTTTTGTTGGCTGTTTTCCATGCCATGACACCAAGCTATCCAGTATTTTCTCTCTTTGTCGTTCGCGATCTCTCTTTCCTTTTATTTTGCCAGTTGTAACCAAGTATTCTAACTTTCCTCTTCTCATGATGTGCCTGAAAAATGTTGATTGCTTCTTTCTGATGTTTTTTAAGAGCTCCCTTTTTGTGTTGGCCTCTTTGAGAACTTTCTCATTGGTCTTTTTAGCTGTCCAGGGAACTTTCAACATTCTTCTGAGAAATCCCATCTCTGTGGCCTCTAATCGTCTTTTCATTTATTTGTCTATTGTCCATAGGTCAGAATTGGTTCTATATAGCATCGATGAACTCTCTTTCTCATTTCTATTGACATAGATTTGTTGCATAAGATATTTTTTATTTTCTCAAATGCTATTTTGGCCTGAGCTATTCTGCTTTTTATTTCTGTGTTGCATCTTCCATCTGATGTTATCACTGTGCCCAAGTATTTCAAACGTTGCACTTGTTTCAGATTTGTCTTGTTTATTTTTATGCTGCATGATGGTGATGATTGTTTCTTCGATATAACCATTACTTCTGTTTTCTTACTATTCAGACTGAGACCTTTCTTGTTGCTTTCTTTTACTATTATATCTATCATTTCTTGTAGCTCATTCTATGTCTCTGCTATTAAGACTGTGTCATCCGCATATCATAAATTATTTATGTTGTGACCGTTGACTTCAATTCCTTTTTTGTCTACTATTGATCTCATCAACTAATGTTAATTATAAATTATATTATTACATGCATGGTTATTTCTCTTATGTCTGTGCTTGTCATGAATTCATTTCATTTATTTTTGTTCACAATATTTTTGTATTCTTTTGCATGATATTATTTCTTTCATTACACCTTTACCTTAGAAACATCAATCCTGGCATTTTGAAAGTATGGACTTCTCAGTTTAGCAATAACAGCATTTGTCCAATACTGAAGTGCATTATTAGCCTTCTGGAGGATGAAGTCAGGGATATAAGAGGGTAGTACAGCCTGCAGGCGGTGAGGATCTATGTTCAGACCAGACTCAGTGAAGTAATGTTGTGCTGCAATCATTGCTAGATCATCATCCTGAAAGGTAATCAATCTGTAAATTATTAGTGGACAGTTTGTGACCAAATGGATAACCTATTGTTCCCCAGAATGGGTGAACGAAGGCTCTAATCCCAACATGTTAAATAAACATCAAATAGTATTAAGCCACTAAACCAGTAGAGAGGTGAGACAAGCTAAGATGTTTTGACAAAAGTCTTTCTCAGGCACACTATAACAAATATAAATACAAAGACAATCACAACAGGCAACTAGTAAAAAAGTAAAGTACCCCCGTCATGCCAAGTGGCGTATAGGGAATATGGTGTTAGTGACCATCAATTTTAAAGGCCTTCAGCACATGATTTTTGGGGTAATGTGGTTGGTATTATGCCTGTGCCGCTTTAATTTCCCAGAAAAAAATCCTTTTCCGATTAAGCCATTCTCTTAAGTTGTCTGTTATTTTTTATCTTTGCTTTCCTCTATCTCTTCATCCCTCAATTTTTAAGTTGTTATTCCAGCTGTTCTCTTCTCATTACATGGCCAAAAAATGATGATTGTCACTTCCTAATATTTAAATTTAGTTCTCTTTTGCTTTGATCTCTTTCAGAACTTTTCATTACTCTTCTTAGCTGCCCATGGTACTCTCAACATTCTTCTGTAAAACCACATTTCTACAGACTCCAGTGATTTTCTTGTCTGTTGTCCTATTGTCCATGATTCGCATTCATATGTTAAGACTGACTCCATATAACATTTAAGAACTCTTTTTCTTGTTTTTATTGTCAAAAATTGATTGCATAGTATCTTCCTCATTTTTTGGAAAGCTGCTTTTGCCTGAGTCATTCTGCATCTCACCTCTTTTGTACATCTTCCGTCTGAGGTTAACAAAGTTCCCAAATATTTAAATTCATTTACCTGTTTTAATATTGTTCCACTTGTCTTTATTTTGCACTGAGGTGATGTCTTTTTCTTTGTTGTTACCATTACCTCTGTCTTTTTGCTATTAAGGCTGAGTTCTTTATTTTTGCTTTCCTTCACTACAATGTCCAACATTTCTTGTAAATCATTTTCACTCTTAGCGATTAAGACTGTATCATCAGCATACCTTAGATTATTTATATTATGACCTCCAATTGTTATTCCAGGCATGTCCCTTATGGATCTTAAAATAATCTCACTATAAATATTAAACAAATCTGGTGACAGCACACAACCCTGTCTAACACCCTGTTTTATTTGTTTATTATTCTTAGATCTTTGCTGTCTACGTTTATGCTTTCTAAAATTTTGATTATTTCTTGGTGCTTAACTTGATCAAATGCCTTGGTGTAATCTATGTAACATAGATGAAAATTGACAAAATATGGAAATTAAAAATACTAGACAGGAAAACTAAACCTAGAATATTCAACGTCCATATAACCGATGATACCTCAGCTTATCTCCCCACAACTTAAATGAAACTGCCAATTATTAATATCTTCAACATTTAGCACAACCAATCAGTTTTCTATCTACCATTATAAAAGAACAATGCTACGAACTAATAAGATTAAGCAAGAAAAAATCTCACCTTATCACACCTGTACTCTCCAAATTTGATACCACGAACAACCTGAGGAAATTCAAATTGCAGTAAAAATGATGCAGAACTGAACAAGCTAGATAAAGCTAGTTATGTGAAATAACAACAAGTTGGGTTCAACATAAATATTAAAAAGACTATATTTGAGAATCACTATTGTTATTAAGGCCTTTATCTCATTATAGAGTCTGCCAAGAAAATTTAAGAATTGGTGAATAAAGGCTGCATGAATCTCAACAAAGATCAAAATAGAAAACTAATAACTTGCAACAGCAAAAACTTTCATATACTTGTGTATTATAGTAACACTAGATACGACAACAGCAAAAACTTTCATATACTTGTGTATTATAGTAACACTAGATACGACAACAGCAAAAACATTCATATACTTGTGTATTATAGTAACACTAGATACAACAACAGCAAAAACTTTGATATACTTGTGTATTATAGTAACACTAGATACGACAACAGCAAAAACTTTCATATACTTGTGTATTATAGTAACACTAGATACGACAACAGCAAAAACTTTCATATACTTGTGTATTATAGTAACACTAGATACGACAACAGCAAAAACTTTCATATACTTGTGTATTATAGTAACACTAGATACAACAACAGCAAAGATATCAATAAAAGTTAAATAAAGCCAGAATGCTATTGCCAATCAAAATAATATTTGGCTCACTGTTGTTTGTCATTGTTATTTTAGCTTCCTTGCTCATTTATAGACTTCAGAAATGTCCTACTTCTACTTAGTGTATGTTTGTTAAGTGGGAAGGATAGCCATCATGGCTGCATCTTTCAATCCAAAACCTCCATCTCGGTAGATTTCTAATTCTTTCTTCTTCCTCTTCTTTCCTTCCTCATCTGCCTTTCAGCGCCGAGGGGAGATATTATTTGCGGTCTTTTGCTCTTCTGTTCGCCTCTGCTGCTGTTATGTTTCCTAGTGCTTCTAATATTCCGTCGATCCATCTTTTTCATGGTCGACCCTTGGATCTGGTGTTCTCACGTTGGTTGAAGGCCTGTTGTTTTGTGTTTTGATCTTTCTGTCTTGTCACGTGGCCAAACCATTTTATCTGTTGTTTCCTTATATGTTCTATGGCGGGGGCTATTCCTAGCTTTTTTCTCAGTTCTTCAATATCTCAGACTGTTTCCTGTCATTCGTCTAACACATTTCATCTCTGTAGAGGTTATTTTTCTTATTGTTCTTGCATCTAGGGTCCAGGTCTGGCATTGGTAGCACAACATTGGGATGAAGATTGTAATGTATAGTGCTCGTTTTGCCTCCAGAGTTATTTCCTTGTTGGACAATAGTGGTGATAACTGTCCAATGATTTTGACAAGCTTTGTTGCATCTTGATTCTATCTCTGCTGTTTGAGAATTATCATTTGTTATTAAACTTCCTAGGTATTTGAATTCCTCTACTTGTTTTAGTTGCCTGCCTTCTATAGTTATGTTGATGTTCTATTTATTTTTGGTGACATTCATGACTTCTGATTTGTTGATGTTGATTTTCGTGTTGTATTTTGTGCCTGAGCTGTTGAGTTTGTTTAAGTGTTCTTGTAGGTCTTCTATTGTTTCATGTATTAGTGCCTGATCGTCTGCAAATAACTTCTAATTGGTTAACTATTTTCTTTTGATAAATCGCGTTGGTTGTCACTACAATCTCACTTTACATATCTACCCACCTGTTGATAAATCATGTTGGTTGACACTACAATCTCACTTTACATATCTATCCACCTGTTGATAAATCATGTTGGTTGACACTACAATCTCACTTTACATATCTACCCATCTGTTGATAAATCATGTTGGTTGACACTACAATCTCACTTTACATATCTATCCACCTGTTGATAAATCATGTTGGTTGTCACTACAATCTCACTTTACATATCTACCCATCTGTTGATAAATCATGTTGGTTGACACTACAATCTCACTTTACATATCTACCCACCTGTTGATAAATCATGTTGGTTGACACTACAATCTCACTTTACATATCTACCCATCTGTTCATAAATCATGTTGGTTGACACTACAATCTCACTTTACATATCTACCCACCTGTTGATAAATCATGTTGGTTGACACTACAATCTCACTTTACATATCTACCCATCTGTTGATAAATCATGTTGGTTGACACTACAATCTCACTTTACATATCTACCCATCTGTTGATAAATCATGTTGGTTGACACTACAATCTCACTTTACATATCTACCCACCTACTGATTAATTGCGTCTGTTGTCACTTCTTCTTCTTTCTTCTTTTCTCTTTCACTGATACCTAAAAGGTGTCGTGGTTTATATCATTTGTCGTTGTTGTGCTGCTCGAATTGTCTGAATTATTGATTTTCCTTTGTTGTTACATGTCTCTGTCACTGCATCTATCCATCTTCTTCTTTTCTCTTTCACTGATACTTAAAAGGTGTCGTGGTTTATATCATTTGTCGTTGTTGTGCTGCTCGAATTGTCTGAATTATTGATTTTCCTTTGTTGTTACATGTCTCTGTCACTGCATCTATCCATCTTCTTCTGGGTCTTCCTCTTGGTCTTTTTCCATGCATTCTCGAGAAGAACGCCCTTGATGGTGATTGGTGAGGATTCATTCTGACCAGGTGGCCAAACCATTTAAGCTGTTGTTGTTCTATATATTCTTGGCAGGGTTTTGTTCCTACCATTTGTTGTCACTACAATTTCATTTTACATTTCTACTCACTTGTTGATAAATCACGCAGGTTATCATTACAATTTCACTTTACATTTCTACTCTATCTATCTATCTATCTATCTATTGTCCTTTCGAGCCGAAGATGGCACATAGGGCAGAACTACAATCTCAAAAGCAGAAACCTAGCATGCCAAAATGGCACATATTGCAGAGATCACTGCTACATTTCTACTCACCTGTTGATAAATCACGCAGGTTATCACTACAATTTCACTTTACATTTCTACACACCTGTTGATAAATCACGCAGGTTATCACTACAATTTCACTTTACATTTCTACTCACCTGTTGATAAATCACGCAGGTTATCACTACAATTTCACTTTACATTTCTACTCACCTGTTGATAAATCACGCAGGTTATCACTACAATTTTACTTTACATTTCTACACACCTGTTGATAAATCAGGTTAGTTGCCACCATATCCTCACTTGAATCATGCCAAGGAGGAAAAATTTCTTTACGGAAAAACAACTTCCAAGGGGCATTCCTCTCCTGGGCACCTTTTTCTTTGGCATATTGCTCACATTGGGATATTGCATCCATGACATGGTCTCCTCCAGCTCCTAATGATGACACCTGCAGCAAATAGCATCATTTGAGATTACAGAAACTGAAATAATTTGTGTAAGTGATAATCAAGGTAAACATTTAAAACAAGAAACATTAACTACTCTAAAGGTGCAATCAAAAGGAGATTGAAAAAAAAAAAGAAGTAACAAACAGACACTAAAAATGGATAGGCCATGTGATCTGAAGAGATTCAAAACACAGTTGTTTATTATTGATACATTAGTTGACTTGCTCATTTGTATCTTTCCAGGAAGATAAAAACACATTCTTCTATTATGCATTTAAAGTGATTAGAAGCTGTATCTTAAAAACTAAAAACATTTGTGATTAAAAATTGAATATTGCACCACCAGAAACCGATAAATTTGCCATGTAAAATAAAACATGAAATTGTATTTTTCAGCTAAATTATTATTATTAGGGAGTGATAGAGGTTTATTGAGATATGTAGTACAGACCCAGAAACTTGACTGAGGAAGACATGTCTGGTGATAAAGAGCAAAAACCAGAGCAGGGGAGGGAAAAAGGGAGAGGAGAGATGGGTGGGAAAAAGATGAAGGAGAGGAGCAAGTAAAAGAGGGAGAAGAGGAGGGGGGGAAAAAGAGAGGAGGGGGGAAAAAAGATAGGTGAGGGAAGAGAGAGGGGTTACTTATAGAACAGGGATACACTGATGCCCTGTGGGGCGAGGCAACCCATACGAGTGATAAGATAATTTTTGTATGTGAATCGGCTGTGACTGTCAGAAGAACATGACACCAGGTCATTAACTAGGACATCCGCCTAAATTAAAATTATTAGATGAGACAAAACAAACAATGACATTTCAGGGAAAGCACTCATCAGGTACAAAGTAAAAAGTATAGTTTTTTTTATATATAGAAGACTTTTGCTGAAACATTGTTACTTGTCTTGTCTCTCTAATAATAATAATTTAGCGACCAAATACATTTTCTTGTTTATTTTACATGTTCTCCTCAGCTCTACTCACGACCTCGCATATTTAATATCTGTGCCTATCTCCATAAATTTGCTAGTCTTTGATCTTTTGATTACAAGCATTAACTACTAAAATATTGTTCACACATCAATATTGACTTGAGCTAAATATGTTTTGTTTCTGGTGTCACAAACTGAAACCACTCCCATAAATTATCCATTTTAAAAATGAGAGGAATGTACTAGACTTAGGCCATCTTCATCCATATCTATCTATCTAATGACCTTTCATGCCGTAGCTGGCCCATAGGGCATAGACCCAGATACTCTTTCTCTTATCTAAATTTTTATTCTAGCAGTTCTCAATCCTTCTAAAGATATTTTATCAAATCTCGTCATTTGTCTCTGTTCTGTGGAAGATTCTCGATCTCATTGAGGGAGCCAAATTCCTGCTGCTCTTACCTCTCTGATCAATGTTCTTCTTAGTGTCTCTCTTGGTCGGCCTCTTTTCCTCTTACCTGTTGTTTCTCACATGAGGACTTGTTTTGTTATTCGGTTATTATCTCTCCTCATCACATGTCCAACCATCGTCTTTTCTTGATTACTGAAGATATTAGTGGTTGATTGGCGATTTAGCTCTAAAAACTCCCAGGAACAGTGAGCTAGATGACTTTAGAACAACCCTAGACCAACTATGCAATAACTTCCAGGGAGTGGTCGTCCAGTGGATACCATCACACTGTAACATACACGGAAACAAACGTACAGACAAATTAGCTAAAGAGGGAGGGAGATTACCACAAGAGAACCATCTGGTCAGCTACGATGAAACCAAATCCATCATCAAAGGCCAGTTTCATGAAAAATGGAAACAAGAACACCCAAAGTGTAACGAGAGGGATGGATACCTCCAACTATCAAGGAGGGATCAAGTCATCATACTTCGCCTAAGCACTGGTCACAACAGAATGAGAAACCACATGTTCACCAAACTCAAAATAGGAACTACCAGCCTATGCCACTGTACACTAGATAACATGACAACAAAACATGTTCTACGGGATTGCTCCCAGTACACAGACCTGTTAAGGACAATGTGGTCCACACCCACCTCTCTGGAAGAGAGCCTTGTTGACTGCCCTAGAGTCTCTATCTCTCTCTCACTTTTGATTTTTTTATCTTTGTTAATGTAGATTTAAACTTTCTTGAACCACCCAAAAATAAAGATAGGATGCCAAACATTCAACATTCCTCTCCTTCTTTTAAACTCCCTGTGGAGCATCATCATCATCATCAACAAGTACCATGCCTGCTGGTGTAGGTGATCATGTTTGACATTCTTCTGTAAAACCACTTTTCTACAGCCTCCAGTGATAGGGCCTGGTACTTATTATTGAAGACTGACAAAGTCTGCTTCCATCTATCTGTTCAGACATGAAAGATTATATAAATAAAGAGTAAAAACAAATGTTAACTTAGCTAACCTTGTCAAAGAGAGCAATATACATGGAAAACCCAAACTGGTCTTTTAGTCCTACTTCAGTAGCCAGTTGCTGACACAGTTCTCTAGATGTTGTAGCAGAGTCTGCTGAAAGAGTCTTAGAGTTGCCATCCATGTAAGTGATGGTCAGGTAGAGTTCCTTCTTAGATTTTGTGGCCTACAAATAAACCAAGAGTACAGAAGTTTTAAGAAACAAAGTTACCTGTTATACCTACCTGTCTCTTTATCTGTACACATTTCATCTTGTTTAAAGGCAAGCATGTACACCAGACCAAAAAAAGTCTTACAAATGTGGACAAAAATGTTCATACCTTCCCTGATCTGTGTTGTATGGTTGGTTTGTGTTCTGGTTAGAGCAGCTTACCTAGATGGCTGCCTAGTCAAATCAGGCTCACGACTGGTGGAAATTGTTCGGCAGAGTGTTTTCAAATGATTCTTTCAGGTCTGAATTTTTGTGTAAGGAGACAGCCGGTCACATTCACCTGACCACAAAGTCAACATGGTTGTGACACCCACATGCAGAGTTTTGTGTTGTAGGCAATGGACCTGTGATTAAAGTGGAACAGTACCACGCCCTGGCTTTGCCCTGGACAGGATGTGTGATTTGCGATCAATTGTAAATTCACCACCAGTTGATCTTTGGTGGGATCGAGTGCTTGACCAAAGTGAAGGCCTGACTTTATTTGTTGGGAGAATAATTCTTGGGGCATGCTCAATGATCATGAAGTCTACATGCTTTTGGTGCTAGCACATGCAGGCCATGCTCCCCGTAATGGCTGCTACAGCAACCTGGGAGTGTGCATCATGCACTGTGCACCTTTTTTCAAAATGCAATGCTTTCACTAAAACAGCATGAACCATCACAAGGACGCTCTGTTAGTTGCTGGGTTGAACAGATATGGACATACCCCACCAGCAGTGAGGTCATTCCAGTCTAAAATTTCAGTCTTTTTCTTGTTGAGGCATGATCTGTCCAACCTGTGTCTTATAGGTTATTTTTTACCGCAATTGCCATTAAAAAATTAAGTAGTTAAAACCATGTTTGTTGATTATTTTTAGTTCTAGTTTAGTTTAGATACCTGATTATCCACAATGTACATTAAACAAGTCCAAAAGTGACCTTTTTAGCAAATTCCATAGTGTTAAATGATTGAGAAATACATGTCCTTCTCTGTTACCACTGTAGCTCTCTTCAATTTAGACAACATCCCTCTTGACTTGAAGATCTAGCAATTGTACCAAGGCTGTAGATTCATTACAAACACCATCAGAATCTTCATCTTGTCCCTTTTCATTTTAGAACATTAGGGACCTGTCTATTGTAAGGCCAGCCACGTATTCCATGATGACAAAGCACTCACAAAACATTGGTGACCTGTCCATTGTAAGGCCAGCCACGTATTCCATGATGACAAAGCACTCACAAAACATTGGGGACCTGTCTATTGTAAGGCCAGCCACGTATTCCATGATGACAAAGCACTCCCAAAACATTGGGGACCTGTCTATTATAAGGCCAGCCACTTATTCCATGATGACAAAGTACTCACAAAACATTGGGTATACCCACAATGCTTGATTCACTGAAAAGACAGGTGCACAAACACCATAGCAAAAGCTACATTTTTATTAGTTGTGTGTATCCAACTATAGCTCGTTTCAAATCATCTGCCCAACTTCAAAACGCTATTACTCCCTAACCGTTTGTTAAAAACTTTTGAAATTTTTCAAATGTTATTAGAATGCAAAAGACCCTTTAAATGTATATTTAACAAATATCTTGCAGCTGCAGTTTTCTTAAAGCGGCGATATTTCTTTGATGTTTGTCAAAATTGTAAATTGTGAACCCCTAAAGAATAGAAATTACCGTAGTTGCTGGTCTATGATTAATTTTCAGTAGGTAAAGGCGTGGCCGTAATGGGGAAATAACTGGATAAAACAAAACACCAGGAGAATTATTGTCTGCTCAGTTCGAGGACGGACGATAATATCAAGGTATACCTGTATATATAATATTTATGTATTATTATTTGTTACCAGTATATAACCACTGGAAACTACTATTCGTGCTGTTTCGTCCTATAAATGTTTGTCTACAACACAAGTATTCAGCCCTACTGGGAGATACTTGCATTAATAGGAAAGTACAAATATACAATTTATTTCCGGTCTGAGATCGTTACCCTATGCTATAGTCATTGAGAGCGCCTTTCGTGGAAGACACTACTACAATAGCCAATTTTTTAGTTGGCTGAGTGGCAGTGTGCCAAGCGTTCGGCCTCTCGTGGCAAGGCGCGGTGCCAGGGAGTACGGGTTCGATCCCACTTCGGACCATATATTGTTCTTCGTTTTTTTCTGTTGTTGTTTGTCTGTTAATTTTTCCGAGTGCTAACACATACTTATTTGTTCTATTATTCCCTATACCTGTATGTCCAATTTTCATAGTTGTGTGGTCCTGAAAAGGACCGTTTGTTAAACTAATTTAAGGTAATATAGGGGCCAACATTGTGGGGGCTATATACTTTCATTCTGAATCAGACGAGTCTAAAAGATTAATAACTGTTTGGGGTTGAACATTCCACAAACCATCATTTTTCCAATATTCCTCTTCCTGTTTTAAGACGTGGTCTTCACATTTAGCCCAATAATCTTTGTCTATATTTAATAAAGCGAGATTAGCAAGAGTCTTTACATCGCATATTTTGAATGTTGTATTTTCATCTGCCACTTGTCCTTTTAATTTTGCCCAGATTAGTTTATTGGATTTAAATGAGCATGGTAAGGTGGCAGCCTCAAACTTATATGACCGTGCTCTTGGATAATCTTATCTATTTGAAAAATCTTTGTCCTCTGTTTTTGCTTTACTAGAGATAGTAATTCAGGTTTTAAGTACATGTTATTAAATTGTATGTGCTCCTTTGTGAGCCATGTCTTAATAGCATCTTTTGTACTGGATGACGTCGGGACTTTATCTTCAAGTGCAACAATGTTGTGGTACGCTGCATTGTCCATTATTAGGCAAGATGGTCGATCTAGTGATGGGAGAACAGAATTTTCAATCCAATGTCTAAATATGTGACCATTCATCTCAGAGTGATAATCCCGATTGTCTATGGATTTTGAAAGAAAAATGAGCTCTGCATTCTGTATTAGTCCATGTTGTCGACTACCTGCATGAGCAATTATCAAGCGCTGTCCTTTGCTGCTAGGTATTAATCTCTTAATCTTTCCATCTGATGACTGCCATTCCCTTTGGTTAGTGTGGTGAACATTGATCCATGTTTCATCCAAGTACACAATATCATAACCTTGCTTGCGCACCTCTTTTACTTCACATAAGTACTTGTTTCTCATGACTACTATATGTGGCTTCTCACAGATGATGTTTCGTCCATTGGAATACTTTCTGAATGTAAAGCCTGCAGCTCTCACATTCCTCCATAATGTAGACTTTGATATTTCAATACTGTTGTTCTTTTTCAGCGATACTTTTAATTTTCTTATTGTAACAGTTTCATTCATACCCAACATTTTGCGAATTTCACTTCTAATAAGTTCACTGTCGAAATTATCCAACATTTTTGCTCTTCCTTGTGATTTTGTATATTTTGAACATTGACGGTCACGTGCTTGAATCCAGCGATTAAATGACCGTTTAGATAAATCCAAAATGTGTCTTGTCCTATTCTCAGGGTTTTCTAAAGAATGAAATAATCTTCCTCGTTTAGCCTCTTTGCAAAAATAGTCATACATTTTTATTGCGATGTTTTGTAAACTGCAGAATTTCATTTTAAGACTCATGATAAATGTTATTGTTCCACGTCTCCACCTATGAATGAACGGAAATGGAACACACAATGCCTCGTGTTTTCTACAAGTGTCTAATTGTGTCAGAAAGCCTACGTGGAAAGCGTGCAAAAACGTCAATTGTACCGTGTATGGATTTTTAATCGCTATTTTTAACTAAAATACTGTAAACATTAAGTTTTGACTACATCAATGGGTCGTTATAAATTTATATAAATCAAATAAGCAACAATAATAACCAAATGTTTCTTTTTAATGAAATTAATTCCCTGTTGGGTTCTAATCATTATAACTTTACATGCAAATTTTGAAAAAATTACAAAAAGAGATTAAAAAGATATCGATTTTAAAAGTTGGGCACATGATTTGAAACGAGCTATAACATGATTGGTTGGCCTTGGTATTTACGGTAGGTTTCAAATGTAGGTTTGGTATAATTTGACTGGATTGAAAATTTATAAACAGAACAATTTTTACAATTCTGCAAAAATTGTAATTTTGTGTAAAATTGTATATCTAGACTTATTTAAATAAGAAAGAGGTGCAGAAGGTCACACAAATGGTCTGTATTTCCTTACAAATTGATTGTAAAACTTACATCCCCATTGTTTTATATTTTATTAAAACCATTACAAATGAAGGGAAACCCTTACAATATGGAAGGTATATATGATCACCTACACCAGCAAATATGGTACCACAATACATTCTTGATCCTTCCAGCACCACAAAACGTCACATAGTGCTCATAATTTTTTCACCATCCATCTCTATTTTGGTAAAAAAAAAAAAAAAGTAAAGTACCCCCATCATACCAAGTGGCATATAGGGAATATGGTGTTAGTGATCATAAATTTTACAGACCTTCGGCACATGATTTTTGGGGTAATGTGGTCAGTTTAACGCTCGTGCCGTTTCACAGAAAAAAATCCGGTACCCATTAAAGGCTGGGTGAACCCGGAAGCCGTCGGTTGGGATCGAACCCTATCCCTTGTCCTTTGTAGTCCAGTTCACTAACCACTGAGCTATCACGGCTCCCATCTCTATTTTGGGCAAGATGTTTAATGAGTGTATGCCTGCCAATTTTGCTTCTCTTATAAGTGTTCTTTTAAGTGTCTCTCTAGATCTTCCTGATATTTCCTATAGAAGAGATTGTTTTTAAATTCTTTTGTTGTCTCCTCCAAAAACATCCAACATATGTCCTAATTGTAAATGAGATGTTCATTGTAGATGGGATCGTTGGTTGCATGGCCATTTTTCTTATCTCTATACTGGTCTTGAATTCATTCCATTGTAGATGAGATCGTTGGTTGCATGGCCATTTCTCTTATCTCTATATTGGTCTTGAATTCATTCCATTGTAGATGAGATCGTTGGTTGCATGGCCATTTCTCTTATCTCTATATTGGTCTTGAATTCATTCCATTGTAGATGAGATCGTTGGTTGCATGGCCATTTCTCTTATCTCTATATTGGTCTTGAATTCATTCCATTGTAGATGAGATCGTTGGTTGCATGGCCATTTCTCTTATCTCTATATTGGTCTTGAATTCATTCCATTGTAGATGAGATCGTTGGTTGCATGGCCACTTCTCTTATCTCTATATTGGTCTTGAATTCACTCCATTGTAGATGAGATCGTTGGTTGCATGGCTATTTCTCTTATCTCTATATTAGTCTTAAATTCATTCCATTGTACACAAAGTATTCTTCTTAGGCATTTGTCTTCCAAAACGTTTAGTTAGTTATTTCAATCTATTGCAATACAATATAATCAAACATCTGTAAATGATTGTCTTACTTCAAGCTCCATCCAACTAGGAGGCTGATTCCTGGCTCCGTTGAGCTGAGTTCTCTTGAGGTGCTTTAAGCAATAAGCAGCGTAGCTAGATGGTCCTTCTTCTATGAAATTTACCAGGAACGGTGCCAGCTGTGAACATTAATACAGTTTCAATATTATAAAAACATTTACATTTACAAGAGTTGTTCAGTGAGACATCGAATAAATTGTAATAAAAATTGCATGTACAACCATTATTATTGTGTATTTAGTATGCGGAGGCTGTGACTTTTGAGCTACCAGTAGATGATGTTAGCCCGCAGCATGCATAAGCTAAAAAACAGTTTGACAAGATGGCAGACCTTCTGCAACATTGCACAAAGCAAGATAAGCAAAGTGTTGTGAATTTTTTGTTTAGCGATGATATGAAGCCTGTCAAGCTTCATCAACAAATGAGAATTCAGTAAGGAGATATGTGTAAGAGATATACACAAATGTATGAATGGACAGAGAAGTTAAAGAATGGCCTCACTAACTTCAAGGGATTCTCCTTGCCCAGTTAGTGAAGAACCAGCACAGAACCGGACCATTGGCAGCATTGCTCATTCACAGATAAATATCTCTATCTATTGACCTTTCGAGCCGTAGCCGGCCCATAGGGCGTAGACCTAGATACTCCTTCTCTTACCTGAATTTTTGTTCTAGCAGTTTTCAATTTTTTAAAGATATTTTATCAAATCTCACCATTTGTCTCTGATCTGTGAAAGCAGCTCTATCTCATTGAGGGAGCCGATTCCTGCTGTTCTTGCCTCTCTCATCAATGTTCTTCTCAGTGTCTCTCTGGGTCTTCCTCTTTTTCTCTTACCTGTTGTTTCCCACATGAGGGCTTGCTTTGCTATTCAGTTATTATCTCTTCTCATCACATGTCCAACATATGACCATCGTCTTTTCTTTATTACTGAAGATATTAGTGGTTGATTGTCGATTTCTCTAATTTCCTCGTTTGTTTTGAATTCGTTCCACGCTATACCAAGTATTTTCCTTAGACATTTATTTTTGAATGCGTTCAACTTTGTTTCTATATCTCTTGTTGTTTTTCAGCTTTCACACGCATACGTAAGGGTTGATAGTACATTTGATTTGAATAGTCTAAGTTTCGTGTTTGTGCTGATGAGTTTTCATTTCCACAACTTTACAAGGCTTCTGAAAGACATTGCTGCTTTAGCTATTCTGATTCTAATTTCTTTGCTTGTATCCCCTTCTCGATCAATGTGACTTCCAAGATAGATAAAGTGATTGATCTCTTCCACTGGTTTGTTTACCATGTATATTTTGTCGTCTGTTGGAATTAAGCTTTTCATGACTTTAGTCTTTTCATGATTGATCTTAAGCCCAATTTTGCTGGGTATTGATGATAGTTCATTTGTGTTTTCCTGCATCGTTTTTATCTGACTGTTGATGAGAACTATGTCATCAGCAAAGTCGAGGTCCTCCAAATGGTCTCCTTGTATCCATTCGATGCCTTTATTACCAGTGCAGCATTTCTTCATTTGATAAATATTTACTTGAACTAAAAATGTCAGTTGCCTCAGTTATTCTGCAAAATCATCATTAATAGAATAAAAGATTAAATAGATACAGCAATGCGTGAAGAAAAGGCTGGGTTTAGAAAAGGGAGAAGCTACCTTGACCACATTTTCACTGACATAGTTCTCATCAGCAGTCAGATAAAAACAATGCAGGAAAACACAAATGAACTATCATCAATAGCCAGCAAAGAATCAGAATAGCTAAAGCAACAATGTTTTTCAGAAGCCTTGAAAAGTTGTGGAAATCAAAACTCATCAGCACAATCACAAAACTTAGGCTATTCAAATAAAATGTACTATTTACCCTCACGTATGCATGTGAAAGCTGAAAAACAACAAGAGATATAGAAACAAAGTTGAACGCATTCGAAAATAAATGTCTAAGGAAAATACTTGGTAAAGCGTGGAACAAATTCAAAACAAACGAGGAAATTAGAGAAATCGCCAATCAACCACTAATATCTTCAGTAATAAAGAAAAGATGATGGTCATATGTTGGACATGTGAAGAGAAGAGATAATAACTGAATAGCAAAGCAAGCCCTCATGTGGGAAACAACAGGTAAGAGAAAAAGAGGAAGACCCAGAGTGACATTGAGAAGAACATTGATGAGAGAGGCAAGAGCAGCAGGAATCGGCTCCCTCAATGAGACAGAGCTGCTTTCACAGAACAGAGACAAATGGCGAGATTTGATAAAATATCTTTAAAAGAATTGAAAACTGCTAGAACAAAAATTAAGATAAGAGAAGGAGTATCTTGGTCTATGCCCTATGGGCCGGCTACGGTTCGAAAGGTCAATAGATAGATAGATAGAAAAATGTTACATTTTGAGTCTGGTGTCCACAAATTTAAACCACTTCCATACAATATCAATTTGAAGAATGAGAGGAATGTACTAGGCTTAAAGCTTCATCCATAAATGCTGCAAAATTTCCAAGATTATTATGAAAGGGCCACTATCTCATGAAAACAAACAGCTGTGCCTGCGATGGAATTAATAACCAGACTAACCTTATCAGATGACGGGAAACAGCATATGCAGAGACAGAGCAGAATCCAGCCTCGAGCATGTGAACTCTTGACATAATTGTCTGTAATCTGTTTGCAGATCTGGCAATAGATCTCATCTCTGGCATCAGAAAGTATTCACATTAATAAACAATAGAAAGTATTCACATTAATAAACAATAGAAAGTATTCACATTAATAAACAATAGAAAGTATTCACATTAATAAACAATAGAAAGGATTCACATTAACAAACAATAGAAAGTATTCACATTCACAAACAATAGAAAGCATTCACATTCACAAACAATAGAAAGGATTCACATTAACAAACAATAGAAAGGATTCACATTAACAAACAATAGAAAGGATCCACATTACATTAACAAACAATAGAAAGGATTCACATTAACAAACAATAGAAAGCATTCATATTAACAAACAATAGAAATGATTCACATTAACAAACAATAGAAAGGATTCGCATTAACAAACAATAGAAAGCATTCATATTAACAAGCAATAGAAAGGATTCACATTAACAAACAATAGAAAGGATTCACATTAACAAACAATAGAAAGCATTCACATTAACAAACAATAGAAATGATTCACATTAACAAACAATAGAAAGCAATCACATTAACAAACAATAGAAAGCATTCATATTAACAAACAATAGAAAAGATTCACATTAACAAACAATAGAAATGATTCATATTAACAAACAATAGAAAGGATTCACATTAACAAACAATAGAAAGCATTCACATTAACAAACAATAGAATGCATTCACATTAACAAACAATTGAAAGCATTCACATTAATAAACAATAGAAAGGATTCACATTAACAAACAATAGAAAGGACTCACATTAACAAACAATAGAAAGGATTCATATTAACAAACAATAGAAAGCACTCACATTAACAAACAATAGAAAGCACTCACATTAACAAACAATAACATGCAACCTCCAAGTAAATTCTGTTTTTTCAGTTATTACAAGGCATGAAATCTGTTTGAGCTGTCCATATACGCAATCAATGAACAAACCTAAGCTCAGGCCTCAATATCCCATGTCCTATGATGAAGTGCAGCTTCTCCAGGTTGGACATAGGTCTGTCCTCCAACAGGACGTTGCCTCCTGTACTAACTTCATTCTCATAGCCCTCCTGCAGACGACTGGCCACATCCTCAGTTATCTTCGATTTCCTCTTCAATGTCATGGAAACCATCTTCCTGTGTGATGATTGGTCTCCCTTGAAGGCTTCTTTCTCCTTTTAATAAAAACAAAAAACAAACAAAATTAAAAGAGTAGAGGAGTTGTAACAATAGAGTATACAAAATACAGAAATAATGGTATTCCAGTGCTAGGAGATATATATATATATATATTATTTTCTTTCTTTCTTCACTTCCTCTTGTACCCGTTCGGGTGTCGAGGGAGAAACAAAGTTTATGTTCTTACACGTTTGGCGGCTTCACTTATTGTCATTTGATGTTGTTGTAGCATTTCTTTAGTGTTGTCTGTCCATCTTACTCTGGGTCTGCCTATTGTTCTTCTCCCTTCTCCTCTTTAAATATATGCTGGAAGTGAGCACCATTTGTCACAAATATGATGTCAACATAACATATGTGCTGGAAGTGAGCACCATTTGTCACAAATATGATGTCAACATAACATATGTGCTGGAAGTGACCACCGTTTGTCACAAATATGATGTCAACATAACATATGTGCTGGAAGTGATCACCGTTTGTCACAAATATGATGTCAACATAACATAACATATGTGCTGGAAGTGAGCACCATTTGTCAGAAATATGATGTCAACATAACATATGTGCTGGAAGTGACCACCATTTGTCACAAATATGATGTCAACATAACATAACATATGTGCTGGAAGTGAGCACCATTTGTCAGAAATATGATGTCAACATAACATATGTGCTGGAAGTGACCACCATTTGTCACAAATATGATGTCAACATAACATAACATATGTGCTGGAAGTGAGCACCATTTGTCAGAAATATGATGTCAACATAACATATGTGCTGGAAGTGACCACCATTTGTATCAAAACAGTATTGAACCTATCTATCTATCTATTGACCTTTTGAGCCGTAGCCGGTCCATAGAATCCCCTGACAATTGTCTTGGTTCTGGCCAAGCCGTTATAGAGAATGAGTATATGCCATCCATCATTGCCTTTTTGTTAGAGTTCTTTTCAGTGTTTCTCGAGGTCATCCTCTTTTCTTCTGACCTGATGTTTCCCATTTGAGGGCCTGTTTAATAATTCTCTGGTCATTTCTTCTAAATATATGCCTGACATGTCCATCCAAGTCACTGCAAGCCATTTATTACATTTTTGGTTGGTGACCGAGAAAAAGAAGGCAAACAATCCCAAAGGTGATCACTTCATTTCAGCAGTGTTGAAAAGTATACAGTGTTTCTAGAGAAGCACAGATATAAAATAGCTGTCATTGTAAAAAGTATTGTTATGGAAACAGCGCCATAGATTTTATAGCAGTGATCTCTGCAATATAGACTATTTTGGCACGCAAGGTTTCTGTTTTTTTAGATTGTGGTTCTGCCCTATGTGCCATCTTCGGCTCGAAAGGACAATAGATAGACAGACAGATATAAAATATATTAAATAGTATTCAAGGCTGCGAGTAGCGCTGCAGAGAGCATGTAAAATAAACAGAAAATGCTATAAAGCAGCTTGACTAATAGAGAGACTAGACAAGCTACCATGTTTCAGCCAAAGCCTTTATGAGGTACAAAACACAATCTATTCTAAAATAAATAGAGAATGACTTTCCACCATTTTTCAGGTCAGTGTTACTGTTTAGTTTTCATGTTTGGATTTCTGTGTTTATTTTAGAATAGTTTATGGTTTGTACCTGATGAATGCTTTTGCTGAAACGCCATAGTTTGTCTTGCCTCTCTGTTTTAGTTGAGCAGCTTTATACCATTTTGTGTTTATTTTAAATCTTATACATACTATTGGTTTCTGCTGATCACTGACTGAACACACATCTTTCGTTACCTTCTTCAGCACAGGATCATCCATAATTTAATATTCCCGTAACTTTATCTAAGATGTTGGCTTTCCCAGCACTACTTCATATTTGGAATGTTCTTTTTCTTATGGGCAAGGAGTTTTCAAAATATGACACACTAGGTTCAGTCTAGAACATTGATGAGAGATGCAAGAGCAGCAGGAATCGGCTCCCTCAATGAGATAGAGCTGCTTGCACAGAATAGAGACAAATGGCGAGATTTGATAAAATATCTTTAAAAGAAATGAACTGCTAGAACAAAAAATTCAGATAAGAGAAGGAGTATCTTGGTCTACGCCCTATGGTCGGCTACGGCTGGAAAGGTCAATAGATAGATAGAACTTGGATGGCAACAAGCAAGTTTTGCCATTTCATGCAGTCCACAACTATCTTTGACAGGTTGCTCTGTGTCTGGTCCACGCTATTCCCCTGTTGCCACTGTCCTCCATAAAGTTGTCTTTAGTCAGCATCTTTTAAACCTTCTCTCTTGTATTCAGTACAAGGCAGTTCTTGTGATCATTTCAAAAGCTTGTCTGAGTACATGACTTATCAAGCTCCATTTCCTGCTATCATTGAAATTATATACAACTGATAACATATTTTTATTTACTATTCTCTCTATGTAAAGTTCACCCACTGACTAGCAAAAGGAACAAATAGACCTCATCATTATCCACACTTAGAAGAACGTTAATTGGGCCACCATGTGTTGTGGTGTACAGCTAGGATGTGATATTTGCACTTTACAGCCCAACACATCCGACTTCTCTACTTCAGGATGATATTTTTGAGTTGTGGGTTGTCTTTCCTTTTCAATCCTTAATCACTTGGCCAAACTGATTAGTCTGTTCCCTGGAGCACCACTGGTCATGTGTCTGATATATTTCACAATTTTGGTGGTATTTATCTTATTAACTGTTATTATTTGTTTAAGAAATTATTTATTACAAAATAATATTTCTAAGTCAAACTCACCATATCTTCGCCCATCTTCATGGCAGCTTCAAGATCTTTCTTGTTAAACTTGCGTCCGAGGGTGGAATAGATCTTGGTCATCACTGGGGTGTGGCTCTGGAAAAGATGACAATATTAGAATGAAGATCATTTTTCAAGAACATTCTTAACAGCTGTTTGTCACTGATATTTTAGTTGTTTCAGTTTGTGGCTCTATTGTTAAGCACAAACAGAGTTCCTGGTGCTTTCGTGGTAACTACCAGTAGTTTGACCATAGAGATGATGGCAGCAACTAAAGCAATGGCTTGGCTAGAAACACAACCTTTTACTCAAGTGTACTTGCTGAATAACTCAGCTGAGTAAGGTCAAGAAAATAGAAGGCTGAGCACAAAGAATTCACAATAAATTGGTGATTCTGACTGATGCACTGTCAGTACTATCAGCTCTAAAAAGCCCCAAAGAACAATGAACTAGATGACTTGAGAACAGCCCTGGACCAACTATGCAATAACTTCCAGAGAGTAGTCATTCAGTGGATACCATCACACTGTAATATACACGGGAATGAATGCGCAGACAAAGTAACTAAAGAGGTAGGGAGATTACCACAAGAGAACCATTCGCTCAGTTATGATGAAGCCAAATCCATCCTCAAAGGTCAGTACCATGAAAAATGGAAACGAGAACACCCAAAGCATAATGAGAGGGACAGATACCATCAACTACCAAGGAGGTATCAAGTCATCATACTTCGCCTATGCACTGGCCACAATAGAATCAGAAACCACATGTTCACCAAATTCAAAATAGGTACAACCAGCCTATGCCACAGTACACTGGACAATATGACTACAAAACATGTTCTACAGGATTGCCCCCAGTACACAGATCTGAGAAGAGCAATGCGGTCCACACCCACCTCCCTGGAAGAGAAACTATATGGGGCAATCGATTCGCTTAAACAGACAGTTGACTTCATGAGAGAGTCTGGAATCCTACTCTGATTGAGTCTTGATCACAGAGAGAGAGAGAGAGCACAAAGGCAGGGGTTGATGTCTCTAAAGAACAAATGGACTGATTAGGATCTGTTTCATCTTCGCTCCTGGACACTCTGCTGTGAGAGAAAACGAACAATTTGATAGCCTGGCTGGAACAGCTGCCATGGATGGCTGACGTGGTATGAAAAGAATTCTGAATGCCCTCAGTAAGGCAGGGCCCGCTGATGACTCAATTGAAAAACCATTAATCTACAACCATGTTCAGACTGCACGAACATCATGGCAAAATTGGGGGTGCCGGGAAGGAGTATAAAAAAAAAAAAAAAAAAAAAAAAAAAGTAAAGTACCCCCGTCACACCAAGTGGCGTATAGGGAATATGGTGTTAGTGACCATCAATTTTACAGACCATCAGCACATGATTTTTGGGGTAATGTGGTCGGTGTTACGCCCGTGCCGCTTCACTTTCCCAGAAAAAAATCCGGTACCCATTAAAGGCTGGGTGAACCCGGAGGCCGTCGGTTGAGATCGAACCCTAACCCTTGTCCTCTGTAATCCAGTTCACTAACCACTGAGCTATCGCGGCTCCGCCGGGAAGAAGTGTTTCAGTACAATTAGTTTTAAGATGGAGGTCATGGCAGTAACTAAGCCAATAGCTTTGCTATAGGCACAGACTCATTCTATGCTTTTCCAGGGATCCAATGAGTATGCTTCATCATCATCATCAAGTACCATGCCTGCTGGCGTAGGTGATCATGTCTCTCTACAACTTTCAGCCTCGACAGTTATTTATCATTTCTGTTGTTGACCTTCTGCCAAGCCATTCTCTTAAGCTGTCCGGTTATATTTTCTCTTTGCTGCCTTCCCTCTATCTCTTCATCCCTCGATTTTCCCAGTTGTTACAATATATTCCAGTTGTTCTCTTCTCATTACATGGCCAAAAAATGATGATTGTTTCTTCCTAATATTGGAAATTAGCTTTTTTTTTTTTGGCTTCGGCCTCTTTCAGAACGTTTTCATTACTCTTCTTAGCTGTCCATGGTATTCTCAACATTCTTCTGTAAAACCAAATTTCCACAGACTCCAGTGATTTTCTTGTCTGTTGTCCTATTGTCTACGATTCACATCCATACATGCTTAGGAAGATCTAAATAGGTTGGGCTTGGCGGCAGTGGTTGGAGTCTCTGAACAGGTCAAGGCTCTTTAAATTTGATACATTTTTGTGTCAAGACATTTGGCTGTAGGAAGGAATAAAAGTACAAATAGACTTGATGGGAAGGCTATTGTGAAGAATGGACAAACAACAGACCGGGTGTAATTTTAAAATGCTCTTATGGAGGCAGCACAAGTAAGTGATTGAGGCAATGAATGTGAATCTACTTAGTAATCTACAAGTTATGAAAAAAAAAATGAAATAAATAAATAAATGACACCATTCAATTAAAAAGTGACAACTTCACAAATGAAACTTCAATAGAACATCAGTTACACTGCAGTACAACATCATCTTCCTAAATATCCATGTTCTCATGTCTTCAACAGTCACACTTAAACAAACTGCTCACGTTGTTCAGTCACCAATGCTAAAGGTAAAGGTGTGAAGTCTTGTTTCAGAACTCGTGCCTCTCTTCAAAATGATATAACGTAATAAACCTTTCGTTTCAATTTCTAATTTTGATGATACTACTATCTAAGTTCTAAGTCCCCCCGTCACGCCAAGTGGCGCATAGGGAAATATGGTGTTAGTGACCCTACATTTTACAGACCTACAGCACATGATTTTTGGGGTAATGTGGTCGGTATTACGCCCGTGCTGCTTTACTTTCCCAGAAAAAAATGCAACCTTGCCCCTTGTCCTTTGTAGTCCAGTTCACTAACCACTGAGCTATCGCGGCTATGATACTACTATGGCTTCTCAAAAGTCTACAAATTGTTCAATTACTGCAAAATTTATTTTTTAGGGACACAATAATTACCAAGCCAACAAAGATCAAAGAAAATTGCCGCTTTAAGGAAACCACATTACCTGCAATATTTTAAATTCATAACGTCATGAAAAATGTAAGATCACACGCAAAAATGTATGGTAATCCATACATGGGAGCTCCTAAAAAACATCAGAAAGAAACAATCAACATTTTTCAGGCACATTATGAGAAGAGGAAAGTTGGAATACTTGGTTACAACTGGCAAAATAAAACGGAAGAGAGATCGTGGACGACAAAGAGAGAAAATACTGGATAGCTTGGTGTCATGGCATGGAAAACAGTCAACAACAGAACTGATACGATGTACTGTAGATAGAAGATTGTGGAAGGACATGATCGCCTACGCCAACCGGTATGGCACATGATGATGATGATGAATCCATACATGGGACTGTCTTTGTTGTTCAGCTGCAACTCTTTAGGATTTCTCATAATATATCTACCCCAGTGTCAAACTTTAATAGATAATAATGAGATTTCCAGTGATAATAAAGAATAAACATTATAATTACTGACAAGTTTGCAAGGAACTGTGAAAGAAGCAAGAAGGAGAATTAGGAAGAGAAAGTGATGAGAAGATAACATCAAAGAATGGACAGGCCTTGATTTTGCGAACAACCAGAAACGAGAAACTTAGTGAGTAAAGGTAAAGATAAAGTACGAGACTTGAACCTGCATCTTAGCACGCGAGTTTCCACCCATATGTGCTCGGCCGCCTATCCAGAAATATTAAGAGATTTCTGGATAGTGTCGCTTCAAGCATCGAAACTCACGATGCGAGGCGACATTCCTCACCTTCCCAGGGTAATACCCTGGTACCCATTTCTGCCAATGACTGGGTCGACCGTGGGGGTATTTTTTTTTTCCAACCACAAGTACAATTCACACTGCTCCCAGCGGGAATCAAACACGGGTTGTCCGAACGTTGGTAGTCCAGTCGGGTGGTTTTCCCAACTAGGCCACCAAGGCTCCCAAAGTAGTAGGCCTCCACTTAGTTAGTGTATAAGAAGATGTATAAGAAGACTTACAAATCAACACAGAACTGAAGTCGTCAGTCACTGGACACTGCGGGAGATCTGAGCACGTATGGACATGTTTGGAATGCAAAGATGATGACCAGCAAATAACTCAAATGGAGGAGGTTGGCTACGTCTAATAAGTGGTGCTCCATCAACCCCTAAGGATATCGGAATTTTTTTTTTTTTTTCGTCCGCCAACTTTTACCTTTGACGAAGTCCCTAGAGATTAGGAACTGAATTTTGCGTGTTAATCCATTTTTCCCTGGCAGCCGTGTGTACAGGGGTCCCTCGCCGCACAGGCAGATAACTCAGACTTCGGAGATACTCATATTTTTTTCGTCGATGAGTAAATGACGTTTCAAGCCAGGCCTCACTGCTGAGACTAGGGGTGGTTGGAGGTGGTTGCCACAGAGAGAAATCACAAATAAAAATCCCAACCGGTTGAGCCAGGATTTGAACCCAGAACCTCTCTGTCTTGAGGCTGGCGTCTTGTCTCAAAACCAACCAGTCCCCAGGGTATGGGATGAAGAAGTTAATAATAATTAAAATATTAAATGTCATAACAATCATACCTTTTGGTCTGCCATGTTAGAGCTGTACTTTGGCTCAGGCATATCTGACATGAACCTCAGAATGATAATCCACACAGCGAGAGCAGCCTGCCAATGACAATCATGAGCATGTCAAATGTCATGATAACCAGCAATGATTATATTTAGTGGGTTTTTTTGTGTGGGAGGGTTGAATATTATGTACATGACAAGTTGTCCATTATTCAATGTTATTATAATTAACATTCACAACATTCGAGGGAAACTCATATGTCACAGTTGTTTGTCACTGATACTTATAGTTCATTTACTAATCTCTCTGCCTTTTCATCATCATCATCATCATCAAGTACCATGCCTGCTGGCATAGGTGATCATGTCTCTCTACAATTCTCCTTCTCAACAGTTATTTATCATTTCTGTTGTTAACCTTCTGCCAAGCCATTCTCTTAAGCTGACTGGTATCTTTTCTCTTTGCTTCCCTCTATCTCTTCATCCCTCAATTTTCCCAGTTGTTACAATATATTCCAGCTGTTCTCTTCTCATTACATGGCCAAAAAATTATGATTGTTTCTTCCTAATATTGGAAATTAGCTCTCTCTTTACTTTGGCCTCTTTCAGAACATTTTTATTACTCTTCTTAGCTGTCCATGGTATTCTTAACATTCTTCTGTAAAACCATATTTTTACAGCCTCCAGTGAATTTCTTGTCTGATGTCCTATTGTCCATGATTCACATCCATATGTTAAGACTGGCTCTACATAACATTTAAGAACTCTTTTTCTTGTTTCTATTGGCAAAAATGTGCCTTTCCAGGAAGATAAGCTATACATACTTCTATTATACATTCAAGTGATTAGAAGAAGCTTTATTGTAACATTTAAGAACTTTTGTGGTTAAACATTTCATGTTGCATATTCTGAAACTCTCAAATTTATCCTTATTTGAAATTTTTTTTTATTACAAGCATTAAGTACTAAAATATAATTCAGTAAATATACAAATACTTAGTTTAGCTCTAAATTTTATGTTTTGTGTCTGGTGTCATAAATTAAAAGTACTTCTCAGTATATTGTTATTACAACTGTCATATTTTAAAACATTTCTACATTAAGTATTTTGTGCATTATATATATATATATATATATATATATATATATATACACAAAACGCCATCTAGCTATGTTAAGTATTTTGTGCATTATTTATATATATATATCTACAAAACACCATCTTGCTATGTTAAGTAATTTGTGCATTATTTATATATATATCTACAAAACACCATCTTGCTATGTTAAGTAATTTGTGCATTATTTATATACACAAAACACCATCTAGCTATGTTAAGTATTTTGTGCATTACATATATATACAAAACACCACCTAGCTATGTTAAGTATTTTGTGCATTATATATATATATACAAAACACCATCTAGCTGTGTTAAGTATTTTGTGCATTATATATATACACAAAACACCACCTAGCTATGTTAAGTATTTTGTGCATTATATATATACACAAAACACCATCTAGCTATGTTAAGTATTTTGTACATTATATATATACACAAAACACCATCTAGCTATGTTAAGTATTTTGTGCATTATATATATACACAAAACACCACCTAGCTATGTTAAGTATTTTGTACATTATTTATACACACAAAGCACCATCTAGCTATGTTAAGTATTTTGTGCAATATATATATACACAAAACACCACCTAGCTATGTTAAGTATTTTGTGCATTATTTATATATATATATATATATACACACAAAACACCATCTAGTTGCAAAATGAAAAAAAAATGTTGAGATAGTTAACTTTTTCAAGAAAGGACAAAGGGACCACTGGATGAAAATAAAGTTAGAAGGAGGTCAGGATACAAGAAAGGTTGACAAACACTGGTGTGAGTGACCATATTTCTTCATAAAATTTGCATATTTTTGGGTACTGTGATTGGTGATTGCTACTACCTTTGCCCATCTTTCTAGGCGTGTCTGGCAAAACAGCAAACTGACAATTGAAACAAAAGCTGCAGTGTAAAAGCTGCAGTGCATAATTTGTATCCTCCTGTATGGCAGTCTATCTATCTTTCGTTCGCCTGAAGTATTGTCTATATCTGCAATGTCGTTTCCTGTATAAATTTTACTGTCTTTTGTAATTCTTGCAGTGGCCCATATAGTTTTGTCTGTAGTGTTGTATCTATGGGCCAATGGATTTTCCTCAGTCTACTATATTCAGTGCAGTCTTGAAGTATGTGTTCAGCAGTCTGGGGTGCCTGTCCACATGTACAAGTAGTTGATGTGCCGATCTTGAATTTTGTATACATGTGACTATGGAGTCGATTGTGTCCTGTTCTTAGGCGTATAATGATAACTTGTTCATATCTATTCATATTATGAAAGGCATCCTGATTTGGGGCTTGTGGTCCTCTGATTGATTTGATTATCTGTTTCTTATGATGGTATGTAACTGGTGTATCTAGTTGTGTGCCTGTTGAACCTTCCTTTGCCAACTGATCTGCTTTCTCATTTCCTGGTATTCCACAGTGAGACGGGATCCACTGCAGGGCAACCCTGTGGTGCTTGCAGAGTTCAGTCAATAAGGTCTGCAGATGTGGTAATTTTCTGGATTGTAGTGCCTGGAGTACTGATCTTGCATCTGTCAAAAACACTACAGGCTGTGGGCTAAGATTACTGTTCAGCAGTTTTTCTATTGCCAACTTTATTGCTTGTATTTCTGCATCATAATTGTGACAATATTTCCCTGTTGCTATTTTATCCATATCCCTAGTGTTATTTGGGTACTCTATATATGCACCTGCTCCCCCATTCTTTACTGCATTCTGTGCTGATCCATCTGTGTACACACGAATCCATAGGTCTTGTGGGTATTCTTCATCCAGGAAACTGAGAGCTATTGTTTTTCGCTGTAGACTATTTTGTTCCTCTTTGTCAACTATTCCTTTCACTTCTGTCCGTATTTGAACTGATAATCCTGATTCATCTGTCCAGGGAGTCTGTTCTGGTATGGGCAGAAGGGGTTTAACAACTCTTGGCATGTCTGGTGTTTGTCTACTAATACGCTTGGCTTGGTGGATAAAGCTGCTTCTCTTAAGTCGTCCCAATGCAAGATTTTGGAATCTGTCCTTCATTGGATGTCTCGGCATGCATACAAATTTTTCTGCCTGTATCAGCACCTTTGTGTCTCTCCGTTCTCTCAGTGCTGGTATCCTCCACAATTTCTCCATCTCCAATATTGGTGTTGATTTCATTGCTCCTGTGATGACCCTAAGTGCCTGGTTTTGTACTTTATCCAGTTCTTGCAATGTGGTGTTTGATGCTGAGCACCATGCGGATGATCCATATTCTAAATGTGGGCGTATACTCTGTTGGTAAACTTTACTGAGTATTTTCCCACTCGCACCCCATGTGGTTCCACACAACTTTCTTAGAATAGCCAATTTTCTCCTTGCTTTTTGGGTTGCCTTATTTATCTGCTGTTTCCAAGATAGTTTGTTATCAAATGTAACTCCGAGATATGTAGCTTGTATGTCTTCTTTCACAGGCTCATTGTTTATGTAGATGGCTCCTGCTTTTTGTTTTGGGGAGAGTGTGAAAAGTGTAGTACTGCATTTGTCTGTATTGATGCTGATACACCATCTATTTGTCCATGAATTCAGTGCATTCATAGCTCTTTGTAGCAATTTGGAGGCCACTGTTGCATACTCCTCTGTGCACCACATTACCAAGTCATCTGCATACATTGCCACTTTGATGCCATGTGGTAGTTCAGTAACTAGGTCATTGATGTAGATCAGAAAAAGTGTTGGAGATAGTACCCCTCCTTGTGGAACGCCCTGGCGCAATAAGACCTTCTTACTCTTAAGACCATCCAGTTGCACTCTGGCTCTCCTGTTATGCAGGTATGCTTTGACCCATTTGTACATCCTGCCATTTACTCCATAATTTCTCAGTTTCTTCAGAAGCCCTTCCTTCCATACCTTATCAAATGCTTTCTTTAGGTCTATCCATGCTGCTAGTACCAGTTTCTTTTCTTGAAACGCATCTTCGATTTCCTGGGAAAGATAGGTTGCTTGATCTTCGGTAGAGTAACACTGTCTAAAGCCTGCTTGTTGTGGGACAAGGAGATTTTCACTTTCCAGGTACCACTGCAGTCTGAGATTGATTATACGTTCCATTGTTTTACACAAACAGCTTGTAAGGCTGATTGGTCTATAGCTGGATGTCATTGAACTATCTTTTCCTGGCTTTAGTAATGGTATCATAATTGCTTCTCTCCATGCCTGTGGCACTCTACCTGTGATCCAGCAAATGTTGTAGATCTGCAGTAGTTTTGCTTTAGCTGCAGTTCCCAAGTTCTTAATCATTTCATTGGACACTCCATCATTGCCTGGTGACTTTTTCATTTTTAATTTGGATATTGCCAGCTCTAGCTCTCTTTGTGTAATGGGTGTTTCCATTACTTCATGTGTGGTCTCTTCTTGTCTTGCATTTTGTTGTTTTAGACGGGTCTCTTGTCGTTTTTCTAGGCTAATTTCAATATTATTGTCATTTGCAAAGGAGTCTGCAAAGTAATTTGCTGCATGTTTACCTGTTAGAATGTTTCCATCCTTCTTCAGTGTAATTTTGGTGTTCCTTTCTGTACCCTCATCATTCAGCTGTTTTACAAGCTTCCACACTTTTCTTGTGTCTCGTTCAAGATTCAAGGACTCTGTTTTCTCTTTCCAGCTTCTCCGTCTGGCTTGTAGTTTAGCCCGTTGAAATTTGGCTTTAGCATGCTGGTAGTTGTTGTGGTGTTCTTGGCAAGGGTTATTTTCTGCTTGCTTTCGAGATGTTTCCATGTCATTGTGCAGTTCCTCTAGTTCACTACTCCAGTATGGTTTGTAGTGTTTCCGTGCCCCTCTAGGTATTGTTTCACTGGCAGCTTGTATTATTAGTCTACTGAATTCATCAACTATTTTGTTGATGTCTCTGCCTGTATTTATATCTTTAGTCAGTACACTGGTGTAGTGTTGATACATTTTCCAGTCTGCCTTTTTGTAATTCCATCTGGAGAGAGTGCTGCTCTCCCTGATGGCCTCATTTTGCACCACTAAAAAGACTGGTCGGTGGTCGCTGCCTCCAAGTTGTTTCCCAACAATTCGTGTGATATTCCAATCCAGGTCTGGTGAATGGAAAGCAAGGTCTGGTGTAGATGTGGTATGCCATGATCTGGAGTAGAATGTTGGTGGATCTGTTGCCTGGTTTAATAGTATAAGCCCATTGTCATCCTGCCAATTTTCAAGCTCTTCACCTCTCTTGTCCATATGTTCATAGCCCCAGCTCTGTGAGTGGCTGTTAAAGTCTCCACATACAATTATTCTTTCTTTTAATGTAATTGTGTCTAGTGCTAGTGGGCGGTCACTCGGACAGTAGTAGTTAAGTAGATGGAAGTCTGTATTTCCTGTCCTGAGGTGCAGTATTTGATATTCCGCCCCATCCATATACACTTCAATCTGACATGCATTAATGTTGTTCCTTACAAGAGTCAGTATTCCACCCTTTTGTCTATTTATTCTGTCAGATCGGTAGCACTGGTATCCCCTAATCTTCAAGGCTATGTCGTTGTTTAGATGGGTTTCCTGCAAACAGCATATGCTTATTTGTTCTTCATGCAGGATATTTTCTAATTCTATCTTTTTACTGTACCCATCTCTTTTGCTGTTGATGCCTTCAGCATTCCAGTGCATTATTTTTAGTGGTCTTATTTTGGATTGGCCAGTAGCTCTATTCTCTCGCCCCCTGACTCCACAGGGCGGTTGAGAAGGACATCCAGTAATAGAGGTTGGGCCCTTTCGAGGCTGAGGGCCCGGCGCTGCACCTGCCTGAGTGCCCATCACAGGGCGAGTGCCATATCGATTTGCGGTTATAGACATACTTCCATATGCGTTGAGTGCGTGGCATCCTGATTGTTGTGCGCCTTTTGGCTGGTTGCCTCCGACTTCAGCACTTGAACTTGCTAGAGCAGACTGTGGTCTTGCTTGGTTGTAGGAAGGCCTGGCCAGTCTTAGTTTTCAGTCCCTGGTGACTGTTAAGCCCCATCCCCACGACAAGGAGCTGGCCTTGATGAGGCTGTATGGCAGTGAATCTTGGACAACTTATGTAAAGCAGGAGAGAAGGCTAAATGCATTCCATATGCGATGTCTGCTCCATATTCTTGGTATCACCTGGAAGGATATACTCTTAATGGTAAAGAAAATGACAAGCAAGTAGGATATTTGGAAATGTAATCATCATCACATTGTGATAAGGAGATATAATAACCGAATAACAAAGCAAGCCCTCATGTGGGAAACAACAGAGGAAAAGAGGCCGACCCAGAGAGACACTGAGAAGAACATTGATCAGTGAGGCAAGAGCAGCAGGAATCAGCTCCCTCAATGAGATAGAGTTGCTTGCAAAGAACAGAGACAAATGGCGAGATTTGATAAAATATCTTTAGAGGGTTTGAAAACTGCTAGAATAAAAATTTATATAAGAGAAAGAGTCTCTGGGTCTATGGCCTATGGGCCGGCTACAGCTCGTAAGGTCAATAGATGGATAGGACAGGATGGGACGGGACAGGACCGGACCGGACGGACAGACAGATAGATAGAATCATCACATTGTAAAGCTGATTTATTTCTGATGTCTGTCACGAAGCCTGACATAAGGATTATTTATAGCACAGCTGTTTGGTTACATCACAAAGTGGCATTTTAGTTATAATTGTGAAATATTTGACCACATTTATTGACGAAGACCTCCTGAGCTTAATACACTCTTCAAATGGATATTTTATGGATTGGTTTCAAATTTGTGACAACACACATAATTTTAACACTTTAGCTAAGGTTAATATTTATGTACTAACTATATTTTAGTAGAATAATGATAACAAAGAGATCACAAATTGGGCCTCATCAAGGCCAGCTCCTTGTCATGGGGATGGGGCTTAACAGTCACCAGGGACTGAAAACTAAGACTGGCCAGGCCTTCCTACAACCGAGCAAGACCACAGTCTGCTCTAGCAAGTTCAAGTGCTGAAGTCGGAGGCAACCAGCCAAAAGGCGCACAACAATCAGGATGCCACGCACTCAACGCATATGGAAGTATGTCTATAACCGCAAATCGATATGGCACTCGCCCTGTGATGGGCACTCAGGCAGGTGCAGCGCCGGGCCCTCAGCCTCGAAAGGGCCCAACCTCTATTACTGGATGTCCTTCTCAACCGCTCTGTGGAGTCAGGGGGCGAGAGAATAGAGCTACTGGCCAATCCAAAATAAGACCACTAAAAATAATGCACTGGAATGCTGAAGGCATCAACAGTAAAAGAGATGGGTACAGTTAAAAGATAGAATTAGAAAATATCCTGCATGAAGAACAAATAAGCATATGCTGTTTGCAGGAAACCCATCTAAACAACGACATAGCCTTGAAGATTAGGGGATACCAGTGCTACCGATCGGACAGAATAAATAGACAAAAGGGTGGAATACTGACTCTTGTAAGGAACAACATTAATGCATGTCAGATTGAAGTGTATATGGATGGGGCGGAATATCAAATACTGCACCTCAGGACAGGAAATACAGACTTCCATCTACTTAACTATTACTGTCCGAGTGACCGCCCACTAGCACTAGACACAATTACATTAAAAGAAAGAATAATTGTATGTGGAGACTTTAACAGCCACTCACAGAGCTGGGGCTATGAACATATGGACAAGAGAGGTGAAGAGCTTGAAAATTGGCAGGATGACAATGGGCTTATACTATTAAACCAGGCAACAGATCCACCAACATTCTACTCCAGATCATGGCATACCACATCTACACCAGACCTTGCTTTCCATTCACCAGACCTGGATTGGAATATTACACGAATTGTTGGGAAACAACTTGGAGGCAGCGACCACCGACCAGTCTTTTTAGTGGTGCAAAATGAGGCCATCAGGGAGAGCAGCACTCTCTCCAGATGGAATTACAAAAGGCAGACTGGAAAATGTATCAACACTACACCAGTGTACTGACTAAAGATATAAATACAGATAGAGACACCAACAAAATAGTTGATGAATTCAGTAGACTAATAATAAAAGCTGCCAGTGAAACAATACCTAGAGGGGCACGGAAACACTACAAACCATACTGGAGTAGTGAACTAGAAGAACTGCACAATGACATGGAAACATCTCGAAAGCAAGCAGAAAATAACCCTTGCCAAGAACACCACAACAACTACCAGCATGCTAAAGCCAAATTTCAACGGGCTAAGCTACAAGCCAGACGGAGAAGCTGGAAAGAGAAAACAGAGTCCTTGAATCTTGAACGAGACACAAGAAAAGTGTGGAAGCTTGTAAAACAGCTGAATGATGAGGGTACAGAAAGGAACACCAAAATTACACTGAAGAAGGATGGAAACATTCTAACAGGTAAACATGCAGCAAATTACTTTGCAGACTCCTTTGCAAATGACAATAATATTGAAATTAGCCTAGAAAAACGACAAGAGACCCGTTTAAAACAACAAAATGCAAGACAAGAAGAGACCACACATGAAGTAATGGAAACACCCATTACACAAAGAGAGCTAGAGCTGGCAATATCCAAATTAAAAATGAAAAAGTCACCAGGCAATGATGGAGTGTCCAATGAAATGATTAAGAACTTGGGAACTGCAGCTAAAGCAAAACTACTGCAGATCTACAACATTTTCTGGATCACAGGTAGAGTGCCACAGGCATGGAGAGAAGCAATTATGATACCATTACTAAAGCCAGGAAAAGATGGTTCAATGACATCCAGCTATAGACCAATCAGCCTTACAAGCTGTTTGTGTAAAACAATGGAACGTATAATCAATCTCAGACTGCAGTGGTACCTGGAAAGTGAAAATCTCCTTGTCCCACAACAAGCAGGCTTTAGACAGTGTTACTCTACTGAAGATCAAGCAACCTATCTTTCCCAGAAAATTGAAGATGCGTTTCAAGAAAAGAAACTGGTACTAGCAGCATGGATAGACCTAAAGAAAGCATTTGATAAGGTATGGAAGGAAGGGCTTTTGAAGAAACTGAGAAATTATGGAGTAAATGGCAGGATGTACAAATGGGTCAAAGCATACCTGCATAACAGGAGAGCCAGAGTGCAACTGGATGGTCTTAAGAGTAAGAAGGTCTTATTGCGCCAGGGCGTTCCACAAGGAGGGGTACTATCTCCAACACTTTTTCTGATCTACATCAATGACCTAGTTACTGAACTACCACATGGCATCAAAGTGGCAATGTATGCAGATGACTTGGTAATGTGGTGCACAGAGGAGTATGCAACAGTGGCCTCCAAATTGCTACAAAGAGCTATGAATGCACTGAATTCATGGACAAATAGATGGTGTATCGGCATCAATACAGACAAATGCTGTACTACACTTTTCACACTCTCCCCAAAACAAAAAGCAGGAGCCATCTACATAAACAATGAGCCTGTGAAAGAAGACATACAAGCTACATATCTCGGAGTTACATTTGATAACAAACTATCTTGGAAACAGCAGATAAATAAGGCAACCCAAAAAGCAAGGAGGAAATTGGCTATTCTAAGAAAGTTGTGTGGAACCACATGGGGTGCGAGTGGGAAAATACTCAGTAAAGTTTACCAACAGAGTATACGCCCACATTTAGAATATGGATCATCCGCATGGTGCTCAGCATCAAACACCACATTGCAAGAACTGGATAAAGTACAAAACCAGGCACTTAGGGTCATCACAGGAGCAATGAAATCAACACCAATATTGGAGATGGAGAAATTGTGGAGGATACCAGCACTGAGAGAACGGAGAGACACAAAGGTGCTGATACAGGCAGAAAAATTTGTATGCATGCCGAGACATCCAATGAAGGACAGATTCCAAAATCTTGCATTGGGACGACTTAAGAGAAGCAGCTTTATCCACCAAGCCAAGCGTATTAGTAGACAAACACCAGACATGCCAAGAGTTGTTAAACCCCTTCTGCCCATACCAGAACAGACTCCCTGGACAGATGAATCAGGATTATCAGTTCAAATACGGACAGAAGTGAAAGGAATAGTTGACAAAGAGGAACAAAATAGTCTACAGCGAAAAACAATAGCTCTCAGTTTCCTGGATGAAGAATACCCACAAGACCTATGGATTCGTGTGTACACAGATGGATCAGCAGAGAATGCAGTAAAGAATGGGGGAGCAGGTGCATATATAGAGTACCCAAATAACACTAGGGATATGAATAAAATAGCAACAGGGAAATATTGTCACAATTATGATGCGGAAATACAAGCAATAAAGTTGGCAATAGAAAAACTGCTGAACAGTAATCTTAGCCCACAGCCTGTAGTGTTTTTGACAGATGCAAGATCAGTACTCCAGGCACTACAATCCAGAAAATTACCACATCTGCAGACCTTATTGACTGAACTCTGCAAGCACCACAGGGTTGCCCTGCAGTGGATCCCGTCTCACTGTGGAATACCAGGAAATGAGAAAGCAGATCACTTGGTAAAGGAAGGTTCAACAGGCACACAACTAGATACACCAGTTACATACCATCATAAGAAACAGATAATCAAATCAATCAGAGGACCACAAGCCCCAAATCAGGATGCCTTTCATAATATGAATAGATATGAACAAGTTTATCATTATACGCCTAAGAACAGGACACAATCGACTCCATAGTCACATGTATACAAAATTCAAGATCGGCACATCAACTACTTGTACATGTGGACAGGCACCCCAGACTGCTGAACACATACTTCAAGACTGCACTGAATATAGTAGACTGAGGAAAATCCATTGGCCCATAGATACAACACTACAGACAAAACTATATGGGCCACTGCCAGAATTACAAAAGACAGTAAAATTTATACAGGAAACGACATTGTATAGACAATATTTCAGGCAAACGAAAGATAGATAGATAGATCACAAATTGGGCAAATTTGTGAATTTTGACATATGCAGTATTCAATTTTTAACCACAAAAGTTTTTTAATTTTATATACAGCTTCTTCTAAACCACTTTGCAAGTATAATAAAAGAAGCAGAAGTATTTCATCTTCCAGGAAAGACAAAAAAAATCAGCAAACCAACTAAAATATCTGCGAAATACAACTGTGAAATAAAACTGTGATAAACACAATTATGAATACTCACCAATTGATCTCCTCTACTCTCTAGAGGTAGAAGTGGTTGCCTGAGAGCTTTGCGAATGTGTCTGTGTGTGGCATTGCCTTGGAAGTAAGTTGCAGCAAACTTGGCAAATGAGTAGACCTGAATGAATGAAAAGGAAATTATGGACACAGAAAAAGTAAACCCATGTATTTGGCTAATTAAAAAAAAACTGTCTTTACAGCATCACTCTACACTGGGTTCTGTAAGGGGGGGGGAGAGATACTGGACCAGAAAATAAAGGCCACTTACCTAAGAAGTTGTCATGAGGTGGTCGGGTCTGAGTTTTTATTATTTCACGCCTGATTACATTTGGCTAATGAAATCAGAAATAGCTAGTTATGACTATTCTATGGCTAATGAAATCAGAAATAGCTAGTTATGACTATTCTATGGCTAATGAAATCAGAAATAGCTAGTTATGACTATTCTATGGCTAATGAAACCAGAAATAGTTAGTTATGACTATTCTAAGGCTAATGAAACCAGAAATAGTTAGTTATGACTATTCTATGGCTAATGAAATCAGAAATAGCTAGTTATGACTATTCTATGGCTAATGAAACCAGAAATAGCTAGTTATGACTATTCTAAGGTTAATGAAACCAGAAATAGCTATAGCTTGTTTCATAAGTCGTGCCCAACTTTTAAAATCAATATCTTTTAAACCACTTTTTGTAATTTTTTCAAAATTTGCATGTAAAGTTATAATGATTAGAACCCAACAGGGAATTAATTTCATTAATTTTCATTATTTCATCTGTCTGACACAATTAGACACTTTTAGAAAACACGAGGCCTTGTGTGTTCCATTTCCGTTCATCCATAGGTGTAGACGTGGAACGCTAACATTTATCATGAGTCTTAAAATGAAATTCTGCAGTTTACAAAACATCGCAATAAAAATGTATGACTATTTTTGCAAAGAGGCTAAACGAGGAAGATTATTTCATTCTTTTGAAAACCCTGAGAATAGGACAAGACACATTTTGGATTTATCTAAACGGTCATTTAATCGCTGGATTCAAGCACGTGACCGTCAATGTTCCAAATATATAAAATCACAAGGAAGAGCAAAAATGTTGGATAATTTTGACAGTGAACTTATTAGAAGTGAAATTCGCAAAATGTTGGGTATGAATGAAACTGTTACAATAAGAAAATTAAAAGTATCACTAAAAAAGAACAACAGTATTGAAATATCAAAGTCTACATTATGGAGGAATGTGAGAGCTGCAGGCTTTACATTCAGAAAGTATTCCAATGGACGAAACATCATCTGTGAGAAGCCACATATAGTAGTCATGAGAAGCAAGTACTTACGTGAAGTAAAAGAGGTGCGCAAGCAAGGTTATGATATTGTGTACTTGGATGAAACATGGATCAATGCTCACCACACTAACCAAAGGGAATGGCAGTCATCAGATGGAAAGATTAAGAGATTAATACCTAGCAGCAAAGGACAGCGCTTGATAATTGCTCATGCAGGTAGTCGACAACATGGACTAATACAGAATGCAGAGCTCATTTTTCTTTCAAAATCCATAGACAATCGAGATCATCACTCTGAGATGAATGGTCACATATTTAGACATTGGATTGAAAATTCTGTTTTCCCATCACTAGATCGACCATCTTGCCTAATAATGGACAATGCAGCGTACCACAACATTGTTGCACTTGAAGATAAAGTCCCGACGTCATCCAGTACAAAAGATGCTATTAAGATATGGCTCACAAAGGAGCACATACAATTTAATAACATGTACTTAAAACCTGAATTACTATCTCTAGTAAAGCAAAAACAGAGGACAAAGATTTTTCAAATAGATAAGATTATCCAAGAGCACGGTCATATAAGTTTGAGGCTGCCACCTTACCATGCTCATTTAAATCCAATAGAACTAATCTGGGCAAAATTAAAAGGACAAGTGGCAGATGAAAATACAACATTCAAAATATGCGATGTAAAGACTCTTGCTAATCTCGCTTTATTAAATATAGACAAAGATTATTGGGCTAAATGTGAAGACCACGTCTTAAAACAGGAAGAGGAATATTGGAAAAATGATGGTTTGTGGAATGTTCAACCCCAAACAGTTATTAATCTTTTAGACTCCCGTCTGATTCAGAATGAAAGTATATAGCCCCCACAATGTTGGCCCCTATATTACCTTAAATTAGTTCAACAAACGGTCCTTTTCAGGACCACACAACTATGAAAATTGGACATACAGCTTGATATTATCGTCCGTCCTCGAACTGAGCAGACAATAATTATCCTGGTGTTTTGTCTTATCCAGTTATTTCCCCATTACGGCCACGCCTTTACCTAGTGAAAATTAATCGTAGACCAGCAACTACGGTAATTTCTATTCTTTAGGGCTTCACAATTTACAATTTTGACAAACATCAAAGAAATATCGCCGCTTTAAGAAAACTGCAGCTGCAAGATATTTGTTAAATATACATTTAAAGGGTCTTTTGCATTCTAATAACATTTGGAAAATTTCAAAAGTATTTAACAAACGGTTAGAGAGTAATAGTGTTTTGAAGTTGGGCATATGTTTTGAAACGAGCTATAGTTATGACTATCTATTCTATGGCTAATGAAACCAGAAATAGCTAGTTATGACTATTCTATGGCTAATGAAACCAGAAATAGCTAGTTATGACTATTCTAAGGCTAATGAAACCAGAAATAGTTAGTTATGACTATTCTATGGCTAATGAAATCAGAAATAGCTAGTTATGACTATTCTATGGCTAATGAAATCAGAAATAGCTAGTTATGACTATTCTAAGGTTAATGAAACCAGAAATAGCTAGTTATGACTATCTATTCTATGGCTAATGAAACCAGAAATAGCTAGTTATGACTATTCTATGGCTAATGAAACCAGAAATAGCTAGTTATGACTATCTATTTTATGACTAATCTTCTTCTTTTCTCTTCTCACTGATACCTAAAAGGTGTCGTGGTTTATATCATTTGTCGTTCTTGAGCTGCTTGAACTGTCTGAATTAGTGACTTTCCTTTGTTGTTACATGTCTCTGTCACTGCATCTATCCATCTTCTTCTGGGTCTTCCTCTTGGTCTTTTTCCATGCATTCTCGAGAAGAACGCCCTTGATGGTGATTGATAAGGATTCATTCTGACCAGGTGGCCAAACCATTTAAGTTGTTGTTGTTCTATATATTCTTGGCAGGGTTTTGTTCCTACTATTTATCCTATGGTTTCATTTGGTATTCTATCTCTTCTTGTGTTGTTTGTTACTTTTCTCAAGCATCGCATCTCACATGTATTGATCTTTCTTAAATGTGATTTAGAAAGGGTCCATGTTTGACTGTCATAGCACAAAGTTGGTATGAAAATGCTATTTATCATTTGTTGTTTAGCTGGCATAGAAATGTTTGGATGTCTTAGCAATGGTGAAAGCTGGTATGTGACAGCATTTGCTTTTTGTATTCTCATGTCAATTTCTCTGTCTAGTTTTCCATCTTCTGTGAACATTGTGCCTAAATACTTGAATTCCACTACTTGTTTTATTTCTTTATCTTTGATATTAATGTATAATGGGTGTCTTAATTTGCTAATCTTAATGTATAATGGGTGTCTTAATTTGCTAATTCTTATAGCCTCTGTTTTTGCTGTGTTAATTTTCATACTGTAGTTTGTGCAGCTTTTATCTAGAGATGTTAAATGCTGTTGTAGCAGGTTTTCATCCTCATATATTAGGCATTGGTCATCTGCGAAGAGTAGCTCAATGATGTTGGAATTTATGACTAATAACACCAGAAATAGCTAGTTATGACTATTCTAAGGCTAATGAATTCAGAAATTGCTAGTTATGACTATTCTAAGGCTAATGAAACGAGAAATAGCTAGTTATGACTATCTATTCTATAGCTAATAAAATCAGAAATAGCTAGTTATGACTACCTATTTTATGACTAATAAAACCAGAAAAAGCTAGTTATGACTATCTATTCTATAGCTAATAAAATCAGAAATAGCTAGTTATGACTATCTATTTTATGACTAATAAAATCAGAAATAGCTAGTTATGACTATCTATTTTATGACTAATAAAATCAGAAATAGCTAGTTATGACTATCTATTTTATGACTAATAAAACTAGAAATAGCTGGTTATGACTATCTATTTTATGACTAATAAAACTAGAAATAGCTGGTTATGACTATCTATTTTATGACTAATAAAACTAGAAATAGCTGGTTATGACTATCTATTCTATGACTAATAAAACCAGAAATAGCTAGTTATGACTACCTATTCTATGACTAATAAAACTAGAAATAGCTGGTTATGACTACCTATTCTATGACTGATAAAACCAGAAATAGCTAGTTATGACTATCTATTTTATGACTAATAAAACTAGAAATAGCTGGTTATGACTATCTATTCTATGACTAATAAAACTAGAAATAGCTAGTTATGATTATCCATTGTCACATTTTTAACCTGAGAGTTCTCTCAAATTCACATTCTTTAAGCCACAGACATAAAACAAAATTTTCCTTCAATTTCTTTGAGGGACGCCAATAGACCAGCAATACACTTCTTTATTTAATTGTATTTAAACCATTCAAAGAGACAAATAACATCAAAAGACTACTTGTAGAATAAGAATATAACAGCAAAAAACTACTTATAGAATAAGAATATAACAGCAAAAACTACTTGTAGAATAAGAATATAACAGCAAAAAACTACTTATAGAATAAGAATATAACAGCAAAAAACTACTTATAGAAACTACTTATAGAATAAGAACTCAATAACCCAATGAGAACATTTCTTACTGACCTCCGATGTTGGCTTTGCTGATGAAGCAGGTATGTTGCTTGGTTTCAGCTGTCGATCCAGTATCTTATCAATCTTCAAAAGATAAAAGTTATGAAAAATGGATGCTTTAGTAGTGCTTAAATCACATCAATGCAAACTTTAAATTAATTTTCAAACTGGTCACTTTGAAAGCTAATCCAATTAACAAATATACATCACAAAATAAAAGATAACTTTCCTTGCATAGTATATCCATATTTACACAATTCTGGTACATTTCATCACAATTGAAGGACAAATAACACTTTTTTTTTACCATTTATAGGGGAAGATGTGCCATCTGTTGCAAAATTAAATTAGTCAAAATAAAAATAAAACAAACCAAAAAAAAACACACAAAAAACAATTCCTTGCAAATAAAATGTTACGCCTGTAAATGTTTTCAAGATGACTGTTTTCTAGCTAGAAGTTCAAGAGAGTTTTATAGAAAAAGACTTTGTACTCAAGTATAATTGGTTGAATGGTAGGCAAAATAATTATCAATTTTTGTAACTAAAGAATATCATTGGCCACTCTATGTAGCCACTCAGCTTTTAGGTGACTACCTAAATCCATCCATCAGCCATAGCTAATATGGGCTAACTGAAGAATATCATTGGCCACTGTATGTAGCCACTCAGCTTTTAGGTGGCTACCTAAATCCATCCATCAGCCATAGCTAATATGGGCTAACTGAAGAATATCATTGTCCACTGTATTTAGCCACTCAGCTTTTAGGTGACTACCTAAATCCATCCATCAGCCATAGCTAATATAGGCTAACTGAAGAATAACGAAAATTACTAATGTTGGCATACTATTCTGAAGGGATCTCTTTTTCTTCTTCAAAACATTAAACTCTCGAAATTTTTTTTGCTGTATTTTAGAGTTCTTCAGGGCTTCCAAACAGCTTAGAGTGGATAGGAAACTCTGTGGGTTAGTGGTATGTCGGTAATTGGATAAGTATGTGGCAATCCTACAATATATGTTCAACTATCTGTGTTGCACGCCCACATACAATTATGGATGTTGAGACCAGCCACATTGGTGAGTACAAGTGATTGTTCAAGCTTAGGTTCTGAAAGGATTACCTAATCTGCAAACTTGAATTTTGTCAAAGATGGAGTGTGCCAGACACAGAGCAAGTTTTGAAGAAAAATGACGACATGCACTTACATACGGGTACCAACCATGCAACCAGCTCATGGTGTTGTTGTTATTGTTGCGTTCACCAGCTTTCAACTCTGACAAAGTCCCTAGAGACTAGGAACTGAATTTTGCATGTTAATCCATTTTTCCCTGGAAGCCGTGTGCACAGGGGTCCCTCGCCACACAGGCAGATAACTCCGACTTCGGAGGTACTCATGTTTATTCCGTTGATGAGTAACTGATGTTTCAAGCCGGGCCTCGCTGCTGAGACCAGGGGTGGTTGCCGCAGAAAGAAAACATAAATAAAAATCCCAACCGTTGTAGCCGGGATTTGAACTCACAACCTCTCTGTCTCGAGGCCGGCATCTTGCCTCGAGACAAACCAGTCCCCCATGGACATGGAATATGAGGAAACTACAACAAGGAACACTTTTCATGGTGTTGTGATATTGTTCTTACACCTCCTTCAAGAAACAGGACAAAAATTCAAGTTCACATGATCACAAGACTTGAACGCTTTTCATCTTTCTTTCCTCATTTGTATTTCAGCATCGAGGGGAGATATAATTTGCAGTTTTTTGCTCTTCTGTTTGCCTCTCATGTGTTATGTTTCCTAGTGTTTCTAATATTCGATCAATCCATCTTTTTCATGATTGTCCCTTGAGTTTGGTGTTCTTGCAATGTTTATTAAAGGTTTGTTGTGTTGTGTTTGGTCTTTCTGTCTAATCACATGGTCAAACTATTTTATCTGTTCTTTATTTTTGTTTTCTATAAGTAAGTAAAAAGGTAAAGGGCCCCGTCACACCAAGTGGCGTATAGGGAATATGGTGTTAGTAACCATAATTTTTACAGACCTTACAGATCGAACCCAACCTCTTTTCCTTTGCAGTCAAGTTCACTAACCATTGAGCTATCGCAGTTCCCCTTATGTTTTCTATGGTGGGAATTATTCCTAGCTATTTTTCTCAGTTCTTCATTTCTGATCTTATCTCTTTCCTGTTATTCATCTAACATTTTTTATATTGTTCTTGAGTTTAGAGTCCAGGTTTGGCACTGGTAGAAACAACGTTGAGATGAATATTATGTTGTCTCTTGAGTGCCTGTTTTGCTCTTAGTGTTATTCTCTTGTTGGACAATAGTAGTGATAGTGAATGCTGAAGAAACATATATTAAATGATGAATTCAAGACTAGTGCAGTAATTAGAGAAATGGATGAGGGCACACCCAACTGGGAAGCATAGTAGAACCAGATTTGGAATCCTATAAAGATGTCAACAGTAAAATGAACAAAGTTAAAATAAGAGATTAACCAGTCCAGCCATTGTGGATAGGAATCGAGAGGGGAGGCAACCTAGTGCCAAAAGTGTCATGCTGATGATAGATGCACTGCACCAAAAGTGTCACGCTGATGATAGATGTACTGTACCAAAAGTGTCATGCTGATGATAGATGCACTGTACCAAAAGTGTCATGCTGATGATAGATGCACTGTACCAAAAGTGTCATGCTGAAGATAGATGTACTGTACCAAAAGTGTCATACTGATGATAGATGCACTGTACCAAAAGTGTCATGCTGATGATAGATGTACTGCACCAAAAGTGTCATGCTGATGATAGATGTACCACACCAAAAGTATCACGCTGATGATAGATGTACTGTACCAAAAGTGTCATGCAGATGATAGATGTACCGCACCAAAAGTATCACGCTGATGATAGATGTACTGTACCAAAAGTGTCATGCTGATGATAGATGCACTGTACCAAAAGTGTCACGCTGATGATAGATGTACTGTACCAAAAGTGTCATGCTGATGATAGATGTACTGTACCAAAAGTGTCATGCTGATGATAGATGCACTGTACCAAAAGTGTCATGCTGATGATAGATGCACTGTACCAAAAGTGTCACGCTGATGATAGGGGCAAGCTCTTTACTTTACTTTTTACCACATGTCATATCCCCAGTTAAATGCATTAAAATGTGAGTCCTTCTGGCCATTCTCTGTTAACTTGTTTTGGCTTTTCGTTGCTTCCAGAATTAGCCGATATACAGTTTTTGTAAAATTGTAAAAGTAATTTTAAGAAGAAACAAAATGCGAAATTTCACAAAAACAAATCTTTCCTGTTTTAATTGAGATTATGGGCCATATTAAAAAAAACACATAAAAAGTGTATTAAATATAGAAAAAATGTATCATATAGAAGGTATGGGAGGAAGCGGAAGAGGAGGAGGTAGGGGAAGAAGATTAAAGGGAAGAAGATTAAAAGGAAGAGGAAAAAGAGGAGGATAATGAGGAGGAAGAAGAAGAGGAGGAAGTGGACAGAGAAGAAGAGGATGGAGACTCACCACCTCTAAATCATCAAGTGATGGAATGGACTCATCAGAGGCCTCAGGCTGTTTTATCCTCGGCATATTCTTTATCCTCAATGTTTTGTCCTTAATTTGATCCTGTTGATGACCAAACACATAAGAAAATAGTTCACAAATTTTGCATTATCTTAGTTTATTATATGCTATCAAACGCACTGTTGCTTGAAAGAAGAAAGAATGCCATCATGTCTTAACTCTGGTATTTAGGGGATGGTGAAACTAATATCTTTTTTGTTTCTTCAGTTTTTTTCTTTGTCTAGGATTTCACTGGCTCTGTCTGTTATAGCTGAATTCCTACATTGCTGTGGGTACATATTTTTTGTAATGCTTAGTTTAGGTGACAGCTTATCTTTATTACATAATGGACAAATCCATAGAGTTCTCAGATCCTTCCCCCTCCAACACGAGCACACTTGCTGCACACTAGCGAAAGTACCTTTGGCAAAAGCCTTCAATATTTATATAAAAGCAAACACAAAAAGCAAGAACTAATCTCAGATTGACAGAGAAAACTTCAGAGTAGATATCATAAGTGCCAAGTTCAAAAAGAGACACAAGCTGATCATCATCATCATCATCATCATCATCGAGTGCCTTCTCCGCAAAGAAGGTTGGCTACCTTGGAGTGCCATTCTGCTCTGTCTCTTGCTTTGATGGTGCAGGTTGTCATAGGCTGATTTGTCCATCTTTTGGTGTTACTCGTCCATGTTAGTCTTGGTCTGCCTCTGCCTCTTTTACCTTGTATTTTCCCCTCCAGGATTACTTTTAGTAGGCTGTTGTGTCTTTTAATATAGCCCAAAAATCGCTTTTGTCTTGTTTGAATTGTGTTTAGTAGTTCTCTTTTCATTTTTAGTTGTTTTAAGACTTCATCGTTTGTTTTCTTTTCCTTCCATCCAATTCTACCTATTCTTCTATATATCCACTTTTCAAAGGCTTCAATTCTCTGTTCTGTTTTCTTGTCTAATGTCCATGTTTCTGCACCATATAGGAATATTGAGAAGATGTAATATTTTGCTATTCTTAGTTTTAGCCCTGGTGTTATTTGTTTTGATGTTAGTATGTTCTTCATGACATTAAAATTATTTTTTGTCATTCCTATTCTTTTGCTTATTTCAGTTGTACATTTTCCATCACTGGTTATAGTATGTCCAAGGTAGTTATAGTTCTGAACTGTCTCCAGGTCTATTCCTTCAATTTTGATATCCACTTGTGGGTTTTAAGTATCTTCTTTGTTTATGATCATAGTTTTAGTCTTTTTGATATTCCTATCTAATCCATATTTTTTGCTTGTCATGTTTATTTCATTAAGTAATTGTTGTAGATCTCTAGGATTTCCAGCTAGCAGTACAGTATCATCAGCATATCTTAGGTTATTGATTAGACAAGCTGCTAAATGATGATATTTCCAAGAAACATGATAATGGCCCTTACCTGATAATTGCGCAGTGCTTTTTCCCTGGCTTCTTTGTCACTCATCACTTTCTTAAATTCATACTCTTCTTTCAGTCTCTGTTGCTGTGCCTCTGTTACCAACTCAGCCTGTTAATCATCAACACACATGGTAACATTTCAGGCAGTGACAATGAAAATCACTTTTTTCATCCACAATTTAAAATGCCAACAAAATTCTAAAATTGATTTTAGTAATGGCTAATCTATTAAAATTTGAAGAAAAAAAAAAAAAGGGGGGGGGGGGTGTTGTAGATAATGAAAAAGATGGGAAGGTTACAAAGACCGAACAAACCTTGGCTTATACATATATATGTGTTTATGTTTTGTATGATTGTTCCTGCTGAAGACCTATTGAGCCAAAATGTTGTTCTAATTTGTCTCGTCCACTTATTACGTAAACCTTTAACCATTTTTTTTTTTTACTTCCGGTTTCAAGATGGCACGGTCATGCTTGCATCAACATTCACTGTTACGTTTTTTGCCGGAAAAATAGTTAATTCTATCTTTCAAATGCAGATAAATGTATAGATAGGAAGTTCCACTTTCAATGCCGCTTGGCCTTATGTCTTTTGGTGTGTGCTGTAGCTGCTTTGATGGGGACAACAACTGCCTTTCTTTGTTTGGATCCTTCAATGAGATCAGATGTTAATTCTGATGATTCCACGAGCACGTGCTGTTGAGCAATGAAGAATTTTATTTCATTTGCAGTGATACTGGGACCTTCAACTAACCATAACCATACCATTTTGTTCTTTATTTTTTTTTCAAATCTTGGCTTTGCAGAGTCCAAAAGAATAACTGGAGAGAGAGAGAGAGAGAGAGAGAGAAGGGAAGTGGAGAGAAATGAAGAAAGTTGATGAAGTCTGTCAGTAATGTCCAAACAACACCCTCCCAGACTCAAGAGGCAAAAGATTGAGTGCCCTTGTATATTCTTTGTTTGAGTTTGCTTTTTGTCTCCTTTGTCCCAAAAAGGAGATATCTTTTCCCCAGTCGCAAGGATAAAACTCACAGCCCTCGCAGGTCTTCTTTGTGTTTGTATGTCTTAATTAAAATACTATGACTACATCAAAAGACACAACTGTCTAGAAAGAACAATTTTAGAAGGCATGGTTTCAAGATGATGAGACAGAGGTTCATTCAGATGGGCTGTGGTGAATGCAATGTTCTGTAGGAGACCAAGCAAGAGACAGAGATTCGTTCAGATGGGCTGTAGTAAATGTAACGTTCAGTGGGAGATCTAGCTAGAGACAGATTCTTTCGGACAGGCTGTGGTGAATGCAACCATTCTGTGGGAGATCTGGCTAGAAACAGATTCTTTCATACAGGCTGTGGTGAATGCAACCATTCTGTGGGAGATCTGGCTAGAAGCAGATTCTTTCAGACAGGCTGTGGTGAATGCAACCATTCTGTGGGAGATCTGGCTAGAAGCAGATTCTTTCAGACAGGCTGTGGTGAATGCAACCATTCTGTGGGAGATCTGGCTAAAAGCAGATTCTTTCATACAGGCTGTGGTGAATGCAACCATTCTGTGGAAGATCTGGCTAGAAACAGATTCTTTCAGACAGGCTGTGGTGAATGCAACCATTCTGTGGGAGATCTGGCTAGAAGCAGATTCTTTCAGACAGGCTGTGGTGAATGCAACCATTCTGTGGTAGATCTGGCTAGAGACAGATTCTTTCAGACAGGCTGTGGTGAATGCAACGTTCTGTGGGAGATCTGGCTAGAAACAGATTCTTTCAGACAGGCTGTGGTGAATGCAACATTCTATGGGAGATCTGGCTAGAAGCAGATTCTTTCAGACAGGCTGTGGTGAATGCAACCATTCTGTGGGAGATCTGGCTAGAAGCAGATTCTTTCAGAAAGGCTGTGGTGATTGCAACCATTCTGTGGGAGATCTGGCTAGAAGCAGATTCTTTCAGACAGGCTGTGGTGAATGCAACCATTCTGTGGGAGATCTGGCTAGAAGCAGATTCTTTCAGACAGGCTGTGGTGAATGCAACCATTCTGTGGGAGATCTGGCTAGAAGCAGATTCTTTCAGACAGGCTGTGGTGAATGCAACCATTCTATGGGAGATCTGGCTAGAAGCAGATTCTTTCAGACAGGCTGTGGTGAATGCAACCATTCTGTGGGAGATCTGGCTAGAAGCAGATTCTTTCAGAAAGGCTGTGGTGAATGCAACCATTCTGTGGGAGATCTGGCTAGAGACAGATTCTTTCAGACAGGCTGTGGTGAATGCAACGTTCTGTGGGAGATCTGGCTAGAAACAGATTCTTTCAGACAAGCTGTGGTGAATGCAACATTCTATGGGAGATCTGGCTAGAAGCAGATTCTTTCAGACAGGCTGTGGTGAATGCAACCATTCTGTGGGAGATCTGGCTAGAAGCAGATTCTTTCAGAAAGGCTGTGGTGAATGCAACCATTCTGTGGGAGATCTGGCTAGAAGCAGATTCTTTCAGACAGGCTGTGGTGAATGCAACCATTCTGTGGGAGATCTGGCTAGAAGCAGATTCTTTCAGACAGGCTGTGGTGAATGCAACCATTCTGTGGGAGATCTGGCTAGAAGTAGATTCTTTCAGACAGGCTGTGGTGAATGCAACCATTCTGTGAGAGATCTGGCTAGAAGCAGATTCTTTCATACAGGCTGTGGTGAATGCAACCATTCTGTGGGAGATCTGGCTAGAAGCAGATTCTTTCAGACAGGCTGTGGTGAATGCAACCATTCTGTGGGAGATCTGGCTAGAGACAGATTCTTTTAGACAGGCTGTGGTGAATGCAACGTTCTGTGGGAGATCTGGCTAGAAACAGATTCTTTCAGACAGGCTGTGGTGAATGCAACATTCTATGGGAGATCTGGCTAGAAGCAGATTCTTTCAGACAGGCTGTGGTGAATGCAACCATTCTGTGGGAGATCTGGCTAGAAGCAGATTCTTTCAGAAAGGCTGTGGTGAATGCAACCATTCTGTGAGAGATCTGGCTAGAAGCAGATTCTTTCATACAGGCTGTGGTGAATGCAACGTTCTGTGGGAGATCTGTCTAGAGACAGATTCTTTCAGACTGGCTGTGGTGAATGCAACATTCTGTGGGAGATCTGGCTAGAGACAGATTCTTTCAGACAGGCTGTGGTGAATGCAACATTCTGTGGGAGATCTGGCTAGAGACAGATTCTTTCAGACAGGCTGTGGTGAATGCAACATTCTGTGGGATATCTGGCTAGAGACAGCTTCTTTCAGACTGGCTGTGGTGAATGCAACATTCTGTGGGAGATCTGGCTAGAGACAGCTTCTTTCAGACAGGCTGTGGTGAATGCAACATTCTGTGGGAGATCTGGCTAGAGACAGCTTCTTTCAGACAGGCTGTGGTGAATGCAACATTCTGTGGGAGATCTGGCTAGAGACAGCTTCTTTCAGACTGGCTGTGGTGAATGCAACATTCTGTGGGAGATCTAGCTAGAGACAGCTTCTTTCAGACTGGCTGTGGTGAATGCAACATTCTGCAAAGGACATGTGACCTGATGATAATTAGTTCACTGGCTCTGTACTTTCTAAATATGCCTCCTTTAATTGTTAACCCCTTGATGTATCTTCATGAAACAAGAAACAACAACTACCACCATCCTTTACAAACTTGACACACTATACGATGTTACCTTGAGCTTTAATCTCCACAGTTGTCTCTGGGCAATAATGGTTCGAATCGCTGCCTGAAGATGGACAATCGCCACCATTCTCTTGCGGAGCCATTGCCTTAATAGATAGCCTCGACAATATCGCTTAAAGAAATCGAGCGTTGTCAATATTAATTTTATTTGTAATTTATTTTTAAAAATCAAATTACAAGTATATTATTTTAATTTACAAACCACGAAAATACATACTAACCAGAAAAGATAGAACCAGAAAAAATGTTATAATAAAAGAGAGAGTTGATATTGAGCCAATCCTAAGCTACATACAGAAACAAAAAATAAACTGGTTTGCTCATCTAGAAATATTTCAGTGCAACTCTTAATATACAAAGCAACTATTAAAAGAGGAGCAGGATGAAGTGCACTAGGCAGACCCAGAGTAAGGTGGACAGACAAGATCAAAGAAATGCTACAATATCATGACAATGGCTGAGAGCACTAAAAGAGCGAAAACAAGAACTTTGTATCTCCCTAAACACCCGAATGGGTATAAGAGGAAGCGAAGAAAGAGAGAGATGGAGAAGTATGAATTTCATTGTAATAATTTGTTTGTATGTACGAGATAGAATACGATGTTAATCATTTTACTAGCGCACACTAAGGGATTCCTATACTATAGACGCCAAATGCTTCATAAACTCTTTACATTCCCAAAGACAATCACTCTGGTGCAGTGCCTTGCTGTCACACTCTAACATTCACTCTGGTGCAGTGCCTTGCTGTCACACTCTAACATTCACTCTGGTGCAGTGCTTTGCTGTCACACTCTAACATTCACTCTGGTGCAGTGCCTTGCTGTCACACTCTAACATTCACTCTGATGCAGTGCCTTGCCGTCACACTCTAACATTCACTCTGGTACAGTGCCTTGCCGTCACACTCTAACATTCACTCTGATGCAGTGCCTTGCCGTCACACTCTAACATTCACTCTGATGCAGTGCCTTGCCGTCACACTCTAACATTCACTCTGGTGCAGTGCCTTGCCGTCACACTCTAACATTCACTCTGGTACAGTGCCTTGCCGTCACAAACTAACAATCACTCTGGTGCAGTGCCTTGCCGTCACACTCATACAATCACTCTGGTGCAGTGTCTTGCCGTCACACTAACATTCACTCTGGTGCAGTGCCTTGCCGTCACACTCTAACATTCACTCTGGTGCAGTTCCTTGTCGTCACACTCTAACATTCTCTTTGGTGCAGTGCAGTGCCTTGCCGTCACACTCTAACATTCTCTCTGGTGCAGTGTAGTACCTTGCAGTCACACTCAATATTCTCTTCAGTTCTTGCTAAAATATCTGTATTAAGTTTCACATAGTATAGAAGAGTGGTTTCCACTTTACGCCTAGTTTCAAAAGAGAAAGTAACCATTTTTGGGGAATTAATTTGATTCATAAAGTATACATCAAATTTTGCTGTTATTTATGTAATCATGGCCTCCGATAGAAAAAAAATTAAACCCTAGCTCCCTGTGGATCATCTAAAAGACTACAACAGCCCTGAAGATTAAATATACTACATCTGAAAAATAAATAGTTTGTTGACATTATTATATTTCCCACTGCCTTGTGGGTGAGATTTTTTAGTCAAAGGCTAGTGGAGCCAACCGTAAACAAACCGACGGAAGGCAACAGAAAACCACTGTCGTAACTTCTTTGCACAATCATGAATCACCAAATCATCATTTTTTGGCCATGTAATGAGAAGAGAACAGCTGGAATATATTGTAACAACTGGAAAAATTGAGGGACGAAGAGATAGAGGGAAGCAAAGAGGAAAAATACCAGACAGCTTAAGAGAATGGCTTGGCAGAAGGTCAACAACAGAAATGATAAATAACTGTCGAGATTGAAAGTTGTGGAGAGACATGATCACCTATACCAGCTACTTGATGATTATATTTCATTGTCTTGTGATCAAGCAGTCCGTCGAATGATTAGGCCTGGATAGGTCATAGGACTCATAGGATGTGACATTTTTCTTTATTGTTTTACATCATACTGTGTCTATATTAAATGTGAATTCCACCATTATTTTGAACATTCTGAAAAGGATATTCAACTTGTAAAGAAAAAAAATGAATAAAGTTAATATAAAATAACACTCGTAATACAATTTTAACCAGATTTTATTGGAAATTGATGTAGATTCATAATTTTGTGAGTAACAATTTCAATTTTTCAACTTCCATTTTTAATTTTCTTCACTTCTTAAACACTTGCTCCAATGATTTTATGACACACAAATATTATATCCATATTGTGCAATATTTCTTCTTTAATTTGCTATGTGATATATAAAGGTAAAGTACGAGACTTGAATCTGCATCTTAGCACGCTAGTTTTTCACCCACATGTGCTCGGCTGCCTATCCAGAAGTGTTAGGGGAATTCTGGATAGTGTTGCTTCAAGCACTGAAGCTCACGATGCGAGGCAGAATTCTTCACCTTCCCAGAATACTACCTTGGTACCCATTTCTGCCAGCGGCTGGGTCGACACGGGGGTATTTTTTTTCCCAACCACAAGTACAACTCACACTGCTACTAGTGGGAATTGAACACAGGTTGTCTGAACAGTGGTAGCCCTGTCGGGTGGTTTTCCCGACAATGCTACCGAGGTTCTTCATATATGATTATTTATTTATTTAAGAACAAAAATTTATACAGAATATTTTTGACTGGTGACATTGGGTAATTCACAAATGTAAGTCAGATTCTATACTATCTATGGAATCAGTATCACTACAGTCAGGGATTTCCCATATCCGTTCCACCTCATGTCCAGACATCCCTGTAAAGCATGTTGATGCTGTTGGTAAATTCTGTTGACAAGATCTACCTAATCTGCTGCACAGGCAACAATTCCAACTTAGATTATTCAGGTCAAACCATTCAGATAATTATATAGCTATGATTTCCCATATCCGCTCCACCTCAAGTCCAGACATCCCTGTAAAGCATGTTGGTGCTGTTGGTAAATTCTGTTGACAAGATCTACCTAATCTGCTGCACAGGCAACAATTCCAACTTAGATTATTCAGGTCAAACCATTCAGATAATTATATAGCTATGATTTCCCATATCCGCTCCACCTCAAGTCCAGACATCCCTGTAAAGCATGTTGGTGCTGTTGGTAAATTCTGTTGACAAGATCTACCTAATCTGCTGCACAGGCAACAATTCCAACTTAGATTATTCAGGTCAAACCATTCAGATAATTAGAAAGGTAAAAAGTGTTAATATGTTGTCTATTCCATTCACAGTAAGCAACTACAAGAAACCAACAACAGCTGGTACAGATGTTCATTAAGTTTTACTATCCTTTATTCTGTAATATCAGTTGTAAGCACAAAGTATTTCTTTTAATCCAACATTTGGTTGTCACCTAAATGTAAAACAAATTACCTGCAAATTTTTGGCCCATCCACATATGATATTGAACCTTGATGCTAGAATTCTGGAACGAATCATTGCTTGCAATCTCATGTATCCTTGTCTCATCTGAAATATACAGCAGAATGAATTGTCAGATTGCTAGATAATTATATCATTTTGTTCTTGTAAGTTTATATAATTGTACTGAACTTTTTACATTTCCGAATAACACTCTTGATGAACTGAAAGTGTTACGTCACAGTAACATAATGTTTGTTTTGTATTAGCTTCTCTACTTTAATTAGATATATATGTATTATTATGTACAGCCAATTTGATCCAAACCATTAACTCTTTCCATATGTTTAGACGCACTGTGCATCATGCCAGTTTCGGCCTCAAGCATTTAACTGCATTATTCTCAATTTGATTAGTATAAACTGTCATCAAACCATATTTATTTTACATGTCTTGTATCATCTTGGTATTGGTGAAATCTTATACCTTGTTCAATTATAAAAAAATGTATATATAATGTTATGTGTTAGATACATATAAATAACTAGATTGATAGTTACAACTACTTTGTCTCTGAAATCTCTTCCGTTGCATTGATAAAAACCTTCTGTACTGAACGAGTTAATTAATTTCGGGGATAAAGAGTTAAAAATATTTTTTAAACAATCTAGTTCTTCATTTCTAAAAAAACAAACTATATCAGATCAGGCTATAGTAAATTAAACGAAACCAAACTGGCCAAGACTATATAAATAAAAGCTACACTACTCATAGTCATAATGATGGAGGTGATGACAGTGACCAGGGCATTCATCTGGTTGGAGTCATAAGACTACACCCACGCCTGTATATTAAGTGATTTGATGAGCATGATAAGAAAAGGAGGCGGGTGGGCTCTGTGAACAAGCAGTGGGTTGAGTCATTACAGAAGCCAAAAATACATAGAGTCACTTTTGTCTATGTCTCTGGTCACATGGGAGGATGGAAAAATGAATGAGAGCTCAGGCTGTGCTGTCATCGAAGATGGTCAACCAATGGACTGAGTGGACATCATCAATGCCCTCCAAGATGATGGAAAGGGCACAGGACTTTGACAAATATCCACATCACTCCTTAAGATAGGGGGAGCTACGATAGCTCAGTGGTTAGTGAACTGAACTATGTAGGACAAGAGGTAGGGTTCGATCCCAACCAATGGCTTCTGGGTTCACCCAGCCTTTAACGGGCACCGGATTTTTTTCTGAGAAAATAAAGTGGCGTGGGCGTAATACCGACCACATTACCCCAAAAATCATGTGCTGAAGGTCTGTAAAATATATGGTCACTAACACCATATTCCCTATACGCCACTTGGCGTCAAGGGGGCACTTTACTTTTTTATTCCTTAAGATAAAAGAGATGGGAGTTAAGATGGGCATAGCCAGAAATGAGAGGCTCAGTGGGCACATAAGAGAGCTTATCAACCAACACAGAGCTGGACACTGCGGAACATCCTGAGGTGGGGATCTGAGCACCTATGGATGTGTTTCAAATGCATTGATGACAACCCACAAAACAAAAGCCACATCATATCATGATTCTTCTACCTTTTAGCTCCCAGTGGAGCATAGGTCTTCAACCAACACTTTCCAAGTCGTTCTGTTTTTTGCAATTCTTTTAAGATCATTCCATGTCTTCCCCATCATCTTCATCTCTGCTTCGATCTGTCTTCTCCAAGAATTCCTTGGTCTTCCTCTTTGTCTTTTCCCCTGTGGATTCCAAAAAAGGGCCTGTTGTGTAATACTCTCAGTTGGCTTCCATAGTGTGTGTCCTATCCATCGCCATCGTCTTCGCTGTATCTCTTTATCCACTGGTATTTGACCGGTACATTTCCATAATTCCACGTTAGTGACTTTGTCCTGCCATTTCCATCCCTTTATTCTGCGCAAGCATCCATTAATGAAAGTCTGTACCTTCGTGATTGTCAATTTTGTTATTCTCCATGTTTCACAGCCATATAATAGGACCGACTTAACATTTGAGTTGAAAATTTTTATTTTTGTATTTAGCCTAATTTCTTTGGATTTCCATATGTTTCCCAGTGCAATGAAAGCTCCTCTTGCTTTTGATATCCTTATTTTAGTATCATTTTCTGTTCCTCCCTCTTTACCTATATTACTGATATCATGATTATACCAGACAAAACAATTCAAACAAGATCTTATGCTAAAATACACAATTTGTATTGTTGCTACAGGACCATAGGTATTCAGTTGCTTTCAAGAGATGATGATGTGTGCACACATTTGGCTGCAGTAAATGATGTGTGCACACCTTTGGCTGTGGTAAATGATGGGTGTGCACACACCTAACTTTTCCTTGTAGGCTGTCACTCATACACATTTGATCAAACTGCTCCAGTCCTGAGACATCCAGCATGCAATCAGTGAGAGCCTTCAAGATACCATCCTTATACATGACTATCATGCCTCACCTAGCAGCTCTTTTATTCCCACGAGCCCCTGCTGTTTGGTTGCATCAGCATACCTAGATAAGTTTTCAGCTTTGATTCTTTGACATATGCCATCCACTCATGTTGGAGAAAACAATTCTGAACCATTAGAATATTACGGAGCACAATAGTTGCCCCATTTATTTGTGTTTTTTTTAATCCACTGTTCATCTCCTTCTTTATTCAACATTTCCTCCTCTTCATCTTTCGTCTTACTATCTATTGACCTTTCGAACCATAGCCAGCCCATAGGGCATAGACCCACATACTCTTTCTCGTCTTACTATCTATTGACCTTTCGAACCATAGCCAGCCCATAGGGCATAGACCCACATACTCTTTCTCTTATCTAAATTTTTATTCTAGCAGTTTTCAATCCTTGTAAGGATCTTTTATAAAATCTCGCCATTTGTCTCTGTTCTGTGCAAGCAAGTCTATCTCAGTGAAGGAGCCGATTCCTGCTGCTCTTGCCTCTCCTTCATCTTTACAAAGACATTAACTAGGCATGGATGTGTTGTGTTTATGTTTATTGCAGCATCTTCATCATGAGCCCAACTGTCTTCAGGAACCTTCTTGTCTTCTCTCTCATTCCCTAACCACTTGGCCAGCACATAACTCTTTGATTTCATCCTAGAATGACATTTCAGTTCTAATCTTGTAAATTTGGCATCGTTTATGGATGAAGATGTCCTGAGGACATTCCCCTCATTCTTAAAATTGATATTTTTATGGAAGTGGTTTCAACTTGTGAGACAACAAACAAAAGGTAAGTTTTTTAGTTCAAGTTAATGTTTATGTAGCAATGATACCATGTCAAACAAAACTATAGAAGACAAGGCTATATCAAACAAAACCATAGTCGACAAGGCTATATCAAACAAAACAATAGTGGACATGGTTATATCAAACAAAACCATAGTCGACAAGGCTATATCAAACAAAACAATAGTGGACATGGTTATATCAAACAAAACCATAGTCGACAAGGCTATATCAAACAAAGCTAAAAAAAAGACATGACTATATCAAACAAAAGACCATATCAAACAAGACCATATTAAACAAAATCATAAAAGGTATGATCATATCAAACAAAATAAAAGTAGACAAGACCATATCAAACAAAACCACAATAGACAAGACTGTTTCAAACAAAAACATATCAGACACAGCCATAAAAGACAAGACCTTACTTGACAAAACTATAAAAGATAAGGTCATATCAGACAAAACCATAAAAGACAAGACCATATCAGACAAAGCCATAAAAGATAAGACCATATCAGACAAAACCATAAAAGATAAGACCATATCAGACAAAGCCATAAAAGATAAGACCATATCAGACAAAGCCATAAAAGATAAGACCATATCAGACAAAATCAAGATAAGACCATATCAGACAAAGCCATAAAAGATAAGACCATATCAGACAAAATCAAGATAAGACCATATCAGACAAAGCCATAAAAGATAAGACCATATCAGACAAAATCAAGATAAGACCATATCAGACAAAACCATAAAAGATAAGACCATATCAGACAAAGCCATAAAAGATAAGACCATATCAGACAAAATCAAGATAAGACCGTAAAAGACAAAGCCATAAACTACACAAACCACTAGGAACCGCTTCCTCTCCCTGAAAACCCTGAGTGTGGACTGAATAGTGACGATACACTTCCTCATTTTCAGGAATCTACGTCTGTAGTGCCATGATCTAACCATCTTCTGGATAATCAAAACTCGACTTGTGAGAACAATCTCTCTTTGTTGCTCCAGAAAAACATCTTGGGCATCCTGAAATCAACAAATGACAGCGATGAGGTTGGGTAGAAGTTGAACCAAAAAAATATAGATGTTTGTATGTGACCCAGTTAAGTTAGTTCTTGAACTCTTATTGATATATGTGACCCAGTTAAATTAGTTCTTGAACTCTTATTAGGTATGTGACCCAGTTAAATTAGTTCTTGAACTCTTATTGATATATGTGACCCAGTTAAGTTAGTTCTTGAACTCTTATTGATATATGTGACCCAGTTAAATTAGTTCTTGAACTCTTATTGATGTATGTGACCCAGTTAAGTTAGTTCTTGAACTCTTATTGATGTATGTGACCAAGTTAAGTTAGTTCTTGAACTCTTATTGATATATGTGACAAAGTTAAGTTAGTTCTTGAACTCTTATTGATGTATGTGACCCAGTTAAATTAGTTCTTGAACTGACTTATATGACCAGCTAAATTAATTCTTTAATTCTTGACTTATATGACCCAGCTAAATTAGTTCTTTAATTCTTGACTTATTTGACCCAGCTAAATTAATTTTTTAATTCTTGACTTATATAAAAAAGTACCCCCCGTCACGCCAAGTGGCGTATAGGGAAATATGGTGTTAGTGACCCTATATTTTACAGACCTTCAGCACATGATTTTTGGGGTAATGTGGTCGGTATTACACCCGTGCTTCTTGACTTATATGATCCAGCTAAATTAATTCTTTAATTCTTGACTTATAAGACCAGCTAAATTAGTTCTTTAATTCTTGACTTATATGACCCAGCTAAATTAGTTCTTTAATTCTTGACTTATATGACCCAGCTAAATTAGTTCTTTAATTCTTGACTTATATGACCCAGCTAATTAGTTCTTTAATTCTTGACTTATATGACCCAGCTAAATTAGTTCTTTAATTCTTGACTTATATGACCAAGCTAAATTAGTTCTTTAATTCTTGACTTATTTGACCCAGCTAAATTAGTTCTTTAATTCTTGACTTATATGACCCAGCTAAATTAGTTCTTTAATTCTTGACTTATATGACCCAGCTAAATTAGTTCTTTAATTCTTGACTTATAAGACCAGCTAAATTAGTTCTTTAATTCTTGACTTATATGACCCAGCTAAATTAGTTCTTTAATTCTTGACTTATATGACCCAGCTAAATTAGTTCTTTAATTCTTGACTTATTTGACCCAGCTAAATTAGTTCTTTAATTCTTGACTTATATGACCCAGCTAAATTAGTTCTTTAATTCTTGACTTATATGACCAAGCTAAATTAGTTCTTTAATTCTTGACTTATATGACCCAGCTAAATTAGTTCTTTAATTCTTGACTTATATGACCCAGCTAAATTAGTTCTTTAATTCTTGACTTATATGACCAGCTAAATTAGTTCTTTAATTCTTGACTTATATGACCCTGCTAAATTAGTTCTTTAATTCTTGAAATATATGACCAGCTAAATTAGTTCTTTAATTCTTGACTTATATGACCAAGCTAAATTAGTTCTTTAATTCTTGACTTATATGACCCAGCTAAATTAGTTCTTTAATTCTTGACTTATATGACCAGCTAAATTAGTTCTTTATTTCTTGACTTATATGACCCAGCTAAATTAGTTCTTTAATTCTTGACTTATATGACCCAGCTAAATTTGTTCTTTAATTCTTGACTTATATGACCCAGCTAAATTTGTTCTTTAATTCTTGACTTATATGACCCAGCTAAATTTGTTCTTTAATTCTTGACTTATATGACCAGCTAAATTAGTTCTTTATTAAATTAAATACTAAAAGACAAAAAATATAGAAGCACCAAGATAGAACTATTTAATACTAATGTTAAAAACAGTCCTCATATATGGCTTGGAGACATGGATGCTAAATAATACAACTAAATAAACATTACATTTTTATACAATTGTTTTAGGAAAATTCTGAATATCAAATGGTATGATAAGATCAGAAATGAAGACATCCAGGAAAGAATAAAAGCAAGGATCATTTGAGCAATAGATTATGAATAGAACATGAAGATGGATTAGGCACACACTAAGAAAACTTTATGCCAGTATAGCAAGACAGGCACTGTCAAGGAACCCACAGAGAATGAGAAAGCCAAGAAGGCCTAGAAATACAAGAATACCAATGATACAGAGAAAGAAGAAGAAAAGACTAAAAACTAGTTAGTTGATAGATCCTACACATCGAACAACTCCATAAGTGCTTGGATAGGATCCCCTCCTCAGTATATGCCTCAATGTGTAGTGAATGGTAACTCACTTCTGTGAGGAAGAAAAAAAAAGAGGGGTGACTCAAAATCTATTGTGAATAACAATGAGATGGTTTTAAGGCCAACCAGTGTAGGATCAGTTTAATTTGGCTCCCTGTATAGAGCTCTTATCTGGCATCACTCTTTTGACATGATGTTCTTGCAGTATATTATTTTTCTTGCAGAAAAGGCTAAAAATATAAAAATCAAACAACAAAGAGAACAAAATGACTATAAATTTTAGATGTATGAATTATTTTGTTATTTTTCTATTTTACAAAATTTACCTTGAGGAAAACTTTTGTATTTCCCAACTGATAGTCTGCACCCTTAAGAACAACAGAACAAATCTTCAAGGAGGCAGCTTTACAGTTTTCCTTGTGTGAGGGTCCAATGCCATCGACCAACAGCCTGTATCTGTCAACAAACTTAGCAAACTCATGCCTGATAGGATATCCAGCCCGACGGATTCGGATAGTCTCCATCATCCCGGAGTAACGAAGCTGCTTGCAGCAAAGTTCCCTGTTGAACTCCTATTGCAAGGTTTAAAATGATTATATAAGGACTCAAAAAAATGCTGAAAGACTCAAAAGAAACAAAAATACTGAAAGACTCAAAAGAAACAAAACTGAAAGACTCAAAAAATGCTGATAGGTCTAACAAATTTCATGGATCACAAAGAAAATAGAATTTTTTTTTTTTTAAATTGTAACAAAAAATGTCAAATATTTCTTCCTCTAGTGCACCAGTAGCATAATGGTAAAGTGCTGACTTGATGTAGTGAGTGTGGGTTCAAAGCTAACATGACACTCTTCATGTGTTAACAATGACTACTTGTTGCTGTTATTCTTCTAATGCTCCCAGTGTCATCAGACTAAGAACAGAACTTACAGTACTTATCACCACACTCCCTTTTCAAGGCAAGTCTCTCAACATGGAAATTCATGCCTTTTGTCATTGCTTCATTAGTCAGTGTTCTTCTTAGTGTTTCTATAGGTCTGCCTCTATTTTTATTTTCTGCTGTTGTTTCTCCACTGAAGGGCTTGTTTTGGGATACTCTTATTGCTTCTTCTCAACATGTGGCCAACATATGCCTACCTTCCTTCCTTGATTAAAGATGTGATTCTTAGTTGCATGGCCATTTCTCTACTAGTTTTGAATTCATTCTATTGTTTAGCAAGTATTTTCCTGAGACATCTATTTTCAAATACATCTAATTTACTTTCTATTTCTTTTGTTGTTTTCCAGTTCTCAGATGTAAAGTAGGTGTGGATAATATACGGAGTGTAAATGAAGGTTCCCTCCACACCTTGATAGGTGTATGGGGAATATGGCGACCATATCTGTCCATGATTAACGACACATTGTTGGGTGATGTGGTCAGTATCATGCCAGGCCGCCTTTACTTCTCCTCAAAATCTCTGATACCCATTTTTAGAGGCTGGGTGAACCCTGGAGCCTTACTGGTCTAAAATAAAAAAAATCCACCACTTCTAAGAATCAAACCAGGACCCCTCTGATCAGGAAGTGAGCACACTAACCACTCAGCCACTAAGGCTTCATGCAGATTGTGCTTCAACTATTTGTAATTTATGACTTCCAATGAGACACTTACAAGTGGCCTCTTAAAATCATTTGGCTTGATACATCTGACAAAGAATGGCTGGCAGGCACTGAGTGTAGCCATAAGTTGCTCTAAAGACTTCTTGAACTGGGTGGCCAAGGTGGGTGACTTTTTCCTTGAACCCTGTAACAACAAGATATATTACTTTGAAAATATTGTATTTATTACAGAAACATTGTTAATATCATTAAACACATAATCTGATTCATCTTATTCATTTCCCCTTAGACTCTTTCAGGTGCGACCAGGTAGTCTATAGTTAAGATGTTAGCAACTGAACAGAAAGGTCCTAACAGGTGTTGGCAATGTTTGAATCCATGGATTGTTCTTGGCTTCACCTTATCTCGGTCTTTGGATAACCAAATCAAATGTCTAGTCCTCTTAGATAAAGAAGAACATGAGCTCATGTGTAAACAGAGTATGTACACGCTGCACATATTAAATAACCCCTTGGCAGTTAATAGAAATATAAGATAATAACCGAATAACAAAGCAAGCCCTCATGTGGAAAACAACAGGTAAGAGGAAAAGAGGCCAACCCAGAGAGACACTGAGAGGCAAGAGCAGAAGGAATCGACTCCCTCAATGAGATAGAGTTGCTTGCACAGAACAGAGACAAATGGCGAGATTTGATAAAAGATCCCTACAAGGATTGAAAAACTGCTAAAATAACAATTTAGATAAGAGAAAGAGTATTTGGGTCTATGCCTTATGGGTCGGCTATGGCTCAAATGGTCAACAGTTAATAAAAAAGAGTAGGCTAAATTTCACTGGGCAAAAATTTTTCACAAATAAAATTCTACCCAATTATCCTCTCTATTTTAAAGATCATCGGAGGTCATAATATAAATAATCTAAGGTATGCTGATGTTACAGTCTTAATCGCTAAGAGTGAAAATGAGTTACAAGAAATGTTGGACATTTTGGTGAAAGAAAGCAAAAATAAAGGACTCAGCCTTAATAGCAGAAAGACAGAAGTAATGGTAGCAACAAAGAAAAAGACATCACCTCAGTGCAAAATAAAGACAAGTGGAACAATATTAAAACAGGTAAATGAATTTAAATATTTGGGAACTTTGTTAACCTCAGACGGAAGATGTACAAAAGAGGTGAGATGAAGAATGGCTCAAGCAAAAGCAGCTTTCCAAAAAATGAGGAAGATATGAAGCGATCCATTTTTGACAATAGAAACAAGAAAAAGCGTTCTTAAATGTTATGTAGAGCCAGTCTTAACACATGGATGTGAATCATGGACAATAGGACAACAGACAAGAAAATCACTGGAGTTTGTAGAAATGTGGTTTTACAGAAGAATGTTGAGAGTACCATGGACAGCTAAGAAGAATAATGAAAACTTTCTGAAAGAGACCAAAGCAAAAAGAGAGCTAATTTCCAATATTAGGAAGAAACAATCATCATTTTTTGGCCATGTAATGAGAAGAGAACAGCTGAAATATATTGTAACAACTGGGAAACCTGAGGGACAAAGAGATAGAGGGAAGCAAAGATACCAGACAGCTTAAGAGAATGGCTTGGCAGGAGGTCAACAATAGAAATGATAAATAACTGTCGTGATCGAAAGTTGTGGAGAGACATGATCACCTACGAAAACAGGCTTGATACTTGATTATGACAATGATGATGGCAGCTCAAATGGTCAATAGTTAATAAAAAAGAGTAGGCTAAATTTTGCTGGGCAAAAATTTTTCACAAATAAAATTCTATCCAATTATCCTCTCTATTTAAAAGATTATAGCCCATGCAACAATGTTTATACACATGAGATTAATCCATCTAACTTTCACTAGCCTATGTCGGTTGTGTACCGTGCTGGGGATGATATCAGAATACTGTAGTAATGTAATGTACCCCCGTCACGCCAAGTGGCGTATAGGGAATATGGTGTTGGTGACCATAAATTTTACAGACCCTCGGCACATCATTTTTAAGGTAATGTGGTCGGTATTACGCTTGTGCCGCTTTACTTTCCCAGATAAAAATCCGGTTCCCATTAAAGGCTGGGTGAACCAGAAGCCGTCGGTTGGAATTGAACCCTACCAATTGTCCTTTGTAGTCTAGTTCACTAACCACTGAGCTATCGCGGCACCATATATCAGAATACTGTGGAGTTATCTAATGTTCAGTGAGGATGGTCTGGTGACTAAAAACTAAACTAAACATGTTGAGATCAAATATCTACCTCCTACTTCTTTAGTAACTTTGATCATAACCATGTAACATTGTTGTAGCTTCCTTGATGATGTCACTCAAAAATGACTTTGGGCCTGCCTTGAATTCTGCACCCTTCTCCTATTGTGTATAGGGCACAAGACATTCTCCAAATTACAAAACATTTCATTGGTTGTACTTGTATGTAGCCCAAGACTAATTATGTTGTCAGCTTTTTCTCTCATGGTCATCCTTTACAATTGTCTTCCATCTAGCCATTTTCCTCAAACAATGCATTTCTTTAGGGACTATCTTCTTCTTCTGATTTGTGAATGACCATGTTTTTCTTATTCAATTTTTCCAATTCTCTTCTTCTATCTATTTATTAAGAGCATCTAAATACATTATTATCTCACTAAATATTTCTAAAAACTATTTACAAACAACTGTTGTAATTTTTAACTTGTTTTTAGGAGTTCTAGGGGTTTCCTGTATGGGTGGAGAAAAAATTATATAACAACTTATACTGTGATACCCTAAATAGAAAACCTTGGATACCCTAGGTAGGAAAGCTTTTTATACCCTGGAAAACTTTTGATACCCTGGAAAACTTTTGGTACCCGAGGTAGGAAAACTTTTTATACCCTAGAAAACTTTTGGTACCCTAGGTAGGAAAACTTTTGATACCCTGGAAAACTTTTGATACCCTAGGTAGGAAAACTTTTGATACTCTAGGTAGGAAAACTTGTGATACTCTAGATAGGAAAACTTGATACACTCTGGAAAACTTCTGATACTCTAGATAGGAAAACTTGTGATACTCTAGGTAGGAAAACTTGTGATACTCTAGGTAGGAAAACTTCTGATACCCTAGGTAGAAAAACTTTTGATACCCTAGATAGGAAAACTTTTGATACTCTGGAAAACTTCTGATACCCTAGATAGGAAAACTTTTGATACTCTGGGAAACTTCTGATACCCTAGATAGGAAAACTTCTGATACCCTAGATAGGAAAACTTTTGATACTCTGGAAAACTTCTGATACCCTAGATAGGAAAACTTTTGATACTCTGGAAAACTTCTGATACCCTAGATAGGAAAACTTTTGATACTCAGGGTAGGAAAACTTGTGATACTCTGGAAAACTTGTGATACTCTAGATAGGAAAACTGGTGATACTCTAGATAGGAAAACTTGTGATATTGGAAAACTTGTGATACTCTAGATAGGAAAACTGGTGATACTCTAGATAGGAAAACTTGTGATATAGGAAAACTTGTGATACTCTAGATATAAAAAAAACCTTTAATACTCTTGATAGGAAAACTATTTATAGCCTATTATTATTCAAACTCATATTTATCTCAATAGTTCAGCTACAGGTTTTTTTAAAATGCATCTACCCACCCCACTCCACCCACAGATGTTCAACGTTTGTACTACAAGTCATACCATTGAGATTTCACTAGCAAACAACAATTTGAGGAATCTGTTCTTAGACGTCTGGATCATAGCAGTCAAGTCAGCACTGAATGTGTCTCGGTTTTTCTCCAAAAAGCCTAGGGATGTAAAAATAAAACATGCAGGTTACTATTCAACTCCATGAGAAGAAAGAATTCCTTACAAAGAAAGAATTCCTTACAAAGAAAGAATTCCACCTGAAGAAAAAATTCCATAAAAAGAAATGAATTCCATAAGAAGAAACAATTCCATAAGAAAAAAGAATTCCATAAAAAGAGAATTCCATAAAAAAGAAAGAATTCCATCAGAAGAAAGAATTCCGTAAGAAGAAAGAATTCGATAAGAAGAGAATTCCATAAAACAGAAAAAACTCCATAAGAAGAAAAAATTCCATAAGAAGAAAAAATTCCATAAGAAGAAATGAATTCCATAAGAAGAGAATTCGTAAAAAAGAAAGAATTTCATCAGAAGAAAGAATTCCATAAGAAAAAAGAATTCCATAAGAAGAGAATTCCATAAAAAAGAAAGAATTTCATAAGAAGAAATGAATTCCATATAAGAAATAATTCCTTAAGAAAAAAGAATTCCATAAGAAGAAAGAATCCCATGGTATAAAATAAATATAGGGGGAAAAAATTTTATAGAAAAACCCAGAGGGTACCATGAATCAAGATAAGGAGCAACAAAGATATTTTAAAATACTGAAAGATCTGGCTAGTGACAGAGATGGGTTGTGGAGCTGCGATGACAGCAATGTTCTGTGAGAGATCTTGCTAGTGACAGAGATGGGTTGTGGGGCCGCGATGACAGCAATGTTCTGTGAGAGATCTGGTTAGTGACAGAGATGGGTTGTGGAGCCACGATGACAGCAATGTTCTGTGAGAGATCTGGCTAGTGACAGAGATGGGTTGTGGAGCTGCGATGACAGCAATGTTCTGTGAGAGATCTGGCTAGTGACAGAGATGGGTTGTGGAGCTGCGATGACAGCAATGTTCTGTGAGAGATCTGGTTAGTGACAGAGATGGGTTGTGGAGCCGCGATGACAGCAATGTTCTGTGAGAGATCTTGCTAGTGACAGAGATGGGTTGTGGGGCCGCGATGACAGCAATGTTCTATGAGAGATCTGGCTAGTGACAGAGATGGGTTGTGGGGCCGCGATGACAGCAATGTTCTGTGAGCGATCTGGCTAGTGACAGAGATGGGTTGTGGAGCCGCGATGACAGCAATGTTCTGTGAGAGATCTGGTTAGTGACAGAGATGGGTTGTGGAGCCGCGATGACAGCAATGTTCTGTGAGAGATCTGGCTAGTGACAGAGATGGGTTGTGGAGCCGCGATGACAGCAATGTTCTGTGAGAGATCTGGCTAGTGACAGAGATGGGTTGTGGAGCCGCGATGACAGCAATGTTCTGTGAGAGATCTGGCTAGTGACAGAGATGGGTTGTGGAGCCGCGATGACAGCAATGTTCTGTGAGAGATCTGGCTAGTGACAAAGATGGGTTGTGGAGCCGCGATGACAGCAATGTTCTGTGAGAGATCTGGCTAGTGACAGAGATGGGTTGTGGAGCCGCGATGACAGCAATGTTCTGTGAGAGATCTGGCTAGTGACAGAGATGGGTTGTGGAGCCGCGATGACAGCAATGTTCTGTGAGAGATCTGGTTAGTGACAGAGATGGGTTGTGGAGCCGCGATGACAGCAATGTTCTGTGAGAGATCTGGTTAGTGACAAGATGGGTTGTGGAGCCGCGATGACAGCAATGTTCTGTAAGAGATCTGGTTAGTGACAGAGATGGGTTGTGGAGCCACGATGACAGCAATGTTCTGTGAGAGATCTTGCTAGTGACAGAGATGGGTTGTGGGGCCGTGATGACAGCAATGTTCTGTGAGAGATCTGGTTAGTGACAGAGATGGGTTGTGGAGCCACGATGACAGCAATGTTCTGTGAGAGATCTGGCTAGTGACAGAGATGGGTTGTGGAGCCGCGATGACAGCAATGTTCTGTGAGAGATCTGGCTAGTGACAGAGATGGGTTGTGGAGCCGCGATGACAGCAATGTTCTGTGAGAGATCTTGCTAGTGACAGAGATGGGTTGTGGGGCCACGATGACAGCAATGTTCTGTGAGAGATCTTGCTAGTGACAGAGATGGGTTGTGGAGCCACGATGACAGCAATGTTCTGTGAGAGATCTTGCTAGTGACAGAGATGGGTTGTGGGGCCGCGATGACAGCAATGTTCTGTGAGAGATCTGGCTAGTGACAGAGATGGGTTGTGGGGCGATGACAGCAATGTTCTGTGAGAGATCTGGCTAGTGACAGAGATGGGTTGTGGGGCCGCGATGACAGCAATGTTCTGTGAGAGATCTGGCTAGTGACAGAGATGGGTTGTGGGGCCGTGATGACAGCAATGTTCTGTGAGAGATCTGGTTAGTGACAGAGATGGGTTGTGGGGCCATGATGACAGCAATGTTCTGTGAGAGATCTGGCTAGTGACAGAGATGGGTTGTGGAGCCGCGATGACAGCAATGTTCTGTGAGAGATCTGGCTAGTGACAGAGATGGGTTGTGGAGCCGCGATGACAGCAATGTTCTGTGAGAGATCTGGCTAGTGACAGAGATGGGTTGTGGGGCCGCGATGACAGCAATGTTCTGTGAGAGATCTGGCTAGTGTTAGAGATGGGTTGTGGGGCCGTGATGACAGCAATGTTCTGTGAGAGATCTGGCTAGTGACAGAGATGGGTTGTGGGGCCGTGATGACAGCAATGTTCTGTGAGAGATCTGGCTAGTGACAGAGATGGGTTGTGGGGCCGCGATGACAGCAATGTTCTGTGAGAGATCTGGCTAGTGACAGAGATGGGTTGTGGGGCCGCGATGACAGCAATGTTCTGTGAGAGATCTGGCTAGTGACAGAGATGGGTTGTGGGGCCGTGATGACAGCAATGTTCTGTGAGAGATCTGGTTAGTGACAGAGATGGGTTGTGGGGCCATGATGACAGCAATGTTCTGTGAGAGATCTGGCTAGTGACAGAGATGGGTTGTGGAGCCGCGATGACAGCAATGTTCTGTGAGAGATCTGGCTAGTGACAGAGATGGGTTGTGGAGCCGCGATGACAGCAATGTTCTGTGAGAGATCTGGCTAGTGACAGAGATGGGTTGTGGGGCCGCGATGACAGCAATGTTCTGTGAGAGATCTGGCTAGTGACAGAGATGGGTTGTGGAGCCGCGATGACAGCAATGTTCTGTGAGAGATCTGGCTAGTGACAGAGATGGGTTGTGGAGCCGCGATGACAGCAATGTTCTGTGAGAGATCTGGCTAGTGACAGAGATGGGTTGTGGAGCCGCGATGACAGCAATGTTCTGTGAGAGATCTGGCTAGTGACAGAGATGGGTTGTGGAGCCGCGATGACAGCAATGTTCTGTGAGAGATCTGGCTAGTGACAGAGATGGGTTGTGGAGCCGCGATGACAGCAATGTTCTGTGAGAGATCTGGCTAGTGACAGAGATGGGTTGTGGAGCCGCGATGACAGCAATGTTCTGTGAGAGATCTGGCTAGTGACAGAGATGGGTTGTGGGGCCGTGATGACAGCAATATTCTGTGAGAGATCTGGCTAGTGACAGAGATGGGCTGTGGAGCCACGATGACAGCAATGTTCTGTGAGAGATCTGGCTAGTGACAGAGATGGGTTGTGGAGCCACGATGACAGCAATGTTCTGTGAGAGATCTGGCTAGTGACAGAGATGGGTTGTGGGACCGTGATGATAGCAATGTTCTGTGAGCGATCTGGCTAGTGACAGAGATGGGTTGTGGAGCCACGATGACAGCAATGTTCTGTGAGAGATCTGGCTAGTGACAGAGATGGGTTGTGGAGCCACGATGATAGCAATGTTCTGTGAGAGATCTGGCTAGTGACAGAGATGGGTTGTGGAGCCACGATGACAGCAATGTTCTGTGAGAGATCTGGCTAGTGACAGAGATGGGCTGTGGAGCCACGATGACAGCAATGTTCTGTGAGAGATCTGGCTAGTGACAGAGATGGGTTGTGGGTCTGCGATGACAGCAATGTTCTGTGAGAGATCTGTTTAGTGACAGAGATGGGCTGTGGAGCCACGATGACAGCAATGTTCTGTGAGAGATCTGGCTAGTGACAGAGATGGGTTGTGGAGCCACGATGACAGCAATGTTCTGTGAGAGATCTGGCTAGTGACAGAGATGGGCTGTGGAGCCACGATGACAGCAATGTTCTGTGAGAGATCTGGCTAGTGACAGAGATGGGCTGTGGAGCCGTGATGACAGCAATGTTCTGTGAGAGATCTGACTAGTGACAGAGATGGGCTGTGGGTCTGCGATGACAGCAATATTCTGTGAGAGATCTGGCTAGTGACAGAGATGGGCTGTGGGTCTGCGATGACAGCAATATTCTGTGAGAGATCTGACTAGTGACAGAGATGGGCTGTGGGTCTGTGATCACAGCAATATTCTATGAGAGATCTTGCTAGTGACAGAGATGGGCTGTGGGGCCGTGATGACAGCAATGTACTGTGAGAGATCTGGCTAGTGACAGAGATGGGCTGTGGGTCTGTGATCACAGCAATATTCTATGAGAGATCTTGCTAGTGACAGAGATGGGCTGTGGGGCCGTGATGACAGCAATGTTCTGTGAGAGATCTGACTAGTGACAGAGATGGGCTGTGGGTCTGCGATGACAGCAATATTCTGTGAGAGATCTGACTAGTGACAGAGATGGGCTGTGGGTCTGCGATGACAGCAATATTCTGTGAGAGATCTGACTAGTGACAGAGATGGGCTGTGGGTCTGTGATCACAGCAATATTCTATGAGAGATCTTGCTAGTGACAGAGATGGGCTGTGGGGCCGTGATGACAGCAATGTACTGTGAGAGATCTGGCTAGTGACAGAGATGGGCTGTGGGTCTGTGATCACAGCAATATTCTATGAGAGATCTTGCTAGTGACAGAGATGGGCTGTGGGGCCGTGATGACAGCAATGTTCTGTGAGAGATCTGGCTAGTGACAGAGATGGGTTGTGGGGCCGCGATGACAGCAATGTTCTGCAGAGGACATGAGATCTGATGGTGGAAAAAAATCATCACAAAATTGTAAGTTGCAACTGTAAACCTTGATCTGTATTTTTATAAGTAAAACAATGAATGTTCCTTCACTTTGAGTGCTCTATGGCAACTGCGGGAGGATTCTCCAGGTCAGTTTCCCACTTCTCATCTCTGTTTTCACTGTCATGTTGTTCTTGATTAGCTTCTTTATTTACTTTATACAAAGACCACTGCATTGCAGTTCTTGTGATTGTTTCTGCATCTCTTTTGAGTATGTTACCTATCAAGTTCCAGTACCTTCCATTTTGTAAGGTTTTCCAATCATTTGCAAGGATTTTTCTTAAAATGGTCTTTTAAGCCAAAAATGGTCTTTTAAGCTGGAAAAACCAGACATTTGATGCAACTTTCTGTACATATTTTTATTAAAGTTAATCTACACTGAAGATTTTACGAAAATAAAATGAATGCAGATCTGCAATAACAGCTCTACTAATAAATCTGCTAGGCAACCAAATTGTATCAAAACTACATTTGAAACAGGGTTACAGATACTGAGGCCAAGCAGTGCATGGTTACATGGATGGGGGTGGTGTCATTCACTGTCTTTGTTGAAGAGAAAGTCATTTCCACTTTCATCTTCAGATGGCAAATGCTGTCTAATATAACCTGGAAGACTTTAGTCTGAGGTTGAACAAATCATGTCTTGCAAAAAACTAGGCAAAGCCACCAAGACAACAACAATTAGGCGGGCGTTGTTAAAAAGTAAATCTAATCATACTTACACAAAAGTGATTTTCACTTTCTTTTCTGGATGTCAATTGTGATCTAATATAACCTAGAAGACTTAGTCTGAGGTTGACCGGATAGTGCCTCGTTAAAAAGTAAATCTAATCATACTTACACAAAAGTGATTTTCACTTTCTTTTCTGGATGTCAATTGTGATCTAATATAACCTACAAGACTTAGTCTGAGGTTGACCGGATAGTGCCTCGTTAAAAAGTAAATCTAATCATACTTACACAAAAGTGATTTTCACTTTCTTTTCTGGATGTCAATTGTGATCTAATATAACCTACAAGACTTAGTCTGAGGTTGACCGGATTGTGCCTCGTTAAGAAGTAGACAAATTCACCACCAACATGTGACATGGAAACACATAACCAATAGAAGTGTAGTGTTCACTATAATTTGCATTTAAGGCAACTGTGGCCCAATATAATTTGGAAGATGAAGTTGATGAACAGATCATGTTATACCAGGAAGAAAGTAAAGGGAATTGACTGGTAAGGTTTTCTCCCATTTGTAAGACTTTTTTTTGGTCTGATTGAGAGTTATTGAGTTATTAGCAGATCATGTTGTTGTTATGGATCCAGTGACCTTTGAGCTGATGCCCTTCGGCCCAATGCCATGTAGTAGTAACTGCAGGTATTTTTAAGTTCTGCTGTGGTTCCGTACAGAGTGTTCCATTTGGAGGGTCTTTGAGGAAGTTGTGTTGTTCCGATGTCAGTGAGCTCTGGACATTGAAACAGGTGGTGTTCTACAGTTTCTTGTGGGTGATTACAGAGTGGACATACTGGGGTATGGTTTTATTGTATTCTATTAATGTGGTTATTCAGCATAACATGTCCTGTTCTCAGTCTGAAGATGGTGGTTTAGTCTCTTCTTGTTATGTTGTTGATGTTGTCTTGTGGATTTGGTCTTGCCATATATTTGAAAAGCTCTCTCCCTGTTTTCCCTAAGGCCCATCCATTCAACCACTCCTCTCTACTGTTGGAGTTTATGACTTGTTTGGCTGTGACTAGTGTGATGTATGTATGTATCTGTCTGGATCCTCTCTTAGCTAATGTATCTGCCTTACCATTTCCTTGTATGTTTTTGAGTGTCCCAGGATCCACTGCATTACCAATCTTATGTTATGTGTTTCAATGAGTTTGTCTGTATCTATGATAAGCTGTGTGAGTTCTGGTTTTTCTGGTATCCACATATATCTTCTGCTGTCCCATCTGGATAATGTATTAATATTCCATATCCAGCTTTTGAAGTAGCGTTAGTGGCTGCACCATCTGTGTATATATGTATCCAATCCTCTGGATAAGTATCTATTGTTTTCCTTACTGATAGTGTTATTGATACCGGGTCTGCCCATTTATCTGTTCTGTCACATTATTTCTACATTTATTTCTGGATTTTTATAATTCGTACTTGGTGGCATTTCTTTGATGACTCTTGATGTTTGTAGTCGTTTTTCAGGTAGATGGAATTTCTTTTGTATATTTCTAACATGTTGTAATACTGACGTCTGCTTAATTCTTTGTTTTGGAGTCCATGTATCTACTAATTTTCTGTTAGGGTGGTCTTTCTCCAATCTTTTTTGTCTTTCATAGAGCACCATAGCAGCCTTGTTTCTCCTCAACTCTAAAGGTTCCACCTTGCAGTGGACTTCGCAGGCTGCACTGGAGTGGACCTCATTGCACCGCTGATGAGTCGTAATGCATTATTTTGTATCTTGTCCAGTGACATTTTAGTTGTTTTGCTGCATGTCACTAGGAGCGAGCTACCATAATTCAAAACAGAGCGAACATATCCCAGATAGAGATTCCTAAATGTTTCTTTGTCTGCTCCCCATAAGGTACTGGAAAGCCTTTTCATTAGTTGGAGTCTTTGTGTTGCCTTCTTAGTGAGATTCTCTAAGTGTTTCTTCAGGTTCAATTGTCGGTCTAGTTGTATTCCTAAATATGTAGGGTGTTCCTCTTTTTGTAGACTATTGTGTTGGAGATTGAGTTTGATGTTTGTCTTAGCTATTTTGTTACTTCTAGTAAATACTGTATATACTGTTTTCTGTATATTTATTTTTATTTTCCAGGTATTACAGTATTCTTCTAGGTGCCTCAGGTCTTTGTTTAGTTGTGCTTCAGCTGTTCTAATATTTTCATTCGTACTCCACATGACCAGATCATCCGCATAGAGAGCTTTTTTATTTATCAGGGTTTTGGTCAGGTCATTGATATATATCAAAAAAAGGGTACAACTGAGTGGTGATCCCTGTGGTAATCCTTCTTCTAGCACCTCTTTGTCTGAAATGGATTCATTTAATTTAGCTTGTATTGTTCTGCCAACTAGGAAATATTTGACCCATTTGTACAGTTTCCCATGTATTCCGGCATCTCTCATCTTCAATAAAAGCCCCTTACGCCAGACTCTTTCGTAAACCTGCTGCAGGTCTACTAGGATGGCTAGAGTATGTTGTCTCTTCTGAAATCCATCTTGGACCTGTTGTATTAACCTGAAGATTTGGTCTTCTATGTTATTGCCTGCCCTGAAACCAGCTTGTTCATTGCACAGGGTATTAGAGGTTTCCAGATACCAGTATAATCTGCTATTGACCATACTCTCAGCTATTTTACCTATGCATGATGTTAAGGATAGGGGATGATAGCTTCTGGGGTCATCTGGAGGCTTGTTCTTTTTTGAGCAATGGCACTATATAGGCATTTCTCCATGTCTTGGGAATTTCACTTTCTTTCCATAACTTGTTGATCAGTCTGAGTAATGTTTCTTTACCTGACTTGCCGAGATGCTTTATCATCTCATTGTGTACCTTGTCAGGCCCTGGGGATTTTCTACATTTTAATTTTCTTAATGCCTTTCCTAGTTCCCTCATGTTAAAATCTTCTTCAAATATTGCAACATTTGTTGTTGGGGCTCTTTCAATTAATTTTAAATTACGCAGATGGATTTTATCGCTATCTGTAAGTTTGCTCACTCTGTTGACTGAAGCAAAGTAACTATTAAATTTTTTAACTATTTTTTTTTAGAGCTGATGATTTCATTATTAAATTTGATTGGTTTAGGGTTTGGTTCTCTGTTATCACCAGACAAATGTTGCATAAGTCTCCATGCTTTATTTCCTTCATGTCGCAGATCGAGTTTATTGCATGTTTCTTGCCATTTCTCTTTCTTTGCTTTTTAGTAACTAGTTTGACCTTAGCACTAGCTTTGTTATGGCTTATTTTATTATTTAGAGTTGGGTTCTGCTCAAGTATTGTTCTGGCTTTCTTTCTTTCTGATACTGCTGTCTCCAGTTCTGTGTTCCAAAATGGTCGATATTGTGTTCTACATCCTTTAGGTATAATTTGTTCTGCAATGTTGAGTATTATTTGTGTGAACATCTCGTTTAATTTTTCCACGCTGTTGTCTGTCAGATTGTTCAGGAGTTGGTCGGATTTTTCTTGATATAGCTTCCAGTCAGCTTTCTTGAAATTCCATCTTGTTCTCTGTTACCACCTTCGCTCTTCCTTCTAGGTGTTTGGCAAAACAACAAACTGATAATTAAAACACAGGCTGCAGTTTACAATGCCCACATTATTAGCATCCTCCTGTATGGCAGCGAGTCTTGGACAACTTAAGCAAAGCCGGAGAGAAGGCTAAATGCATTCCATATGCGATGTCTGTGCTATATTCAAATTATATTTCCAACATTTGGCATCACCTGGAAGGACAAAGTGACAAATGTCAAGGTCCTCACTTGCACAGGCCTCCACAACAACTGCACGCTGCTCAAACAACATAGGTTATGCTGGCTTGGCCATGTACACCGTATGAATGATGGCTGCACACCAAAAGATATACTCTATGGACAACTGGCAGAAGGCAAAAGAACTAGGGGGCGCCCAAAATTGTGATTTGTAGACGTGTGTAAATGTGACATGAAGACTTTGAACATAAACCCTGCAGCCTGAGAGGAAATAACTGCAAATCACAATCTTTGGAAACACTCTACAGCTCCAACTCAAATAAGAAGCAGACAGATTCATAGAAGAAGAGAATACACAGCAAAATAAAAGAAAACATAATATTTCTAAGGGCGCTGAAAAATCCATAGTCAACTGTGACTGACGGAGGCTACTACTACCCAACAGGGTGTCATGGGAGAAACAAAGCTCTAGTTCTCGCCTTTCTTGCAGCCTCAATCATTGCCAATTGATGTTGTTGTAGCATTTCTTTGATGTTGTCTGTCCATCTTACTCTGGGCCTGCCTTTTGCTCTTCTGACACCCTCAATCATTGCCAATTGATGTTGTTGTAGCATTTCTTTGATGTTGTCTGTCCATCTTACTCTGGGCCTGCCTCTTGCTCTTCTGACAGCCTCAATCATTGCCAATTGATGTTGTTGTAGCATTTCTTTGATGTTGTCTGTCCATCTTACTCTGGGCCTGCCTCTTGCTCTTCTAACAGCCTCAACCTTTGCCAATTGATGTTGTTGTAGCATTTCTTTGATGTTGTCTGTCCATCTTACTCTGGGCCTGCCTCTTGCTCTTCTGACAGCCTCAATCATTGCCAATTGATGTTGTTGTAGCATTTCTTTGATGTTGTCTGTCCATCTTACTCTGGGCCTGCCTCTTGCTCTTCTAACAGCCTCAACCTTTGCCAATTGATGTTGTTGTAGCATTTCTTTGATGTTGTCTGTCCATCTTACTCTGGGCCTGCCTCTTGCTCTTTACCTTTATACCAAAACCAATGAGCCCTTACCTCTACAATCATAAAAGACAATTCCAGCAAAGTGGTTTATTCCAAACATCTGACTGACATTTGACTTAGACTTCAGATAGTTTGGGTGTTTAGTATGGTAGTGGTGCAGCTTATCCAATAGGCTCTCATCTGTACCCTGTCAAAAGAAACATGTGATAACATTATTTATATATTAGCCAATCATTTCCGGAAAAGAATAATGTGACCAGAAAATGACAACTATCAGTACATCTCTTCTAAGCTTAAGTGATACCTGCCACAATTGATTTCTTCTAGGCTTACAACATGGTAGAAGAAACAAATAGCGAGGTCAAGTACTTGGTGGTGATGATGATCAAAATACATTAAACTATAAAAAAAAAAAATAGTAAAGAACCCCCATCATGCCAAGTGGCGTATAGGGAATATGGTGTTAGTGACCATAGATTTTACAGACCTTCAGCACATGATTTTTGGGGTAATGTGGTCGGTATTATGCCCGTGCCACTTTACTTTCCCAGAAAAAATCCGGTACCCATTTAAGGGTGGGTGAACCTGGAAGCCGCCGGTTGGGATCGAACCCTATATGACTCTTGTCCTTTGTAGTCCAGTTCACATTAAACTATACTTACATCTAATTGGATTTAATCTCAAGTTTAATTTATTTGGAAAATATATTAAATCTACACATAGACAGATCCCACCATTTTTAGATCTGTGTTGTTTTCTGACTTGGAGTTATGTGTTTAATTTGTATAGTTCGTTTCTTATACCTGATGAAGGTTTTTGCCGCAAACATTGTAGTCTATCTTGTCTTTCTATTAGTTTAGCTGCTCCATACCATTTTGTGTTTATTCTATAAATTTATATTGCAGATGTATACAAAAATATTACAAAAGGTATAAGTCCCATAGCAATTGCCACTGGGTAATGAAGTGTTAGTGACATTAATGTTCTAAGCCTCAACTTCACTCATGAGGTGGAGTGGCCAACCTTTCAGCCTAAATCTCTAGTACCCATTTAAAGAAGCTGAGTAAGCCTAAAAGTCAATTAAGTTAAAAAAAAAATGTTTTCTTTAACTAGCATTTGAACCCCAAACCTTCAAGCTGGCAACAAGTGTATTATCCACAATGCCACCCGACTCAAAAAAGAAAAAAATATTTTTTACAGCATTTTCCCATTACTTGAGCCTGCTTCTGGAACTTATAGAGCCAGAGAATAAAGGCTGCTTATCCAGTCCAGTCTAGCTCAGTGGTTAGTGAACTGGACTACAAAGGACAAGAGCCATCCCAATCGACGGCTTCCAGTTCACCCAGCCTTTAATGGGTACCGGATTTTTTCTGGGAAAGTAAAGTGGCACGGGCATAATACCGACCACATTAAATTACCCCAAAAATCATATGTCGAAGGTCTGTAAAATGTATGGTCACTAACACCATATTCCCTATACGCCACTTGGCGTGACGGGGTACTTTACTTTTTTTTTTTTTTTTTACACCATATTCCCCATACGCCACTTGGCATGACAGGGTACTTTATTTTTACTTTTTATCCAGTGCAGTCGCTGTGGTGTGTTTGGGCCTGAGTTTTTATTTCACCTCGATAGAGAAAAAAACATTTGACCGTACCAAGATTTGAACTTGCATTCTACTGGTTTGGAGCCCGACAAGTTATCAATTTAGCCACTTGTTGTCCCCGAGCTTGCTTTGAGAAAAAAAAAAAGGAAGTAAGAAAAAGCAAAAGAGATGAAGACATACCTTTGGAAACATACTCTCATCATCTATTAGAGCCAGCACATTCATTGGCTTGGTAGCAATCAGATCTAGCGAGTCCTGATTGTCCACAAACTCAATGTGATGCCAGTTTATTGCCTCAAGGTTGTATTCAGCCTGCTCTAGCTTGAAGATGTGCCTCACAAAGAACTGCTGGAGGTTTTCGTTGGCGTAGTTGATGCAAAGCTGCTCAAAGCTACAGATGATAACAATAAAAACAAAGCTGCTCAAAGCTACAGATGATAAAAATAAAAACAATGTGTTCATTTCTAGTGTTTATTCTTCTTCTCATCAGCATCACACAAACAATCAGTGCCTGCCATGCCTAAACTCTCTATCTTTACAAAGACTGAACATAAATAAAAGTCCATGAATTTTAAAAATGTATGAGAGAGGTGTTTCAATTAAGGAAAGCTCAAGGAGGTGTCAAAGCAGGGTTGGCAATCCATCACTGACCAAGACCCCACTTCACCTCCCAAATGGCCTTATTATTATTCTTTTTAGAGTTTACCTGTTAAGTGGCCGTAGAATCGATAGTTTATGGCATAGCCGAAATATCTATCCCTTTTGGTTCGACACATCTGTCTTTGACATGGATGAGTAGATTTATTTAACAATTTTTGCCCAGACAGCAGCGATTTTTACTCTTTTTTACTTTTAACTGCCAAGGGTTCTTTAACATACACGAGTGCACACAGAACCTTCTGGAATCACAGGTTCGATTTTTGCAAAATTCCCACCACTATCGGGTGATTCGAACCAAAGAATTTCATTTCAAGCGGCCAACATCTAACCTCTAGGCACCCAGACCTTGTCCTAAATGATCTCCCTGGTAACAGCCCGATTCATAACAGACCAGCTGACGAGGTGAGAATTATAGCAGTCACCATAGAGGTTGAGTTTCTTTACACAATATAGTATTGCAATATGTGCAGTTGGCAATAACCAAAAAAAATAGGAGAAATACCTCTACTAGATATACATTTTTACATATATCTGGGCAATAATATAGACAAAGAGGAAGGAACAGAAAATGATACCAAAATTAAAATATCAAAAGCAAGAGAGGCATTTGTTGCGCTGGGAAACTTGTGAAAGTCCAAAGAAATTAGGTTAAATACTAAAATAAAAATTTTCAACTCAAATGTTAAGTCAGTCTTATTATACGGCTGTGAAACATGGAGAACAACTAAAATGACAATCATGAAGTTACAGACTTTCATTAATGGATGCTTATGCAGAATAAAAGGATGGAAATGGGAGGACAAAATTACTAATATAGAATTATGGAAATGTACCAGTCAAATACCAGTGGATAAAGATGTACAGTGAAGACGATGACGCTGGATAGGACACACACTGCAGAAACCAACTGAGAGTATTACACAACAGGCCCATTTTTGGAATCCCCAGGGAAAAAGACAAAGAGGAAGACCAAGGAATACTTGGAGAAGACAGATAGAAGCAGAGATGAAGATGATGGGGAAAGACATGGAATGATCTTAAAATAATGACAAGAAACAGAATGGTTTGGAGAGTGTTTGTTAAAGACCTATGTTCCTGAGGGAGCTGAAAGGTAGAAGAAGAAGAATTCGTCTAGGTAGAGCTGTGGTTACTGTAGTGGACTACTGAGATCAAGAAGTCAGGTTCGATCCCAAACAAAGGTTTTAAAGTTCACACAGCCATAAATAGGTACCACATTTTTACTGAGAATGAGAGATGACACTAGTGTAATATTGACATTGCCCAAAAACATGTCAGTGGTTACAAAATATGGGCACTAACATATTCCCTTCATGTATGTATGATAACATTCTTCCTTTCTTCTTCTTGCTAGGACAGACAAGTTTCAAATTCTCCAGCATAACCCAGGAAATTAAACTGCAGCCCACCAAAACAATTCCTGGGGTCTAAGAGCCAGTGTTATGTATCAACACAGTGGCAGTGGATCATCATTCCAACAAAACAATAGTCAATCATGTCAATGATCAAGTGAATCTATGATAACATAAAACCCAAACATTTTTTGCACCAGAGAAGTAATTATGTAAATTATTTTAAAACAAATAATAAATAAAGAAGATAAAGATAAAGATAAAAGGGGACTGGTTGGTCTCCAGGCAAGACGCCAGCCTCAAGACACAGAGGTTGTGGGTTCAAATCCCAGCTGCACCAGTTGGGATATTTATTTATGATTTCTCTCTGCAGCAACCACCCCTGGTCTCAGCAGTGAGGCCCAGCTTGAGACATCAATTACTCATAGACGGAAAAAATATGAGTACCGCTGCCTGTGCTGTGAGGGACCCCTGTGCACATGGCTGCCTGGGAAAAATGAATTAACACGCAAAATTCAGTTTCTAGTCTCTAGGGACTTCGTCAGAGGTAAAAGCTGGTGAACGCAAAAAAGAAAATTAAAATTTTTTTTTTAATAAAGATAAAATAAAGAAGATAAAGAATAAATATAGAAGATAAAGAAGTTAAATAAAATATAAAGAAGATAAAGAAAAAATAAGGAAGATAAAGATAAAATAAAGAAGACAGAGATATAAAAAGGAAGAACAATATAATAAAAAGTTAAAATAACTTCTACTAACCTGTTGTGACCAAAGTTCTCAAATCCAAAGATGTCCAGGACACCAATTGACTTTCTGTAATGGTTCCCTTTAGGTTTAAATATCGCTGTGTTAATCTTCTCAACAATCCACATAAACATATGCCCATAGATTCCCTTTACAAAGGCATCACGAACATCCAGTGACTGCTCCCTATTCATTGGGTAATTCACTTTTTCCCCTCTTGTGATGAGTGTTCTTGTGGTCAAAGCATTGACAAGTGCTTGGGAGTTCATCTAGTCAATGATTTAAATATAAAATGTATTCACCTTATGTTGTGATAAACAATCTTATCTATAATCAAGAGAAACTGAAAGATCATAATCTTAAAGATGTTGCTTGGTTATTTGGTTATGGAAGGCCCCGGTATCACTGCAAATGAATTAGAATCCATAATTGCACAACCGCCCGTACCAGCGTAATCATCCGAATTAATATCTCATCTCCCAAACAAAGAAAGGTAACTGTAGTCCCCATCATAGCTCCCTAAAGATGTCTTTCAAGCAATCCTTTTCTTTTCAGCTCCCTATGGAGCACAGATCTTCAACAAGCACTTTCTAAGCCATTCTCTTGACATTATTCCATTTCTTCCCCATCATATTCATCTCTGCTTCCATCTATCTTCTCCAAATATATTTTGGTCTTCCTCTTTCTCTCCTCAGCTGGGGACTATAAAAAAGGACTTGTTATGTAATACTCTCAGTAAAAAGATAGAATTAGAAAATATCCTGCATGAAGAACAAGTAAGCATATGCTGTTTGCAGGAAACCCATCTAAACAACGACATAGCCTTGAAGATTAGGGGATACCAGTGCTACCGATCTGACAGGAAAAACAGACAAAAGGGCGGAATACTGACTCTTGTAAGGAACAACATTAATGCATGTCAGATTGAAGTGTATATGGATGGGGCGGAATATCAAATACTGCACCTCAGGACAGGAAATACAGACTTCCATCTACTAAACTACTACTGTCCGAGTGACCGCCCACTAGCACTAGACACAATTACATTAAAAGAAAGAATAATTGTATGTGGAGACTTTAACAGCCATTCACAGAGCTGGGGCTATGAAGATATGGACAAGAGAGGTGAAGAACTTGAAAATTGGCAGGATGACAATGGGCTTATACTATTAAACCAGGCAACAGATCCACCAACATTCTATTCCAGATCATGGCATACCACATCTACACCAGACCTTGCTTTCCATTCACCAGACCTGGATTGGAATATCACACGTATTGTTGGGAAACAACTTGGAGGCAGCGACCACCGACCTGTCTTTTTAGTGGTGCAAAATGAGGCCGTCAGGGAGAGCAGCACTCTCTCCAGATGGAATTACAAAAAGGCAGACTGGAAAATGTATCAACATTACACCAGTGTACTGACTAAAGATCTAAATACAGACAGAGACATCAACAAAATAGTTGATGAATTCAGTAGACTAATAATACAAGCTGCCAGTGAAACAATACCCAGAGGGGCACGGAAACACTACAAACCATACTGGAATAGTGAACTAGAGCAACTGCACAATGACATGGAAACATCTCGAAAACAAGCAGAAAATAACCCCTGCCAGGAACACCACAATAACTATCAGCATGCTAAAGCCAAATTTCAATGGGCTAAACTACAAGCCAGACGGAGAAGTTGGAAAGAGAAAACAGAGTACATGAATCTAGAACGAGACACAAGAAAAGTGTGGAAGCTTGTAAAACAGCTGAATGATGAGGGTACAGAAGGGAACACAAAAATTACACTGAAGAAGGATGGAAACATTCTAACAGGTAAACATGCAGCAAATCACTTTGCAGACTCCTTTGCAAATGACAACAATATTGAAATTAGCCTAGAGAAACGTCAAGAGACCCGTCTAAAACAACAAAATGCAAGACAAGAAGAGACTGCACATGAAGTCATGGAAATACCCATTACACAAAGAGAGCTAGAGCTGGCAATATCCAAATTAAAAATGAAAAAGTCACCAGGTAGTGATGGAGTGTCTAATGAAATGATTAAGAACTTGGGAACTGCAGCTAAAGCAAAACTACTGCAGATCTACAACATTTGCTGGATCACAGGTAAAGTGCCACAGGCATGGAGAGAAGCAATTATGATACCATTACTAAAGCCAGGAAAAGATGGTTCAATGACATCCAGCTATAGACCAATCAGCCTTACAAGCTGTTTGTGTAAAACAATGGAACGTATAATCAATCTCAGACTGCAGTGGTACCTGGAAAGTGAAAATCTCCTTGTCCCACAACAAGCAGGCTTTAGACAGTGTTACTCTACCGAAGATCAGGCAACCTATCTTTCCCAGGAAATTGAGGATGCGTTTCAAGAAAAGAAACTGGTACTAGCAGCATGGATAGACCTAAAGAAAGCATTTGATAAGGTATGGAAGGAAGGGCTTTTGAAGAAACTGAGAAATTATGGAGTAAATGGCAGGATGTACAAATGGGTCAAAGCATACCTGCATAACAGGAGAGCCAGAGTGCAACTGGATGGTCTTAAGAGTAAGAAGGTCTTACTGCGCCAGGGCGTTCCACAGGGAGGGGTACTATCTCCAACACTTTTTCTGATCTACATCAATGACCTAGTTACTGAACTACCACATGGTATCAAAGTGGCAATGTATGCAGATGACTTGGTAATGTGGTGCACAGAGGAGTATGCAACAGTGGCCTCCAAATTGTTACAAAGAGCTATGAATGCACTGAATTCATGGACAAATAGATGGTGTATCAGCATCAATACAGACAAATGCAGTACTACACTTTTCACTCTTTCCCCAAAACAAAAAGCAGGAGCCATCTATATAAACAATGAGCCTGTGAAAGAAGACATACAGGCTACGTATCTCGGAGTTACATTTGATAACAAACTATCTTGGAAACAGCAGATAAATAAGGCAACCCAAAAAGCAAGGAGAAAATTGGCTATTCTAAGAAAGCTGTGTGGAACTACGTGGGGTGCGAGTGGGAAAATACTCAGTAAAGTTTACCAACAGAGTATACGCCCACATTTAGAATATGGATCATCTGCATGGTGTTCAGCATCAAACACCACACTTCAAGAACTGGATAAAGTACAAAACCAGGCACTTAGGGTCATCACAGGAGCAATGAAATCAACACCAATATTAGAGATGGAGAAATTGTGGAGGATACCAGCACTGAGAGAACGGAGGGACACAAAGGTGCTGATACAGGCAGAAAAATTTGCTTGCATGCCGAGACATCCAATGAAGGACCGATTCCAAAATCTTGCATTGGGACGACTTAAGAGAAGCAGTTTTATCCACCAAGCCAAGCGTATTAGTAGACAAACACCAGACATGCCAAGAGCTGTTAACCCCCTACTGCCCATACCAGAACAGACTCCCTGGACAGAGGAATCTGGATTATCAGTTCAAATACGGACAGAAGTGAAAGGAATAGTTGATAAAGAGGAACAGAATAGTCTACAGCGAAAAACAATAACTCTCAGTTTCCTGGATGAAGAATACCCACAAGACCTATGGATTCGTGTGTATACAGATGGATCAGCACAGAATGCAGTAAAAAATGGGGGAGCAGGTGCATATATAGAATACCCAAATAACACTAGGGATATGAATAAAATAGCAACAGGGAAATATTGTCACAATTATGATGCAGAAATACAAGCAATAAAGTTAGCAATAGAAAAACTGCTGAACATTAATCTTAGCCCGCAGCCTGTAGTGTTTTTGACAGATGCAAGATCAGTACTCCAGGCACTACAATCCAGAAAATTACCACATCTGCAGACCTTATTGACTGAACTCTGCAAGCACCACAGGGTTGCCCTGCAGTGGATCCCATCTCACTGTGGAATACCAGGAAATGAGAAAGCAGATCAGTTGGCAAAGGAAGGTTCAACAGGCACACAACTAGATACACCTGTTACATACCATCATAAGAAACAGATAATCAAATCAATCAGAGGACCACAAGCCCCAAATCAGGATGCCTTTTATAATATGAATAGATATGAACAAGTTATCATTATACGTCTCAGAACAGGACACAATCGACTCCATAGTCACATGTATACAAAATTCAAGATCGGCACCTCAACTACTTGTACATGTGGACAGGCGCCCCAGACTGCTGAACACATACTTCAAGACTGCACTGAATATAGTAGACTGAGGAAAATCCATTGGCCCATAGATACAACACTACAGACAAAACTATATGGGCCACTGCAAGAATTACAAAAGACAGTAACATTTATACAGGAAACGACATTGCAGATATAGACAATGCTTCAGGCGAACGAAAGATAGATAGATAGATAGATAGATAGTAATACTCTCAGTTTACTTCCAGTGTGTGTCCTATCCAGCCCCATCGTTGTTGTCATTTCTCTTTGTTCACTGGTATTTGGCTGCTACTTTAAAATCAATAATAGTAAGAAAATGTACACCTCCAACCATATTTAAAAATGGTAATATGGATGTTGAATCATTGACCATGGTATTCAACTCAGCTATAACAGACACAAGGTCAACAACAGAAATGATAAATAACTGTCGAGATCAAATGTTGTGTAGATTCATGATCATCTACGCCAGCAGGCATGGTAATTGATGATGATGGTAACAGATGCAGCCAATGAAATACCAAAAGATAAAACCATGTATCACTGTGGACATTATCAAACTCTGTGATGTAATAAGAAAACTAGAATATGGGAAAAACACACCAGAAAGAAACAAGAAACACAGAGAAATAAAACACAACATTCAATGTAGGATGAAAAAAAGCAAGGGAAAACTGTATAGAGCAAAAATATAAAGAAGTAGAGGATAATTTAAGCAAAAATAATAGTTAAGCACAAAATGAAATGGTTTGATAACATATTTAATCATCTTCCCTAGCAAAGACCATTTTATAAGGAACTGTGAAAGGGGGGGAGCAGGAGAGACAGGCAGAAAAAAAGATTGGAAGGTAACATTTAAAAAATGGACAGGCCTTGACTCCTATTTTTTTTTATTTTCTTTTTTCTGTGACTAGGGCAATTTCCTCAGTCATCAGTAGGCATCAAACAACCATTTGTCACTTGGGAAACACAGCGAAAAAGGCTATGAGATAGCTGAACATACTGACAGACTTACAGTGACCATATCGATAGACATGATAGACACTGTAACATGTCCAGTCCATGAGGTGAAACTCAAGTCATAAATCAACCTGAGCCAGGAATTTCGAGTCCCCATGTTTTGCCGAGTGTGAATACATGGGAGTGTGTCAAAAGTTCAGAGAAATTACTATTTTTAGAGCACCTAATGTTACATTTAAGTGGTAGTAATTTTTACTATAGCATCGTAACTGGGAGTGTTACAGATAGGTACCGTAATCTAGGGTTAACAATAAAGTTAAGGTATTAGTCTGAAGAGAATAGATAAAACAGCTGGTTTATTACATTTAAAAGTTGCCAAAACTAAGTTTGCCTTTGAAAACAAATGTCTTAATAGGATCTCAAACATAAGCTGGAAAGAATACATTTCAAACAAATTGATAAAAAATGAATCTAAATAGGAATATGTGTCGAGCTTTATTAGAAGTGACAAAATATACATGGAAAACAAACCAGTAGAAGAGATCGATCACTTTATCTATCTTGGAAGTCACATTGATCGAGAAGGGGATACGAGCAAAGAAATTAGAATCAGACTGGCTAAAGCAGCAATGTCTTTCAGAAGCCTTGAAAAGTTGTGGAAATCAAAACTCATTAGCACAAACACAAAACTTAGGCTATTCAAATCAAATGTACTATCAACCCTTACGTATGCGTCTGAAAGCTGGAAAACAACAAGAGATATAGAAACAAAGTTGAACGCATTCGAAAATAAATGTCTAAGGAAAATACTTGGTATAGAATGGAACGAATTCAAAACAAACGAGGAAATTAGAGAAATCGCCAATCAACCACTAATATCTTCAGTAATAAAGAAAAGACGATGGTCATACGTTGGACATGTGATGAGAAGAGATAATAATCGAATAGCAAAGCAAGCCCTCATATGGGAAACAACAGGTAAAAGAAAAAGAGGAAGACCCAGGGAGACACTGAGAAGAACATTGATGAGAGAGGCAAGAGCAGCAGGAATCGGCTCCCTCAATGAGATAGAACTGCTTGCACAGAACAGAGACAGATGGCGAGATTTAATAAAATATCTTTAAAAGAAAACTGCTAGAACAAAAATTCATATAGGAGAAGGTGTATCTTGGTCTACGCCCTATGGGCCGGTTACGGCTCGAAAGGTCAATAGATAGATATATTTATTAGAAGGCATTGGAAATACATTGGTCATATGCTAAGAATAATGAAGAAAGACTTCCCAATCCCACATTCATGTGAGAACCATCAGGCAAAAGAAAACAAGCCTTCTTTTTTGGCGTGCAACTTTCTGTAAAAACAAGGCATTTTGCCTTCTGTACATGCACTGTCTTAGTCCATTGTCTTCTGTACATTTACTGTATTGCCTTCAGTACAAGCACTGTCTGAGTCCATTGTCTTCTGTACATGTACTATCTGAGTCCATTGTCTTCTGTACATGTACTATCTGAGTCCATTGTCTTCAGTACATGTACTGACTGAGTCCATTGTCTTCAGTACATGTACTGAGTCCATTGTCTTCTGTACATGTACTGTCTGGGTCCATTGTCTTCTGTACATGTACTATCTGAGTCCATTGCCTTCAGTACATGTACTGTCTGGGTCCATTGCCTTCTGTGCATGTACTGTCCGAGTCCATTGCCTTCAGTACATGCAGTCAGATTCTATTGCCTTCTGTGCATGCACTGTCTAAGTCCATTGCCTTATGTACAAATATACTATCTGATTCTACTGTTGCCTGTCTGTAGTGAAAAGATTGTTGTTTGTCCCCCTTCTGGGTAGAAAAGATAATTAATAAGATCACAATTAAATATGAAGACAGTAAGTCAAGAAAATAATGTAAACATTTAAAGTAGGATAACAGGTCAGTCATTACCAAATTATTCTTACCTCCAGCTGTCTGGCTGCCTTGTTGATGTAAGAGACATCTTGGATTTCTGATGCTTCAAGGTGATCCACTTCTATATCTGAGAAGTGTTTATTTTTAGTACATTATTTATTATACAACTTGACTTAGTTTTATTTCAAATTGTTAATTATCATTATCTTTAACCCTAGGTTACTATTTCATAGTAAAAATTCATTATCATCAAGTACTAGGCCTGCTGACATAGGTGATCATGTCTCTCCACAATTTTCGATCTTGACAGTTATCTATCATTTATGTTGTTGACCTTCTGCCAAGCCATTCTCTTAAGCTGTCTGGTATCTCTTCATCCCTCAATTTTCCCAGTTGTTACAATATATTCCAATGTTCCCTTCTCATTACATGGCCAAAAAATGATGATTGTTTCCTAATATTGGAAATTAGCTCTCTTTTTGCTTTGGCCTCTTTCAGAACGTTTTCATTATTCTTCTTATTTGTCCATAGTATTCTCAATATTCTTCTGTGAAACCACATTTCTACAGCCTCCAGTGATTTTCTTGTCTGTAGACCTTGTTTTCATGCCCACTTAATGGGTAAACACAAAGAAGAAGAAATTTGTGAATGTTCTACAGTGTCTCTGTTTAGTTTATGTCTCTAGCCTTGGAGCTTCTCCTACAGTTTCTATCTATCTATCTATTGACCTTTCGAGCCGTAGCCGGCCCATAGGGCGTAGACCAAGATACTCCTTCTCTTATCTGAATTTTTGTTCTAGCAGTTTTCAATTCTTTTAAAGATATTTTATCAAATCTCGCCATTTGTCTCTGTTCTGTGCAAGCAGCTCTATCTCATTGAGGGAGCCGAATCCTGCTGCTCTTGCCTCTCTCATCAATGTTCTTCTCAGTGTCTCTCTGGGTCTTTCTCTTTTCCTCTTACCTGTTGTTTCCCATATGAGGGCTTGCTTTACTATTCGGTTATTGTCTTTTCTCATCACATGTTACACACATCCTTCAGTATCATAAATATTTATTTATTACTATTGTCATCAATACACAATGACATTTACAGTGATATTTTCCACTGAACATAAGAAATAAAGAACATTCTGACATATAAATACAGCTCTTATTTCCTACATTATCATCAGGCTGCATGTCCTTCCTATGTGGAATGTTGCATTCACCACAGCTCATCTGACAGAATCTCTATCCTTAGTCAGGTCTCCCACTTCTCCTGTTATCATATTTAAGGACTCCTTAATGTCTTGAAACTACTTTTATCTTGATCTGTCCCTGATGCATTATTCAGGAACAATGCCTTCCAATGTTGTTCTTTCCAGCCCACAGTGTCTTTTGACAGGGTCTAAGTATTTTCATTTCCCCTGTAGAATGGTGTTTTTAAGTCAGTTCTTTTTAATGCCTTAATCTTTTAACATGTCTTCATTGCTATTTTTTATTATCCAAGTTATCTGAAAGATTTTTTTCTTTAGCGCTCTGCTTCAAATGAATAAATTTTCTTCCTTGCTGTCTAGGAGATTGTCCATGATTCACAACCATATGTTGCTATTGGGAAGATACATACGTTCAGTAATTTTAACTGTACTTATTATCTTACCATTGTATTTAACATTGCCCAAATGAAGTAGAGCTGACAGAACTATCATGATGTTCCAGATGTCACTATCATCAAACATGAGAACTTTCATAGCAGACCGGATCATTAAGAAGTCTGTCTTGTCATTTCTGCCATCACAGTTCACACTTCCTCCCTGTAAATATATTTATTAATATCTTGAAAAAAAGACAAAAGGATGTTCTCAAACATACAGGAATCTCTACACAATACTACAACAGTACAAGTTACCCTACATGTGATGAGAAGAGATAATAACCAAATAGCAAAGCAAGCTCTCAAATGGGAAACAACGGGTGGGAGGAAAAGAGGCCGACCCAGAGAAACCTTGAGACGAACATTGATCAGAGAAGTAAAGGCAGCAGGAATTGGCTCCCTCAATGAAATTGAAATGCTCACACAGAACAGAGACAGGTGGTAAGATTTGATAAATGTTCTTTGCAAGGATTGAGATTATCTATCTATCTATCTATCTATTGACCTTTCGAGCTGTAGCCATCCCATAGGGCGTAGACCAAGATACTCCTTCTCTTATCTGAATTTTTGTTCTATCAGTTTCCAATTCTTTTAAAGATATTTTATTAAATCTCACCATATGTCTCTGTTCTGTGTAAGCAGCTCTATCTCATTGAGGGAACCGATTCCTGCTGCTCTTGCCTCTCTCATCAAGAGAAACATTGAGACTGTTAGAAAGAAAATTTAGAAAAAGTGAAAGAGTATCTGAGTCTATGCCTTATGGGCCGGCCACAGCTTGAAAGGTCAATAGATAGATAGATAATTACCAGATCCATTGGGATAACACATCACGAACAAAAGAAGTCGCCAGAAGATCAGGCATTAACCACATCAGTCAAGAAGTGAAAAGAAGATGTTGGAAATGGCTAGGCCGCTTTGTATGAAAGGAACGAACCAGGAAAGATTCTTTTCTAGATAGAAATTTTAAAAATTTTTCTAGATAGAAATTTTAGAAAAAGAGAAAGAGTATCTGGGTCTATGCCCTAGGGGCCGGCCACAGCTCGAAAGGTCAATAGACAAGTTACCTTAATAAGATCTGTGCAAGATATAGACAACAGCTATTGTAGATCTCCAGCATACAGTATCTCTTTGTAATTTCTACAACATACAAGCAACCTCTATAAAATCTTCACAATATGAGGTCTGTTATAAAGCATCTGGCCATAATTTTTTCCTGTGGAAACAAGAAAAGCATGGAATATGTCCTCCACATTAAGTACAGGAGATCGTGGCTGGCAAAGGCTGAGACAACACTGCAGAGCGTATGTAACAAGGAGGACTTACCTAATAGCAGAGATTGGATAGATGTGCATTACAGGCATGGGTTAACCAAGGTTGTCAAAAGATCTTAAAAATGGACATGTATGACACTGTGGGGACTTTAAATACCTCTCACAGGATGGTGACAAGGAAACAGGATAATCAACATGTCAAAGGAATGGTAGAACATGGCGCAATGAAGGGTATCCTTGGTGGAAAGGTAACCAACACATTCAATTAAGACAGGAACAATCAGTTGACAAATACTTTGATGGTTGCTGAAACAGGCAGCGCAGCAGGTATGGGAATGTCCTGAATGCTGTGACACCAGTCCAAACTAAAGAATAAAAAATGTGTACAAGTATATTCAACCCTCATGTGTGTGTGAACTCCTCTGGTTCACCAGGTTCCCTAATCTTCAGACATGACTTCTTGCAACTTCTGGCTGTTACCCAAAGGCAGCAGAAAGAGACCCATTTTGAGTCACAAGAAGACATTATGTGGAGCATGATGGACCAGCTAAGAAGACATTATGTGGAGTATGATGGACCAGCTAAGAAGACATTATGTGGAGCATGATGGCCCATATAAGAAGACATTATGTGGAGCATGATGGACCAGCTAAGACGACATTATGTGGAGTATGATGGACCAGCTAAGAAGACATTATGTGGAGCATGATGGCCCATATAAGAAGACATTATGTGGAGCATGATGGACCAGCTAAGAAGACATTATGTGGAGCATGATGGCCCAACTAAGAAGACATGGAGCATGATGGACCAGCTAAGAAGACATTATGTGGAGCATGATGGCCCATATAAGAAGACATTATGTGGAGCATGATGGACCAGCTAAGAAGACATTATGTGGAGCATGATGGCCCAACTAAGAAGACATGGAGCATGATGGCCCATATAAGAAGACATGTGGAGCATGATGGCCCAACTAAGAAGACATGGAGCATGATGGCCCAACTAAGAAGACATGGAGCATGATGGACCAGCTAAGAAGACATTATGTGGAGCATGATGGCCCAACTAAGAAGACATGGAGCATGATGGACCAGCTAAGACGACATTATGTGGAGCATGATGGCCCAACTAAGAAGACATGGAGCATGATGGACCAGCTAAGACGACATTATGTGGAGCATGATGGCCCAACTAAGAAGACATGGAGCATGATGGCCCATATAAGAAGACATTATGTGGAGCATGATGGCCCAACTAAGAAGACATGGAGCATGATGGACCAGCTAAGAAGACATTGTGTGGAGCATGATGGCCCATATAAGAAGACATTATGTGGAGCATGATGGCCCAGTTAAGAAGACATTATGTGGAGCATGATGGACCAGCTAAGAAGACATGGAGCATGATGGACCAGCTAAGAAGACATTATGTGGAGCATGATGGACCAACTAAGAAGACATTATGTGGAGCATGATGGCCCATATAAGAAGACATTATGTGGAGCATGATGGACCAGCTAAGAAGACATTATGTGGAGCATGATGGCCCAACTAAGAAGACATGGAGCATGATGGACCAGCTAAGAAGACATTATGTGGAGCATGATGGCCCATATAAGAAGACATTATGTGGAGCATGATGGCCCAGTTAAGAAGACATTATGTGGAGCATGATGGACCAGCTAAGAAGACATGGAGCATGATGGACCAGCTAAGAAGACATGGAGCATGATGGACCAGCTAAGAAGACAGTATGTGGAGCGAAGTATGATGACTTGATCCCTCCTTGATAGTTGGTGGTATCCGTCCCTCTCGTTATACTTTGGGTGTTCTTGTTTCCATTTTTCATGATACTGGCCTTTGATGATGGATCTGGTTTCATCGTAGCTGACCAGATGGTTCTCTTGTGGTAATCTCCATCCCTCTTTAGCTAATTTGTCTGCGCGTTCGTTCCCGTGTATATTACAATGTGATGGTATCCACTGAATGACTACTCTCTGGAAGTTATTGCATAGTTGTATCTTTCCCAGGAAATTGAGGATGCGTTTCAAGAAAAGAAACTGGTACTAGCAGCATGGATAGACCTAAAGAATGTATTTGATAAGGTATGGAAGGAAGGGCTTTTGAAGAAACTGAGAAATTATGGAGTAAATGGCAGGATGTATAAATGGGTCAAAGCATACCTGCATAACAGGACAGCCAGAGTGCAACTGGATGGTCTTAAGAGTAAAAAGGTCTTACTGCGCCAGGGCGTTCCACAAGGAGGGGTACTATCTCCAACACTTTTTCTGATCTACATCAATGACCTAGTTACTGAACTACCACATGGCATCAAAGTGGCAATGTATGCAGATGACTTGGTAATGTGGTGCACAGAGGAGTATGCAACAGTGGCCTCCAAATTGTTACAAAGAGCTATGAATGCACTGAATTCATGGACAAATAGATGGTGTATCAGCATCAATACAGACAAATGCAGTACTACACTTTTCACTCTTTCCCCAAAACAAAAAGCAAGAGCCATTAAACAATGAGCCTGTGAAAGAAGACATACAAGCTACGTATCTCGGAATAACAAAAAATTACAAAATCAGATAAATAAGGCAACCCAAAAAGCAAGGAGAAAATTGGCTATTCTAAGAAAGCTGTGTGGAACTACGTGTGGTGCGAGTGGGAAAATACTCAGTAAAGTTTACCAACAGAGTATACGCCCACATTTAGAATATGGATCATCTGCATGGTGCTCAGCATCAAACACCACACTGCAAGAACTGGACAAAGTACAAAACCAGGCACTTAAGGTCATCACAGGAGCAATGAAATCAATACCAATATTGGAGATGGAGAAATTGTGGAGGATACCAGCACTGAGAGAACGGAGGGACACAAAGGTACTGATACAGGCAGAAAAATTTGCTTGTATGCCGAGACATCCAATGAAGGACCAATTCCAAAATCTTGCATTGGGACGACTTAAGAGAATCAGTTTTAGTAGTAATCTTAGCCCGCAGCCTGTAGTGTTTTTGACAGATGCAAGATCAGTACTCCAGGCACTACAATCCAGAAAATTACCACATCTGCAGACCTTATTGACTGAACTCTGCAAGCACCACAGGGTTACCCTGCAGTGGATCCCATCTCACTGTGGAATACCAGGAAATGAGAAAGCAGATCAGTTGGCAAAGGAAGGTTCAACAGGCACACAACTAGATACACAGGTTGCATACCATCATAAGAAACAGATAATCAAATCAATCAGAGGACCACAAGCCCCAAATCAGGATGCCTTCCATAATATGAATAGATATGTACAAGTTATCATTATACGCCTAAGAACAGGACACAATCGACTCCATAGTCACATGTATACAAAATTCAAGATCGGCACCTCAACTACTTGTACATGTGGACAGGCGCCCCAGACTGTTGAACACATACTTCAAGACTGCACTGAATATAGTAGACTGAGGAAAATCCATTGGCCCATAGATACAACACTACAGATAAAACTATATGGGCCACTGCAAGAATTACAAAAGACAGTAACATTTATACAGGAAATGACATTGCAGATATAGACAATACTTCAGGCGAATGAAAGATAGATAGATAGTATGTGGAGCATGATGGACAAGCTAAGAAGACATTATGTGGAGCATGATGGACCAGCTAAGAAGACATTATGTGGAGCATGATGGACCAGCTAAGAAGACATTATGTAGAGCATGATGGACCAGCTAAGAAGACATTATGTAGAGCATGATGGACCAGCTAAGAAGACATTATGTAGAGCATGATGGCCAAGCTAAGAAGACATTATGTAGAGCATGATGGACCAGCTAAGAAGACATTATGTAGAGCATGATGGACCAGCTAAGAAGACATTATGTAGAGCATGATGGACCAGCTAAGAAGACATTATGTGGAGCATAATGGACCAGCTAAGAAGACATTATGTAGAGCATGATGGACCAGCTAAGAAGACATTATGTAGAGCATGATGGATCAGCTAAGAAGACATTATGTAGAGCATGATGGACCAGCTAAGAAGACATTATGTAGAGCATGATGGACCAGCTAAGAAGACATTATGTAGAGCATGATGGACCAGCTAAGAAGACATTATGTGGAGCATGATGGACCAGCTAAGAAGACATTATGTGGAGCATGATGGACCAGCTAAGAAGACATTATGTGGAGCATGATGGACCAGCTAAGAAGACATGGAGCATGATGGACCAGCTAAGAAGACATGGAGCATGATGGACCAGCTAAGAAGACATGGAGCATGATGGACCAGCTAAGAAGACATGGAGCATGATGGACCAGCTAAGAAGACATTATGTGGAGCATAATGGACCAGCTAAGAAGACATTATGTGGAGCATGATGGACCAGCTAAGAAGACATGGAGCATGATGGACCAGCTAAGAAGACATGGAGCATGATGGACCAGCTAAGAAGACATGGAGCATGATGGACCAGCTAAGAAGACATGGAGCATGATGGACCAGCTAAGAAGACATTATGTGGAGCATGATGGACCAGCTAAGAAGACATTATGTAGAGCATGATGGACCAGCTAAGAAGACATTATGTAGAGCATGATGGACCAGCTAAGAAGACATTATGTGGAGCATGATGGACCAGCTAAGAAGACATTATGTGGAGCATGATGGACCAGCTAAGAAGACATTATGTGGAGCATAATGGACCAGCTAAGAAGACATTATGTAGAGCATGATGGACCAGCTAAGAAGACATTATGTGGAGCATAATGGACCAGCTAGGACATTATGTGGAGCATGATGGACCAGCTAAGAAGACATTATGTGGAGCATGATGGACCAGCTAAGAAGACATTATGTGGAGCATGACAGCCCAGCTAAGACATTATGTGGAGCATGATGGACCAGCTATCCTGCCTCTTCCTCCTATGATTCGCTGAATTATCGCCTCGGAAGTTTCCCTCTATAATAATATTCCTTTATTATTATTTGTCTCATCGGGTACAGACTAGTGAGCATATATCATTCACTTTACACCTGGCCACAACACACTACACAGGGAAGACATTTTTTTATGTGTATTCTTCTTTCTAGTTCGAGATTATTTTGTTTTAGATATTTCATTATTAGTTAGCTACATAGTGATAATTTTATTGACCTACATATCTGTGTGTGTGTTGTTTATTGTTCCTGCTGAAGGCCTGTTGAGCCGAAACATTGTTTTAATTTGTGTCATCCATTAACTACATAAAGCTTTAACCATACCATTTTTTTCTATGCTTTTGTTCATTTCTCCTCCATAAACCTATATACAGGTAACTTCTATACAAGGTCTACACCATACAGATCACTTTTACAGCTACACCAAACTTACCTGAGTGAGATAGTAATAGCTCTTGGCATCCTGCAGTTCCAGCTTGGCTTTCTCCTCTGGAAACATACCAGCCAACATACAGTAGAAGATGTGGTAGTTCCTCTCATCCCGCATTTGACTGACAATACGGGACTTTTCTAGCAAGTATTGCTCTACTTTTGCTCCCTCTATTACTCCCTTATCATTGAAGTGGACATCGATGTATTTGCCAAAACGACTAGAGTTATCGTTGCGAATAGTTTTGGCATTTCCAAAGGCTGTGTATTTATAGAAAATAGCATTTTTATTTGAATTTAGTGAATATCAAATTAATAGATAATTAGCATTAAATATAAAATATAAATATGTAACGATTCTATTTCTTTCTGTGTTCACTTGATGACTACTAAAGGATTTGACTGTATTCTTTGACATCTGTCCTTAAAAGGACTTTAAGTAAGCACAAATACATTGTGTTGTGGTTCGCAGTAGAACTGTGATATTTACGCCTTTTGGCCCAACACATCCAACTTCACCACAGAATTTTGAGTACCGGATTGCCTTCCCTTTTTGATTCCTATTCGTTTAGCCAGACTTAACAGGTTAATCTTATTTCTAGAGGCAGGTGTTCCAACAACTAATACATCTGTTTCTAGAGGCAGGTGTACAACAACTAATACATCTGTTTCTAGAGTCAGGTGTGTAACAACTAATACATCTGTTTCTAGAGTCAGGTATACAACAACTAATACATCTGTTTCTAGAGTCAGGTGTGTAACAACTAATACATCTGTTTCTAGAGTCAGGTGTGTAACAACTAATACATCTGTTTCTAGAGTCAGGTGTGTAACAACTAATACATCTGTTTCTAGAGGCAGGTGTGTAACAACTAATACATCTGTTTCTAGAGTCAGGTGTGTAACAACTAATACATCTGTTTCTAGAGGCAGGCGTGTAACAACTAATACCTCTGTTTCTAGAGGCAGGTGTGTAACAATTAATACATCTGTTTCTAGAGGCAGGTGTGTAACAACTAATACATCTGTTTCTAGAGTCAGGTGTGTAACAACTAATACATCTGTTTCTAGAGTCAGGTGTGTAACAACTAATACATATGTTTCTAGAGTCAGGTGTGTAACAACTAATACATCTGTTTCTAGAGTCAGGTGTGTAACAACTAATACATCTGTTTCTGGGATCAGGTGTGTAACAACTAATACATCTGTTTCTGGAGTCAGGTGTGTAACAACTAATACATCTGTTTCTAGAGTCAGGTGTGTAACAACTAATACATCTGTTTCTAGAGGCAGGTGTGTAACAACTATAGCTCGTTTCAAATCACGTGCCCAACTTCAAAACGCTATTACTCAGTAACCGTTTGTTAAAAACTGTTGAAATTTCCCAAATGTTATTAGAATGCAAAAGACCCTTTAAATGTATATTTAACAAATATCTTGCAGCTGCAGTTTTCTTAAAGCGGCGAATTTCTTTGATGTTTGTCAAAATTGTAAATTGTGAACCCCTAAATAATAGAAAATACCGTAGTTGCTGGTCTACGATTAATTTTCACTAGGTAAAGGCGTGGCCGTAATGGGGAAATAACCTAATAAGACAAAACACCAGGAGAATTATTGTCTTCTCAGTTCGAGGACGGACGATAATATCAAGGTATACCTGTATGTCCAATTTTCATAGTTGTGTGGTCCTGATAAGGACCGTTTGTTGAACTAATTTAAGGTAATATAGGGGCCAACATTGTGGGGGCTATATACTTTCATTCTGAATCAGACGAGTCTAAAAGATTAATAACTGTTTGGGGTTGATCATTCCATAAACCATCATTTTTTCCAATATTCCTCTTCCTGTTTTAAGACGTGGTCTTCACATTTAGCCCAATAATCTTTGTCTATATTTAATAAAGCGAGATTAGCAAGAGTCTTTACATCGCATATTTTGAATGTTGTATTTTCATCTGCCACTTGTCCTTTTAATTTTGCCTAGATTAGTTCTATTGGATTTAAATGAGCATGGTAAGGTGGCAGCCTCAAACTTATGTGACCGTGCTCTTGGATAATCTTATCTATTTGAAAAATCTTTGTCCTTTGTTTTTGCTTTACTAGAGATAGTAATTCAGGTTTTAAGTACATGTTATTAAATTGTATGTGCTCCTTTGTGAGCCATATCTTAATAGCATCTTTTGTACTGGATGACGTCGGGACTTTATCTTCAAGTGCAACAATGTTGTGGTACGCTGCATTGTCCATTATTAGGCAAGATGGTCGATCTAGTGATGGGAGAACAGAATTTTCAATCCAATGTCTAAATATGTGACCATTCATCTCAGAGTGATAATCCCGATTGTCTATGGATTTTGAAAGAAAAATGAGCTCTGCATTCTGTATTAGTCCATGTTGTCGACTACCTGCATGAGCAATTATCAAGCGCTGTCCTTTGCTGCTAGGTATTAATCTCTTAATCTTTCCATCTGATGACTGCCATTCCCTTTGGTTAGTGTGGTGAGCATTGATCCATGTTTCATCCAAGTACACAATATCATAACCTTGCTTGCGCACCTCTTTTACTTCACGTAAGTACTTGCTTCTCATGACTACTATATGTGGCTTCTCACAGATGATGTTTCGTCCATTGGAATACTTTCTGAATGTAAAGCCTGCAGCTCTCACATTCCTCCATAATGTAGACTTTTATATTTCAATACTGTTGTTCTTTTTCAGCGATACTTTTAATTTTCTTATTGTAACAGTTTCATTCATACCCAACATTTTGCGAATTTCACTTCTAATAAGTTCACTGTCGAAATTATCCAACATTTTTGCTCTTCCTTGTGATTTTGTATATTTTGAACATTGACGGTCACGTGCTTGAATCCAGCGATTAAATGACCGTTTAGATAAATCCAAAATGTGTCTTGTCCTATTCTCAGGGTTTTCTAAAGAATGAAATAATCTTCCTCGTTTAGCCTCTTTGCAAAAATAGTCATACATTTTTATTGCGATGTTTTGTAAACTGCAGAATTTCATTTTAAGACTCATGATAAATGTTATCGTTCCATGTCTCCACCTATGAATGAACGGAAATGGAACACACAATTTCTTGTGTATTTTACAAGTGTCTAATTGTGTCAAAAAACCACGGTAAAAGCGTGCAAACATGTAAATTATACCGTGTATGGATTTTTACTCGCTATTTTTAACTTAAAATACTGTAAACATTAAGTTTTGACTACATCAATGGGTCGTTATAAATTTATATAAATCAAATAAGCAACAATAATAACCAAATGTTTTTTTTTATTAAATTAATTCCCTGTTGGGTTCTAATCATTATAACTTTACATGCAAATTTTGAACAACTTACAACAAGCGGTTAAAAAGCTATCAATTTTAAAAGTTGGGCTTGTTATGAAACAAGCTATAATACATCTGTTTCTAGAGGCAGGCGTGTAACAACAAATACATCTGTTTCTAGAGTCAGGTATACAACAACTAATACATCTGTTTCTAGAGTCAGGTGTGTAACAACTAATACATCTGTTTCTAGAGTCAAGTGTGTAACAGCTTTATACAGAGACATTCATATTTCATAAATTGTACATATTTTATCAAAAGTTGAGAATGTTAACTCCTTACAATACATTTCTATGTGAAAGATTATTATATCATTTGTACGGGTGAGAGAACAATGACAAAATACTGATATTCTATTTATTGTTGATTCTTTAACAAAAAATGTGTCTTCAAGAAAATAGCACTGCTCATATACACATCTGCTAGATATAACTATTCAAATAATGTTCATGTGATATTTAAATGATTGATGGCCTAAACATGCTGAAACACTGCTCAATTTGGATGGTTATCACAACATAAAATATATCTGATCACATATGTGAAGGGCATATCAAAATATAAGACATGTGGTACATAACTGATCACACATTTGAAAGACATATGAAACTATGTGGTAAATAACTGATCACACATTTGAAAGACATATGAAACTATGTGGTACATAACTGATCACACATTTGAAAGACATGAAACTATGTGGTACATAACTGATCACACATTTGAAAGACATATGAAACTATGTGGTACATAACTGATCACACATTTGAAAGATATATGAAACTATGTGGTACATAACTGATCACACATTTGAAAGACATATGAAACTATGTGGTACATAATTAAACAAATATTTGAAAAACACATCAAACTATTATTGAGCTATTGAGTTATTTGCGGGTCATCATCATTACACTCCGAACATGTCCATAAGTGCTCAGATCCCCTTCTCAGCAAGTCCCGTCCAGCGACTGATGACTCCAGTTGTGTTGGTTGATAAGTCTTCTTACATGCCCACTAAGTTTCTCGTTTCTGACTGCACCCATCTTAACTCCCATCTTTTTCATCCGATGGAGTGACGTGGACTCATTGTTGTCAAAGTTCTATGATCTTCCCACATCTCAGATGCCATTGATGATGTACACCCGATCCATTGGTTGACCGTTCTCAACAATTGCACATCTAGCCAACCTGTCCTGTCTTTCATTTCCCCGTACTCCCACATGTCCTGGGATGTAGACAAAGGTGACCTTATGCATTTTTGACTTCTGTAATGACCACCCCCACTTTTCTTATCATGCTCATTGAATCACTCAGTATACAGGCGTGGGTGTAGTTTTGTGATTCTAACCAGATGAATGCCTTGGTCACTGCCATCACCTCCATCACCTCCATCACCGTGCCACTCGTTGTCATAACGTATGCACCACTGTCTTCCTTGTCTATTCTGCCTGCCGAGTTTACTGTGAATGTCCAAGCACTCCTTTGGTATCGTATTACAGATCCGTCTATATAGATGACTGCATCTTTCTCATCGGTGTTATCCCAGATGAGACCGTTGACTTCCGCATTGACCACGACTGAGTTCTGTTCCCTACATTTCCTGTCGAGTGTGACAATACACGAGAATGTCCCTCTGATGATGTAGGCACTGGTATCCACTCCTTGCCAGCATTGATATTGATAAGCCCACAGACCTGTTCGATGACATCTTCTGCTCAGCCCACCCATGATTTGCCTCTTTTTAGCCTGACACTTTTCCCTGTGTTGAGCTCATGGATGCAATGGATGCTCTTTATCTGCACTTATCTTCAGGTACGCTCGTGCCCTCCAGATCTTCATCCCGTCATCCATGGTTGGAAAGTCAGGAAGATGCCTCACTGCTACACAGGGAGTGTCCCTCGTACACCCCAAGGTAATGCGTATAGCTTCATTCTGTATTTTCTCCAGCCTGTCAATTTGCGTCAGTAAGAATTGCCAGGGCATACTCGATTGGTGCAAGGACTAGTCCCTGGAACAGAAGGGTAAGTAGCCTCTGCATGATGTTGGCAGCTGCCCCCATTCATAACATCAGTGTTTCCATCAAACTATTATGTGGTACATAATCATCATATATTTAAAAGACATGTCAAATTACTGATGTGTGAACTTAACACAATTCAGTACCAGAAGCTGCAAAACGTGGCTCTAGCAACTGATGCAAAAAACCCACTGGCCACATTTTGTGGCTTTTAATTAAGTGACATTTCAGTAATTATTTCCACTAAAACCTTGTAATTCTCTTATAGAACCTCTTTTCTAACTTGCTGAGCAAATTGTCTGAACAAACCGTATGTTTTAGATCAATTTTAATTTTGTTTTGTAGCCATAATTTCAAATTTTTAAAAACAATTGTGAAAAATGGCCTGGCCACAGCATGTTAAACCCCTCGATATTGAAATGTTCTATTTTAAGACATATTTTGAGGAACAAATTAAACTTTTATATGTGGCACAAAATTGCTGACATATTTTGGTGGAGACATCATAGTATTATATGTGGTACACATCTGATCACATACAGAACATATTAAACTCTTATAAAACCTTGTACAGCACACACACAGAGCCTACCTTCCATGATGGGGTTTGCCTCCAGTATCTGCTGCTCTATCCAAGAGTGCTGGCCTGATACAGCCGCCAAGAACTGTAAAATCAGTTTTGTACTTTCTGTCTTCCCTGCTCCTGATTCCCCACTGTTAAACAAAAAAAATCAGATACAAGTTGTACTGCTTCCCTGTAAAGATCAGAACTAGGTTTGGCATTGCCTTATATTTGTATTTGCTTCACTTTGAAGATCTCAATATCATAATATTCCCTAAATTCATATTTTTCCATACTTAGTTTTCAGGAAATTAGAAGGGGGCTGGAGTCACTAGAGAACTCAAAACTGACTAGGATCTGTTTCATCTTCGTGCCTGGGCACTCGGACATAAAAGGAAATGAATGAACTGACGGAGTTGCTGAAAGTTTGGAAAGTGGGCATACAATGGACCAGGCTGATATTCTGAATGCCCTCAGGGAGGTATGACAGGCTAATGATTCAAAAATGATCATGCCCTCAGGGAGGTATGACAGGCTAATGATGCAAAAATTATCATGCCCTCAGGGAGGTATGACAGGCTAATGATTCAAAAATTATCATGCCCTCAGGGAGGTATGACAGGCTAATGATTCAAAAATGATCATGCCCTCAGGGAGGTATGACAGGCTAATGATTCAAAAATTATCATGCCCTCAGGGAGGTATGACAGGCTAATGATTCAAAAATTATCATGCCCTCAGGGAGGTATGACAGGCTAATGATTCAAAAATTATCATGCCCTCAGGGAGGTATGACAGGCTAATGATTCAAAAATTATCATGCCCTCAGGGAGGTATGACAGGCTAATGATTCAAAAATTATCATGCCCTCAGGGAGGTATGACAGGCTAATGATTCAAAAATGATCATGCCCTCAGGGAGGTATGACAGGCTAATGATTCAAAAATTATCATGAATCTACAGCCATGTCCAGACTACTTGAACATCAGGTCAAAACCAGAGAAGCCTGAAGGAGTGGTTTGCAGAGAGAGACATAATATAGCAAATCAACACAGAAGTGGAGTCGTTAATCTCCACACACTAGATGTGCAATGAGGATGCCTGGCCAACTAAACTAAACTAGGACAATGTTAAAATGAATATATTCTGTATAAGATGTTTCTTGATGATAACAGGTTTTGTTTCGTGTTGAAGTATAGGGGATAGCTGTCCTAATATTTGGTTTGCCTTGTTGTATCATATAACTATTACTTTGTTGATTTTACCATCTTCAGAGAATGTTGTTTCCAGGTATTTAAAGTTTGTTACTTGTTTTATAAATTGATGTTTGATAGCGCATGCTTAATGTCTTCCTATTGATATAATTTCTATTTTTTTCAGTATCCCGAATGTTCAATAATTAATACTCCCATTCCTCAGTATCATACCTGTCCATGTATCTCACCTGATGATAACACACTGGTCATGTTGATATCTCCTCATGCTGCTATAACAGTTATCAGCGATGGCAAAGATGTGTGGAGGCAGCTCCCCAATTTTCTTATCCCTGTAAAGCTGTATCTGTTCGGCTGTGTAGATTGGGAGCACTTCATAAGGATTCACTGCCACTAGGATTGATCCTGTGTAAGTCTAAGGATAAGACACAAATGTTTAAAAAAATAACTAGCAAAAAAGACAGTTTGATTACATTGACAAGACCACAAGTGAGACATAATTTAGGCACTTCGGTATCCAATGGAAACCGTTTCCAGATTTTCGGTTTCCAGGCAAAGTAGCCATTTTTGCCTTTCGCGCCATTTCCATTAACCCCGGAATAAACATCATATCAATTGTTTTCCGACGATGTTTTAAGGACGCCATGTACGGAAATTAAATTAGCTTTCTCACAACGAGGCTCCTGTTTTGCTTTATAGCAGACGCCAAATCATCGGTGACGATTGTTACGTGTTTTTATTGAATTTTCCAGCTATATACTATGGTTTCATCACATTTTCTACCAAAATAAGGTAAGATTAAGTTAAATTAAATGGATATTTAGATTTAGCGTCTATTTTTACATAAGTGTGTGAAATTTTAAAGTGATCCGTGTTAGTATAATGCGAAAATCACGAAAATTCATGAATATGCTTGCTCCATCGGCAAGCGTGGGCGATCAGCGACTATTTCCACTGTTGACCTTTAAGTCAAAGCAGACTCAAATGCTGCACCGATTGAAAGGAAATAATAAGACAACCTGATTGTAAAACCAATTTTACATATTTGTGGGAAATTTTAAATTGATCTGTCAGCGCTATTTGAAATTATTGGCATTTGAACGACCACACCATTATTATAAAATCTCCCCATTGATAAGCATGGGCGATTTAGCGACTATTTCCACTGTCGACCTTTAAGTCAAAGCAGACTCAAATGCTGCACCGATTGAAAGGAAATAATAAGACAACCTGATTGTAAAACCAATTTTACATATTTGTGGGAAATTTTTAATTGATCTGTCAGCGCTATTTGAAATTATTGGCATTTGAACGACCACACCATCATTCCCCGAAATTTCCGGTTTTCCCCCATGTTTGTTACTTGACTCTTCAACTATCATCATGTGCCTCTAACTCACTCAACGTTTATTAACTATTAAAACTAGTTATAGTAAATTTAAAATGTAGTATTTCCAGTTGCCTAATATTAATAAATATTCCCAATTATTGAATTGAAGCACACTACATTAATCATTAACTATAATTAATATAATAATTATATATATAATAGAATAATAATTCATTAATTATTTAATATTATATAATTATTATGTTTTTAATGTATCAAAATAAAATGTATGGTTTATATTATTATAATAAGATATGAAGATTAAGAAGGATGAGAATGAATGACCATGATTAAATGTGCAATTAAATTTAAATAATTATAAAACGGTGAATAATTTTTTTTCCTAGAATTGGAGTCAGTCTAACAGTGCCTGCCACCAGGGTTGACAGATGGAAATTTTGATATAAGGCCAAAAAACTGTGCTAAAAAAGCCAAACATTTTTGACATAATCACATCATATTTAATGCTCCAAATCCAGTTTAATACAAGGAACAAGTAATTTTAAGGAACTGCTAATATTCCTGTTAACAATTTTACTTCAAAATCAACTTGATCAACATTTTTTAAATGTCCGTTTGCATGATATAGTCTGCTTTGAAGACTTGTAAATGTAGTTCATGATAGAGGTGGATCAGCTTTAGTTTGTTGGAAAAGGCTGTTCATCACTTCAAACTCCTGGACTACGGGTGTTGCAAACACAAAGAACAAGTAATTGTTGTAATCTAGCACCATTTCTTTCAACAATCTTGCTTTAAACTTTGTGTCTAATTTTGAGTGAGCTGGTTCAGCATTAATAAAGTAAGCACTCAGCTCTTTCCAGTTCATCAAAATATTAAACATAACTTTTCCACGCACAAGCGATCGAGCAGAGGAAGGCTTTTCAAATGGAAGCGGGGCAGTTCAGCTTGTTTAATAAGCTGTAGGTGTATTCATGACTTTAAACACCTCTCTGTAGGCTTCTCGTTGTAAGTCACTGTGTTGTTCGGAGACTTGAAGAGAGGTACAATCTTAGCATTTATGATCTGAAATGTCATGTCCACCCTCTGGATGGTCTGGCAAGTGCAGCCAGGTTCACGCTTGCAAGATTGGACAGTGAGTGGAAGGGTACAACTTCGACCCCAACAGACTGTGTGGTTTCAAACTTGATCCACAATCTTTCAAAACTAAGGTACAAACAAGGTTCTGGGGATCCACAGGGATTACAAACATTCCTGCGGGGTAAGAACCTGAAATCTGGCACCATCCTCAGGTATGTGGGGAACAGAATTCATGTTCTGTTCCATATGGCAGCAACTGTTTACTGTTTAAGAAGCACCTTCCTGGAATTCTTAAAAGAAAGGAACAGTTTTTTTAAAAAAGCTATCCATAAGCAGCTGATGGATGGTGACACCCAGATTCAGCTTCAAGCCCTGGGTATGTTTTCCAAGTTCCTGACTGGACCCTGGATGGAAGTTACAGTAAAGTCTCGATTATCCGGAATGCTCGGGGAAGAACCCATTCTGGATAATTGAATTTTTCTGGATAATCGAGAGTAAGAAAACCAAACTCAAAATTTATGAAAAAACAACTTATTGAAAAATTGCAATGCTCAGAAATATTTAAATTCGTGTGAAATTCGCGAGCTTTCTCTATCAACATGGGTCCTGATATTGGCATTCCTTTTCTTCTTCTTTCTAAAAACCACACATAAAGGACATCGTCGAGTTTTTCAAAGTTTGGCCGTTTCATACTTCGTCTCTGGTGTATATTGTTGCTGCTTTCAGACTCCGACGCAAACTTAAACAACTCATCTTTTTGATTTCGTATGTCATATAATGTTGAAGAGGCTATGCCAAATTCAGTCATCAAAACGTTGCGATTAACGCCTTTTTCAAGTCTACTAGCGATTTCAATCTTCTGGTTCAGTGTCAATACAGTTCGCTTGCGTTTACCTTTGCGGGAAATTGAGGTGTGGTTTGCACTCGCAGAGGCCATTATTTAACACAAAAATGTATTCCGTTAAAAAGTATGCACACATGCGTTTATAGCATATCATGTATAATTTATACTGATGGAACGAATTTCAGCTTGCACAAATGTCTGAGACAAACTAACGTCAAACTCTGTATCTTACTCTTTTTGAATTTCCAGTCGGTAATTTTTGAACCCCTCCCCCTTTCTTCTCACCATCTCTATGTCACTGCACGCCGGCTGCTCAACCTTTGATTTATAATCATCAAAGTTATGGGCTCTTCAATTTTCACAAACAATACGTCTGCTTCTAATGTTCGGTCAGACTGTCAAACGCCATATTTTTGACAAATTCATGACCAACTTTAGATCTAAAGCAGGCTATGAGAAAATTAAGCAAATTTGTAAAATCATGTAGATAAGTGTTTTTGGCACGACTAAGATTTCCCGACAAAAACATTTAGTCGGGGGAAAAAGTTAAGATATAGACTGTCTGTCGCTTTTACTTGGAATATTTGGAGACACAATGTCTGGATTGAATAAAATATGTTCGCTCCTATTTGAAGTATATTACTGTAAATACACTATTGTAAACGCAATATTGTGTAATGATAGAGCCTGTAGAAGTAAGCGCAGCGCACAAACCGTGTTGTAGCGTTTTCGATTTCCGGATAAAGGCATTTAATTTAACTGAACAAAACATGATTCAAGCTTTCTCCCTATAATAATTAAAAAAAAAAAAAAAGTCCGTTAAATTGAGAATTCCGGATTATTGAGTACCGCATAATCGAGACTTTACTGTATTTATATTCTTGTAATTCATTGAAACATGCAAGAGTCCAAGTTAGTTAAAGACCAGAAATGCTGGCTTTGAGTGCGTTAGTAAGTGAAAATATATAGATTTAATTAAACGGAATGCGACAGAGTCATACAATGTTAGCTATTTAGTTAAAACTCATCATCATCAAGTACCGGGCCTACTGGCGTAGGTGATCATGTCTCTCCACAACTTTCGATCTTGGTAGCTATTTATCATTTCTGTTGTTGACCTTCTGCCAAGCCATTCTCTTAAGCTGTCTGTTATTTTTTTCTCTTTGCTTCCCTCTATCTCTTCGTCCCTCAATGTTTCCAGTTGTTACAATATATTCCAGTTGTTCTCTTCTCATTACATGACCTAAAAATGATGATTGTTTCTTCTTAATAATGGAAATTAGCTCTCTTTTTGCTTTGACATCTTTCAGAACATTTTCATTACTCTTCTTCACTGTCCATGGTATTCTCAACATTCTTCAGCAAAGCCACATTTCTACAGACTCCAGTGATTTTCTTGTCTGTTGTCCTATTGCCCAGTGTTCACATCCATATGTTAAGACTGGCTAAGCCTAACATTTAATAATTCTGTTTCTTTTTTTGTTTCTATTGTCAAAAATGGTATGTATGTTTAGTGTCTGTTATTATCCCATGTAAGTGGTTTTTCATAATACATATTAGCATTAGACATACATTGTTCATTACATGTTGACAATGACATTAGTAAAAAGTTCAGTCTTTTAGTTGACAGATAATCCTTGTTATTCACCAGACAACATCATTAGTGGTCAGGTTTTTTAAGTTAACAAAATTGTGTTTATTTTGCTTCTTTTTTTTTACAAAAAAAAATTTCAGAAGTATAACTATTGCATCTATGCAGCTTTAAATTTGAATTAAAATAATTATGTTAAAATTCCCCAGTTTATCACTCAGCTCACAAGATTGTTAAGATCTTTTGTTTCTTTTTTTGAATTATGCAAACCGCAAAAGCGTATATCTATTAGCCTATATCTTTTCTACTATGTTTTTATGTGAAAAATATTCATTAAAGATTGCAAACGTTCAAAAACGCTTTTAAAATGCCCTTTGCATGCTCCTTTGTGTACAGTGTTTATCTTCTTCTTCTTCTACCTTTTTAACTCCCAGTGGAGCATAGGTCTTCAACAAACACTTTCCAAGTCGTTATGTTTTTTTGCCATTCTTTTAAGATCATTCCATGTCTTCCCCATTATCTTCATCTCTAACTCTATCTGTCGTCTCCAAGAATTACTTGGTCTTCCTCTTTGTCTCTTCCCCTGAGGATTCCAAAAAATGGGCCTGTTGCGTAATACTCTCAGTAGTGTGTGTCCTATCCAGTGCCATCGAAAGCGACAGTTGCTGGAGCCTGCAGTATTATTTTTCTGTTTTCAATAAATGTCATTTTTAAAATGCCATTTTTGCATGTTCCTATAATGGCGCATATTGTGGATTTTGATAAATAACATCAAACAATGGTTATATTTTTGTTTGTTTAAACAATCACCCTCTGATGCCCAGATTGCCTCATATTGTAAAGTCTCCATAAAATTTTTCTACCTCTGGTAAATAATGTATGTTTATTGAACAACTAATGATAAATAGCTATTGAAGTGTCTAATTATTTTTTGAGTCCTTGTTTTTAAGGAAATTTCAGAATGATAACTATTGCATTTATGCAGCGTTAATATAGAATTAAAATAATTATGTTACCATCCCCCAGTTTATCACTCAGATCACATGATTGCAAAGATATTTTAAATGTGTTTTTTTTTGGATTTTATGTCCAGTGTTTATATATTTTATAAACAAATTTCTTGAAACGAATTCATTGATAAATATCTGACAGTTGCTGGAGCCTGCAGTATTATTTTTCTGTTTTCAATAAAGTCATTTTTAAAATGCCCTTTGTATGTTCCTATAATGGTGCATATTGTGGATTTTGATAAATAACATCAAACAATGGTTATTTAATAAAATTTTGATGTTTTTCCCCAAATGTGATCTTTTTTTTTCTTTGTTTGCACGTATGTTTTGTTTAGCTTCGTTTGTTTGTTGGTGAAGTCTGTTTAAAGTTTAAATAAACAATGATAAATAGCTATTGATGTGTCTAATTCACTGATACCTTATTGGTTTATTTTTATATTGTAAAAACATATTTTTTTAAATGAATAAAAAAAAATTAATAATAAAATTATACTTCTTATATATAAAATAACAATAATGATGTGACTTTTTTAGCAGAACATTAGTATTATTTTTATGTGAATTGAATCATAGAAATTTATAATTATTCTTACATAAATTGCAGAGAATGACTGTTAATTTTGACGTCAATTCCTATTAATATCAGTTACTTTGATATATATATAAATTTAAATGACTTATTTTTAACGCAAATCAAATAAAAGGTATTATTTTTTTTTTTACACCAAATATAATATAGTGATTATTTTGAAAATGTACACCAAATATAATGATAATATTTTTAATTTAATTTTAAAAATTTGGCTTTTTTAAAATTTGACTTTTTTTTGCATGCCAAATCTGGCGCTATGGTTTTTTCTTCTTTGTATCATCATTTGAGTAATTATTCACTTTAAAAAATCATAACTTTTTTCCTAATTGTCGTAGAAATATGATTCAGGTATCATTGTTTCACTCATGTCGCGGGCTATTTAGCTATACTGGTTTCAATTATTAGAAATTATTTTGGAAAAAAAGTCAAAGTGCCTACATAATTTGTATGTGATTTCTTCAGTTTTATAAGTATGGTATATATTTTTGTCACTTTGGTGTTTAGATATTTGAATAATGACACTAATTGGTGTTGGCTTTGTAAAAGGGATAATGGTGTAATAATGTATTTGGGGACAACAGAATGAGAATAGAGAGAACCATCCTATATAATGAACCCAAGGTCTCGCATGAAAGGGCGTGATATGTGAGTGTGAGCAGAGTTAAAGGGAATCTTGTGAATATGAGGGGTGTTCAGAAACACAAAGTATGATTAGAATTCGAGACGGAGAGTATGATGTAGATGAATTTGATTGGTTGTGATGGAGAGTATTAAAGGTTTGGTGTGAGAAGGAGAAGTCACATGTTATGCGTGGGACCTTTAGTTAGTGACAGGGTGAAGGTCTATTAGTTAGAGGTGTAGATAATTCATAAGGAGAGAAGATGACACAGGTAGCCCAGGAAAGGTAGTATGGCTGGTTCACGTGTAGTACAGTGGACTTTTAGTTAGTAACAGAGCGAATACCCTGTGGAGTTAGACATGTGTAGGTAGGGAATAATTCAGTCTGAGGATTTGTTCGCAAATAGTATAATGTAGCAATTATGATGTGTTTTAGTTAGGAGGAGGAGGAGAAACAGTAAGCAAATGATCCAGTAAGTGATGTGCTACTATATCATTAGGAGGTGAACATAAGCATGTGTGTAGGGCGTGAATAGACAGGAGTTTAAGCATGAATAGTTAGAGGAAGTCGGTACCTTGTTAGTACTAGAAATGCAAGTGAATGCATAAAAATGCGAAGCTGCAGTAAAGCTGAATGTGAGGAAAAATTTAAAAATTGAAAAAAATGGTATGTTAGAAGCTTTACGTGATTAGTGGACAACACAGATAAAACGACGTTTCGGCCCAATAGGCTTTCAGCAGGAACAAACAAAAAAAAACACACACACGGATATGTAAGTAAAACTAATAACGAAACATCTAAAACAAAAATAATCGAAATATGTTATAGAAAATAAAAATGTCTTCCCTGTGTTATTTTCTTTAACATATTTTGATTATTTACATATATGTGATGCTCTATGTAGCTAATGAAGAGAAGTGAGTTATTCAGTTCTTACATATAAGTGATGCTCTATGTAGCTAATGAAGAGAAGTGAGTTATTCAGTTCTTACATAAATGTGATGATCCATGTAACGAATGAAGAAAAGTGGGTTATTCAGTTCTTACATAAATGTGATGATCCATGTAACGAATGAAGAGAAGTGAGTTATTCAGTTCTTACATAAATGTGATGATCCATGTAGCTAATGAAGAGAAGTGAGTTATTCAGTTCTTACATATATGTGATGCTCTATGTAGCTAATGAAGAGAAGTGAGTTACTCAGTTCTTACATAAATGTGATGATCCATGTAACGAATGAAGAGATTCCTCAGGATACCAGACTCGTTGAGATCTCCCAGCCCAATCATGTCTTCCACCCCCTCCACAGATGTGACATGCATGTGTCGGAGCTTCGTGGATCCATCCACCCAGTGCTCATGCCCATCATCATCTAGCAGCTTAATCCGGCCAGCACTAGATGTCACAACCTTAGCCCCAATTGACACTGCAAATTCCCCAGGTTTGTCTGGTTCTATCCATATGTGATCTCCCTAAAATGAAAGATACATATTTTAATTCATTCAACATCAACAAATAAACAATCATTAGTTACATCCCCCGTGTGTTACCGGGGCCTCATTATGAGGGAAGTAAAGAATAGTGACACTGTGACCTTCCAGGCATGTCGTATGAGGCGACTAAGGAGGTTGATCGATGGCTTGACAAGCTGTCATTGTAAAAAAGTATTGTTATGGAAACAGCGCCATATATTTTAGAGCAGTGATCTCTGCAATATGTGCCGCTTTGGCACGCAAGGTTTCTGATTTTGAGATTGTGGCTCTGCCCTATGTGCCGTTTTCGGCTCGAAAGGACAATAGATAGTTACATAGAACAGAAAACATTCATTTCATTAATTGGGTGTCATCTCCACATTGAAAGTTGGCTACTATGGAGCATCATTCATTCATGGGTACCATCTCCTCATCAAAGGTTGGCTACCAGGGAGCATCATTCATTCATGGGTACCATCTCCTCATCAAAGGTTGGCTACGTGGAGCACAGTTTTACTCTGTCTCTTTTCTTGATGGTGCACGTTGTTATAGATTCACCTGTCCATCTTTTGATGTTATCAGCCCACTTTATTCTTGGTCTGCCTCTGTCTCGCCTACCTTCCCTTCCAAGATGACTTTTAGAAGGTATTATGTCTCATCACATGTAAAAATCAGTTGTATTGGAGATACTTCCTGTGTAGCTGCAAGTATACATTGCTTATTTTTGTCCTTTTTATCAGCCACAAATTAGAGAAAATTAAGCTCAAATATGAGTTTAATGCCTCGAAAAATGAAGACCAGAGATTTTTATGGAAAGTAAAGGTGGCATAGTGTGATACTGACTACATCGCCCAAAAATGTGCTCCAGTCATGCAAAAATATGGTCAACATCATGTACCATACCAGTTGGCGTAGGCAATCATGTCCTTCCACACTCTTCTATCTACAGTGCATCGTATCAGTTCTGTTGTTGACTGTTTTCCATGCCATTACACCAAGCTATCCAGTATTTTCTCTCTTTGTCGTCCACGATCTCTCTTTCCTTTTATTTTGCCAGTTGTAACCAAGTATTCCAACTTTCCTCTTCTCATGATGTGCCCGAAAAATGTTGATTGTTTCTTTCTGGTGTTTTTAAGAGCTCCCTTTTTGTGTTGGCCTCTTTGAGAATTTCCTCATTGGTCTTTTTAACTGTCCAGGGAACTTTCAACATTCTTCTGAGAAATCCCATCTCTTTGGCCTCTAATTGTCTTTTCATTTGTTTGTCTACTGTCCATGATTCACTTCCATAGGTCAGAATTGGTTTTATATAGCACAGATGATCTCTCTTTCTCATTTCTATTGACTTAGATTTGTTACATAAGATATTTTTCATTTTCTGAAATGCTATTTTGGCCTGAGCTATTATTCTGCTTTTTATTTCACGGGTGCATCTTCCAATAATATGGTCACATGCACCATATTCCCCATATATTTAGCAAGGCAATGCAGAGAACCTTTCATTGACTTTACTTACTATGAAGTAAAGCAGTGTAGATAATCTCATACCGTATCTTTATAATTTGACAGAATGTCTAACACACAAAATGAAATATTTCAACATGCTATGTTGCTTCTAAATAGTAAAGTAAAAGTTCCCTCCATGCCTTGCTAGGCGTACGGGAAATATGGTATTAGTAACCATATTTTGAGTTTGAGTTTAATGTTTGTTGCACAATAAGAGCATCGCTCAATATGCACAATAAGAGCATCGCTCAACATGCGCAATAAGAGCATCGCTCAACATGCGCAATAAGAGCATCGCTCAACAAGCGCAATAAGAGCATCGCTCAACATGCGCAATAAAAGCATCGCTCAACATGCGCAATAAGAGCATCGCTCAACATGCGCAATAAGAGCATTGCTCAACATGCACAATAAGAGCATCGCTGAACACAACGGTTTTCAGGCCTCCTGTTGCAGGAGCTACTGAGTTAGGTGCTCTGTGCACACCGTGAGCTGTGTGTTTCATCCATTTTGATCATGTTTTGATATTCCAATTGTTTACGATGAATGATGACATCGTATGACAGGGAACAGTTGGCTGTGTTCACTTTTTGTGCGGTTTCGCTTTATGTCTTTTGGCATGTTCTGAGACTGCTATGATGGAGACTACAGCTACCTTTCTTTGTTTGGGAGATGAGTTAGTAATTCGGATGATTCCACTGGCACGGGCGGTCAAGCAATTATAGATTTTAATTCGTTTGCAGTGATACCGGGGCCTTCCATAAAAAGAAAAAGAAAGAAAGAACCATGTTTTTCTATGACAACGGCTCATTTTTGGATCATGTGGTTGGTATCATCCCAGGCCATCTTTACTTCCCAGAAAAATCTCTGGTACCCATATTTAGAGGCTGGGTGATCCCCGGAGCCTTGTCAGTCCAAAAAAGAATCCCCCACTTCTGGGGATCAAATCCAGACTTTTCAGGTCAGGAGGTGAGCACACTAACCACTCAGCCACCGAGGCTCCCTAATTGCTTCTAGTATTTATATATATAAAATGTACACTTACATAAGTGCAGGTTATTTCTTAATCATTGCAAGGAATTATGAATATTACATGACCTAACCTTTCTTGGAATCCTCAGAGGAGGAAACAAAGAAGGAAGGCCAAAATATACTTGGAGAAGACAAGTGCAAGCAGAGATGAGGAGGAGAATGGGGTAGACACAGAGCAATCTTAACTCTTTCCGTACATTTCGCCGTACTGTGCGCCATGCTGATTTCTACAACATACGTTTCGCCGCATAGTGCGCCACGCTCAATTTTATTAGTGTGAACGCCATCAAACCATATTCTTTTTACAAGTCTTGTATCATCTTGATAATGGTGAACTATCTAATAACTTGTTCAATTATCTAAAAATTCATATATAATATGTTATATGTTAGATGAATATAAATATGTAGATTGATTCTTAGCAAATTTTGTCTGAAAAAAATGAAAAATTTTGTCTCTGATATCTCTACTGTTGCGTCGATAAAAAGCTTCCGTATGGAAAGAGTTAAGAGAAAGTCAAGAAACATGAAGGCTTGGAACATGTTTGTAAAAGACATGTTCTACAAGGAGTTGAAAGGAAGAAGAAGAAGAAAATGATTTATAGTCTTTAACAGCATTACTACACAAATCATGAGACTGACTTGCCCAGAATCCAATTTTTTTCTTATAGAAATAGGACCACAAAATTATGTTCACTTTCATAAATATATATGGCCAAGAAAGCAACGTCTTTGAAAGGAAAATTTCTTTTTTTTTTAAAAGAAAGGGAAATAAAGTATGTGAACTCATTTGCAGGTATTTTGATAGGTTATACATAACTAAGAGGGAGCAGAGATAGCTCAGTGGTTAGTGAACTGGACTACAAAGGACAAGGGGTAGGGTTCGATCCCAACCGACGGCTTCCAGGTTCACCCAGCCTTAAATGGGTACCGGATTTTTTTATGGGAAAGTAAAGCAGCACGGGCGTAATACCGATCACATTACCCCAAAAATCATGTGCTGAAGGTCTGTAAAATATAGGGTCACTAACACCATATTTCCCTAGATGCCACTTGGCGTGACGGGGGTGCTTTACTTTTTTTTTTATATACATAATTAAGACTAAAACAAATCATAATAATAAAGTTTCAGTGTACAATAGTGATAAACTTTCTCATATTATTGAGGAAAAAAACACTGGCAATGCTGGGATTATTGTTCTAGATTTAAAACACCTTGACAAATAAGGAGGAAGGCAAAAACATAAATATTGTGAAGGGCCATGAGTAAAGCTGGAAAACTTTAAAAAAATAAATGTAAAACTGTAGTGGAAAGCTAGACTAATAGGGAAACAGAACAAAAAAATAACATTTTCGCAACAGGCCTACAATAGAAACAGGACAACTAATAATAGCCAATGAGCTCACCGGCAGCTCTAGCACTGAGTGTGACCTTGCTCTAGAGAAAGAGAACATCGTCAAGTTTGTTCTTCATTCCTTAAGGGAATAATATGTGAGATAACAATGCAAACATTAAGAGACTGAGAAGTCTAAAGGTGGAAAAGGGATCTGGTCGATCCAGAGTGCTTCGTGGGAAAAGCAGATGTATCTATAATCAACACCTTACAGGAACAATCAGTCTGTATACAGTTTGAGAAATGCTGGGACTGGCAGTGAGCAGGTATGGGGCAAACCTCGATTACAGTGAAACTGATTCCATGAATAGAATAGAATAGAATAGAATAGAATAGAATAGAATAGAATAGAATAGAATAGAATAGAATAGAATAGAATAGAATAGAATAGCAGGGCAGAGTAGAGTAGAGTAAACATGGTACGTTCCTTGTTCAACGTGAAGAATAACAGACAAAGGTTCTGAAATTACAGAAGTTGTAGGGACCTAAGATCATCCTAGTCAAAGTTAGATGTCACAATATGACTTCTTGGCAAATAAAAATCACATAAACAGATGGACACACATAATTCAAATATAGTGTACTGCCAAAATCAAGTATGTAGCATATCCTTTACAGAACGATGCATTAACCCCAGCATTTTTTGACTGTGTGTTTGTCAAGGCATTAAATTGTCAGTGGTTTGCTATTGCCTTCTGACGGTAGGTGCGGGCGGTCCTAAGGACGGTAATCTCACAAGTCGCGATTTCTTTAAAAACCGCGCTCAGCAGAACTCTCCCTCTGGACCTCAGGGTTATGAAACCAAGTTCGCTACCTCTAAGCCACGGACATCTATACTGGCAAGATAAGAGACAGAAAATGATCCACTACTTAGAACCCTTTATATGAGGTTCTCAGAAGATTTACTTTACATTTTCTATCCAGTCTAGCTGAACATACTGAGAACAAAATAAAATAAATACTTATATAACCAACTACACCAAAACTCTACATTCTAGCAGTTACAAACAAGAAGTGTACAAGAAAAGCAATGTAAACTATTCTTCTTACCTTTGATAGAATCACCATTTTTTATATTTAGATCCAAAAGAGTTCTTCCTCTGTGACACCTAGAATAGAAATGCAAAGTAAACATGAGCAAGCAAAGATAAATTGGACTTATAAACTATGAATACAAACAACTTGGACTTATAAACTATGAATACAAATAACTTTAATTTATAAATTATGAATAAAAAAAACTTTTACTTTAAAAACTATGAATAAAAATTACTTTCTCTTTTACTCTATTCTATCGTAGAATCAGTTTCACTGCAGATGGGGCATCCCCTTATCCTCTCTTTCACCCATCCCCTATCATTTCTCAAAGCATATACAGACTGACTGTTCTGGTAAGGTACTGACTGCAGATACATCTGTGTTTCCCATTAAGCATTCTAGAAATTTTCACTTAACTACAAATACAAATAAATTTGACTTATAAACTAGAAAGATTCATTTTAAACCATACAAAACAATTGTGACCTATTAGTTACAAACATCATCATCAAGTGCCATCTCCGCAACGAAGGTTGCCTACCATAGAGCACCATTCTGCTCTGAGTTACAAACAAAGGTACCTTTAACTTACAAACTACAAATAATAATAAATTTCACACATATTGAGTCTTCTTCTTCTTTCCTTCCTAATTTGCCTTTCAGCATTGAGTGGAGAGACAATTTGCGATCTTTTGCTCTTCTGTTGACCTCTGCTGCTGATGTTTCCAAGAGTTTCTAGTATTCCATCAATCCATCTTTTTCATGGTTGCTATTTGATCTGGTGTTCTTGCAATGTTTATTGAAGTCTCATTGTGTTGTGTTTTGATCTTTCTGCCATTTCACGTGACCAAACCATTTTATCTTTTGTTTCTTTATTTACTGTATGGTGGGAATTATTCCTAGCTTTTTTCTCAGTTCTTCATTTCTGATCTTATCTCTCAGGCAGTTCCTGTCATCCGTCTAACACATTTCATCTCAGTAGTGGTTGTTTTTCTTATTGTTCTTGCATTTAGGGTCCAGTTCTAGCATTGGTAGCACAAGTCCAGGTCTGGCATTGGTAGAACAATGTTGGAATGAAGATTGTATTGTAGAGTGTCTGTTTTATATATAAATATTTCATTAAAAATATGAGTGATGAATTATAAGTTATCTTTATTTGTATTTGATAAGCTGTATTTTTAAAAAATATATTAAGTATTTTTTAAAAATATGCAAGAAACAGAACAGAAAATTGAAGCCTTTGAAATGTGGATATATAAAAGAATAGGTAAAATTGGATTGAAAGAAAATAAAACAAACAATGAAGTCTTAAAACAACTAAAAATTAAAAGAGAACTACTAAATACAATTCAAACAAGACAAATGAAATTTTTGGGGCATGTTAAAAGACACAACTGCTTACTAAAAGTAATCTTGGAAAATACAAGGTAAAAGACGCTGAGAAAGACCAAGATAATGTGAATGAGTAACATTAAAAGATGGACAAGTCAATCTATGACAACCTGCACCATCAAAGCAAGAGACAGAGCTGAATGGCGCTACATGGTAGCCAACCTTCGATGTGGAGACAGCACTCAATGATGCTGATGATGAAGTTATATTTTTAAAAATATATTAAGTATTTTTACAAATAAACTTATCAAATATTAATAAAGTTAACTTACAAATAAATCACTAAAAGTAAAATATCAGTAATTCATATATTTTAATTATAACTATAATACATTTATTCTTTGAGACTTGCTAACAAAGAAATAAGTTAAACTAAAACTGAAAACAACATGTGATAAGATGAGAATAATCACTTTACAACAGACTACTGGGAAATGTCAAAGATGGCAATCAGTATGTGATATAACACAGATATACTTAACTACTTCTTACCCCAAAAAAAATTCAAATGATAATTGTACTGTGAACCAGTTATTACACACTTAATTACACATGTGTAATAAACTCATAAGTGGGCCCACAGACACCTGTCTATGCTAAGAAAGATAACAAAAATTCCACTACAATCTGTCCCTCAGTGATAGAACACTCTATAGAGTTTTATAGTAGTAGTGTAGATTTAGTAGTAGTAGTAGTAGTAGACTTGAATAGTTTAAGTTTTGTGTTTGTGCAAAACTCATCAGTACAAACACAAAACTCAGACTATTCAAATCAAATGTACTATCAACCCTTACGTGTGCGTGTGAAAGCTGGAAAACAACAAGAGATATAGAAACAAAGTTGAACGCATTTGAAAATAAATGTCTAAGGAAAATACTTGGTATAGTGTGGAATGAATTCAAAACAAACGAGGAAATTAGAGAAATCACCAATCAACCACTAATATCTTCAGTAATAAAGAAAAGACGATGGTCATATGTTGGACAAGTGATGAGAAGAGATAATAACCGAATAGCAAAGCAAGCCCTCATGTGGGAAACAACAGGTAAGAGAAAAAGAGGAAGACCCAGAGAGACACTGAGAAGAACATTGATGAGAGAGGCAAGAGCAGCAGGAATTGGCTCCCTCAATGAGATAGAGTTACTTGCACAGAACAGAGACAAATGGCGAGATTTGATAAAATATTTTTAAAAGAATTGAAAACTGCTAGAACAAAAATTCAAATAAGAGAAGGAGTATCTTGGTCCCTATGGGCCAGCTACGGCTCGAAAGGTCAAAAGATAGATTGATAGTAGTAGTAGCTGTAAGTAAGTAAAGTACCCCCGTCACGCCAAGTGGCATATAGGGAAATATGGTGTTAGTGACCCTATATTTTACAGACCTTCAGCACATGATTTTTGGGGTAATGTGGTGGGTACTATGCCCGTGCTGCTTTACTTTCCCAGAAAAAAATCTGGTACCCATTTAAGGTTGGGTGAACCCGGAAGCCGTCGGTTGGGATCGAACCCTAGCCCTTGTACTTTGTAGTCCAGTTCACTAACCACTGAGCTATCGCGGCTCCCTAGTAGTAGCTGTTGTATGGCTAATAATGACAGCAGTACATACAGTAGTAACAGCAATACAGTAATTCTTGATCCTTCCCACGCCGCTAGATGTCATATAGGGATTGTAGTGTTTGTCACCACCTATCTCTAATCTGAGTGAGATGTTCGATCTTATCTAATATAGGTCTATGCCTGCAAATTTTGCTTCTCTTATAAGTGTTTTTTTTAGTGTCTCTCTAGGTCTTCCTATTTTTCTGTATCCTGATGTTTCCCATAAAAGAACCTGTATTGGAATTCTCTTGTTGTCTCTTCACAGCACATGTCCGACATATATACATCTTCTTTCTTTAACTGTAGATGAGATCTTTGGTTGCATGGCCATTTCTTTTATTACAATATTAGTCTTGAACTCATTCCAACTGTACACAGAGTATTTTTCTTAGGCATTTGTCTTCAAAAGCGTTTAGTTCTTTCTCAATCTCTTTTGTTGTTTTCCAGCTTTCACATGCATAGTAAGTATTGATAATATGTTTGAATTAGATATTCTAACTTTGGATTTCTTGCATAGTTAGTATTTTTGATTTCCATATTTTGTCTATAGATAAACAAATGAAAAGAAGATTAGAGGCCACAGAGATGGAATTTTTCAGAAAAATGTTGAAAGTTCCCTGGACAGCTAAAAAGACCAATGAGGAAGTTCTCAAAGAGGCCAACACAAAAAGGGAGCTCTGAAAAACCATCAGAAAGAAGCAATCAACATTTTTCGGGCACATCATGAGAAGAGGAAAGTTGGAATACTTGGTTACAACTGGCAAAATAAAAGGAAAGAGAGATCGTGGACGACAAAGAGAGAAAATACTGGATAGCTTGGTGTCATGGCATGGAAAACAGACAACAACAGAACTGATACGATGCACTGTGGATAGAAGATTGTGGAGGGACATGATCGCCTATGCCAACCTGTATGGCACATGATGATGATATTTTGTCCAGGTTTTTAAAATTTGTTGCAGCATTTGGTATTCTGATTCTGATCAGTTATAGTAGACTCTTTATACAGAGCTTCACAGCAGGAGCCAAACTGATAATAAGTAAATGAATTTAAATATCTGGAAAAATTGTTAACTTCAGATGGTAGGTGTACAACAGAGGTGAGATGCAGAATGGTTCAGGCAAAAGCAGCTTTCCAAAAAATGAGAAAAGATACTGTGCAAATCCATTTTTGACAATAGAAACAAGAAAATATATTCTTAAATGGTATGTAGAACCAGTCTTAACATATGGATGTGAATCATGGACAACAGGATAACAGACAAGAAAATCATTGGAGGTTGCAGTAATGTGGTTTTACAGAAGAATGTTGACAATACTATGGACAGCTAAGAAGAGTAATGAAAATGTTCTGAAAGAGACCAAAGCAAAAAGAGAGCTAATTTCCAATATTAGGAAGAAAGAATCATCATTTTTTTGGCCATGCTATGTGAAGGGAACAGCTGGAATATATTGTAACAACTGGGAAAATTGAGGGACAAAGAGATAGAAGGAAGCAAAGAGAAAAGATAGCAGACAGCATAAGAGAATGGCTTGGCAGAAGGTCAACAACTGAAATGATAAATAACTGTCGAGATCGAAAGTTGTGGACAGACATGATCACCTACGCCAGCAGGCATGGTACTTGATGATGAGTGTAAGATCACAAACAGTGAAGTTCTGAATCAAATGGCAATGGAAAAAAACAAGAATTACTTAATACAAATTGAAAAGAACAATGGACATTTCTTGGACCTGTGAAGAGACATAATCCTACTGAAGGTCATCTTGGAAGGGAAAGTGCAAGCATGACGAGGCAGACCAAGAGTATAGTGGACTGATAACATCAAAGGGTGGAGAGGTAAATCTCAAACAGAGTATAATGGAGCTCCATGGTAATCAACCTTTCATGTGAAGACAGCACCCAATGATAATTGGTAGTAATAGTAGTACTAGCATAGCAGAAATTCTAAGAAATTCTTTACAACTACAACAAACACGTCAAGGGGTAATTAACTAATTTAGTGTCTCAAATCATTTCAGTTAAATGAGTGATCTCCCCCACTGACCGGACATTCTTGAATTATCAACTGTTTCTAAAATAACCTCTACTGAGATGATATGTGTCAGACGAATGACAGGGAACAGTCTGAGAGATAAGATCAAAAATGAAGAACTGAGAAAAGAGCTAGGAGTAGCCCCCGCCATAGAATGTATAAAGTAATAACATAAAATGGTTTGGCCACATGACATGGCAGAAAGAACAAAACACAACACAATGAGCCCTCAATAAACATTGCGAGAACACCAGACCCAATGGTCGACCACGGAAAAGATGGATCAATGGAATACTAGAAGCTCTAGGAAACATAACAGCAGCAGAGAAAAGAAGAGTAAAAGACCGTAAATTATATCTCCTCTCGATGCTGAAAGGCAACTATCTTCTTCTACCGTTTAGCTCCCAGTGGAGCATAGGTCTTCAACAAACACTTTCCAAGTCGTTCTGTTTTTTGCAATTCTTTTCAGATCATCCCATGTCTTCCCCATCATCTTCATCTCTGCTTCAATCTGTCTTCTCCAAGAATTCCTTGGTCTTCCTCTTTGTCTTTTCCCCTGGGGATTCCAAAAAAGGGCCTGTTGTGTAATACTCTCAGTTGGTTTCCGTAGTGTGTGTCCTATCCATCGCCATCGTCTTCGCTGTATTTCTTTATCCACTGGTATTTGACCGGTACATTTCCATAATTCCACGTTTGTGACTTTGTCCTGCCATTTCCATCCCTTTATTCTGCGCAAGCATCCATTAATGAAAGTCTGTACCTTCGTGATTGTCAATTTTGTTATTCTCCATGTTTCACAGCCATATAATAGAACCGACTTAACACTGGAGTTGAAAATTTGTATTTTTGTATTTAGCCTAATTTCTTTGGATTTCCATATGTTTCCCAGTGCAATGAAAGCTCCTCTTGCTTTTGATATCCTTATTTTGGTATCGTTTTCTGTTCCTCCCTCTTTATCTATATTACTGCCCAGATATATATAAGATTGTACGTCTAGTAGAGGTATTTCTCCTAGTTTTATTTGGTTATTGCCAACTGCATTAATTCTCATAATGTTGGTCTTATCTCTATTAATCTTTAGTCCTAGCTGTTGTGATCTCTCATCTAATATACTCATTTTATCTTGCATCTGTTGGTGGCTGTGTGATAGGAGAGCTATGTCATCAGCAAAGTCTAAATCATCAAGTTGTTTGGTCAGTGACCACTGGATCCCATTTCTGTTGTTTTGAGTTATTTTCATAATCCAATCTATGGCCAGTAGAAAGAGAAATGGAGACAGAAGGCATCCTTGCCTTACTCCTGTTCTTATTTCAAATGCTTCTGTAAGCTGTCCTTCATGCACCACACTACATTTTGTTCCTTCATACATTGTTTTTATCAGGTTAATAAACTTTATGGGGATTCCATAATGACTCAGCAACTTCCAAAGCATTCTTCTGTCTAAACTATTAAATGCCTTTTCGTAATCTATGAATCCAATATAAAGTGGGGATTTTAGTTCTAAACTTTGTTCAACTATTATACGTAGAGTAGTTATTTGATCAGCACATGATCTGTTCTTCCTAAAACCTGCTTGTTCCTCTCTCAAGTGTTTCTCTATAGCCTCTTTTAGTCTCTCCAGAATGATTCTGCCTAATATTTTTCCTGGCACTGATAATAGCATAATTCCCCTATAATTTGTGCACTCATGTAAACTTCCTTTCTTTGGTAGTTTGATCATATAACCTTCTCTCCAGTCTTTAGGTATTTCTTCCCTCTCCCAAATTTTATCCAATAGATTATGTAACATCTTGGTAGAGGTGATAATATCTGCTTTGATGGCTTCCGAAGGAATTTCATCTGGTCCTGTGGCTTTACCATCTTTTAATAGTTTGATGGCTTTCATTATTTCTTCTTTGCTTGGTTTTCCGCAGTTAACGTGTAATTCTTCTTCTGCTGGTAGTATATCTGGAGGATTATTTGAGCCAGGTCTGTTCAAAAGTTCTTCAAAGTGCTCCTTCCATCTCTCCATTTGTTCCTTTATATTACTAAGCAGATTTCCTTTCTTATCTTTGATAAAGGCGTTGATCTGTTTGTATTTTCCACCTAATTTCTTTGTGCTGTTGTACAGTTCTTTCATATTCCCTTTATTTGCTGCTTCTTCTGCCTCTTTAGCTAATTCATCTATATATTTCCTCTTATCCCTTTTAATGCATCTTCTCACTTCTTTGTTCACCTCTGTGTAAGCTTCCTGTGTCTTGGCTTTATTACTTCTTGTTTTGCTTTTATTTATGTCTGCTTTCTTGTTCTTTCTTTCTTTAATTTTATCCAGGGTCTCTGCTGTCATCCATGCCTTATTCTGGCGTTCTCTTTTCCCCAGTGTTTCTTCGCATGTCTCTTCCCATATATTTTTTACCTGTTTCCAATGATCTTCTATATTTATTGTATTTTCTAGTTGTTGGAGGACTTGGTATTTGTTTGATATTGTGACTGCGAATTGACCTTTAATTCCTTGTTCTTTAAGAAACCCTACATTGAAATACTTTCTACCTTTATTCGTTGTAGTATACCTTTTTAATTTAATTTTAAGTTTGGCTAACAGAAGATGATGATCAGAAGCTATATCTGCCCCTCTATATACTTTTACATCCTGTAAGGATGACTTAAACTTATTATTAATACATATGTGATCAATTTGATTTTCCGTTCTATGATCTGGTGACACCCATGTAGCTTTGTGTATTCTTTTATGTTGGAATATTGTTCCTCCTAGGCTCATTTGATTAAGGGCGCAGAAATTCACAAATATCAAAAGGCAACTGTACAGCGTAAAACAGTACCAAGGTTCATAATATACATCACTATGAGGAAGGGCAATCAGTCAGTCAATTGATGTAGGAGACGTTTGTGTCTTGTCAAAGGAGTAGTAGCAGAAGTGAGTGATCATGTGAACTGAACGAACACAACTGTACAAACAATGCCGCGACGACTGAGAATCTGAGACGGTCTCAAAATTGTCTCGGTAATCAATTGCTGAATTGAGATGGAATTTCTCAGAAGAATGTTGAAAGTTCCCTGGATAGCTAAAAGACCAATGAGAAAGTTCTCAAAGAGGCCAACACAAAAATGGAGCTCTTAAAAAAACATCAGAAAGTTGAGAAAGAAACAATCAACGTTTTTCGGGCACGTTATGAGAAGAGGAAAGTTGCAATACTTGGTTACAACTGGTAAAATAAAAGGAAAGAGAGATCACGGACGACAAAGAGAGAAAATACTGGATAGTTTGGTGTCATGGCATGGAAAACAATCAACAACAGAACTGATACAGTAACGATGCACTGTAGATAGAAGATTATTGTGGAGGGACATGATCATTTTATTTGATCGCCTACGCCAACCCGGTATGGCACATGATGATGAACCAATTGCTTGTTAAAATGTAGGCAATTCAAATCAGTTAAAGAACAAATTAAATTCGTAATATTATCATTAAAACAAAATCTTACATGATTTTATTGTCCTCGCTAACAATATTTGCTGACAACAATTATACCACAGCTATAACTTAAAGAGATGTCCGAGACGTTCCTACAACCGAGCAGACGAGTGGCGGGGAACAGACAGTGGCAGGTACGAGCTGGCAATGAAAGCCAAGAAGGTAGTCAATGTTACCTCACACCCAAGGTGATATTGTGGGCTGAAATGGCTTTCTTGATTTCGCTACTCTATTCTATTTGTGGAATCAGTTTCATTTCTGGTATCCGCTCCACCGTCAGTGCCAACTTTTCTCGAAGCGTTTGCACACTGATTGTTTCTGTAAGGTTTTGCTTGTAGTTTTAACATCATCATCATCAAGTACCGGGCCTGCTGGCGTAGGTGATCATGTCTCTCCACAACTTTCGATCATGACAGTTATTTATCATTTCTGTTGTTGACCTTCTGCCAAGCCATTCTCTTAAGCTGTCTGGTATTTTTTCTCTTTGCTTCCTTCTATCTCTTCGTCCCTCAATTTTCCCAGTTGTTACAATATATTCCAGCTGTCCTCTTCTCTACATGGCCAAAAAAATGATGATTGTTTCTTCCTAATATTAGAAATTAGCTCTCTTTTTGCATTGGTCTCTTTCAGAACGTTTTCATTACTCTTCTTAGCTGTCCATGGTATTCTCAACATTCTTCTGTAAAACCACATTTCTACAGACTCCAGTGATGTTCTTGTCTGTTGTCCTATTGTCCATGATTCACATCCATATGTTAAGACTGGCTATATATAACATTTAACTCTTGTTTCTATTGTCAAAAATGGATTGCATCATCTTTAACTACTTCACAATAACAACACAAATGATTCGCTTCCAGAGGTTTATGATGTAAACAAAGCAGTTTTGTCATTGCAAGTGAATAATGCCCACACCTATAATTGGTCAGGATTGTGTAGCAGCAGCAGCTTTATAGCGAACACAGAAAACATCATAGGATTGTGCTGTTCTGAAACAGCTATGCCATGCTACCCTAGAATTGCCTTTAATGGGATTACTGTGACCACAAACCAATCTCCATGTGTGTGCCACATATTTACACCCCAGAAAGAAATACTGAATATAACAACATTATATGCCGTCTGTGATATTAATGACCACAAACCAGGAGCCTCCTGTATGATTGATACAACTGTTGCACCAAGCACTTCATCAGCAGAGCCAGATCTATGGAATGTTAATCTGACATTGTTCTTGAATGATGTCCAAGTTAATGAGACATCAGAATCGTGTGGCAGCAGCTATAAGAAGGGAGCAGAGAACATCAAGTTCTGCTGCTATAAAGGAGACTTGCCTTGCTATCCCAGAATTGCCTTAAATGGGATCAATGTAGTTGAAAACTTCTCCTCTTGTGTAAACTACACATTCACATCCAAGAGTGAATCAGTGAAGGTCACAAAATCATATTCTCTCTGTGGTTTTACTAACTACAGGTCATGTGGCTTCTGTTGGATTGGAAATGATAACTTACCACCACTGTGTGTCTATATGTTTGGAATTGGAGTCATCAACGATGGCCTAACATCATGAAATGCTACGACGATCATCATTTTCGGGAGGACGCGAACTTCCATGGTATATGGTGGATAGGCGGCAGGAACCATTGAAGGCTATGTCTGAAAAGTGTTCCTTCTTGCAGTTTCCTCATATTCCAAGTCCGGCTTGTTGCAGGAGCTACTGAGTTAAGTGCTCTGTGCACACCGTGAGCTGTGTGTCTCATCCGTTTTGATCCTGTTTCGATATCCCGCTTGTTTACGATGAATGATAATATCGTATGACAGGGAACAGTTGGCTGTGGTCACTTTCTGCGCGGTTTCGCCTTATGTCTTTTGGCGTGTGCTGAGACTGCTACGATGGGGACTACAGTTACCTTTCTTTGTTTGGGAGATGTGTTAGTAATTCGGATGATTCCACTGGCACGGGCGGTTGAGCAATTATGGATTTTAATTCGTTTGCAGTGATACCGAGGCCTTCCATAACCAATAACCAATAACAACACAAAAAAGTAAAGAATCCCGTCTCGCCAGGTAGCATATAGGGAATAAGGTGTTAGTGCCCACAATTATTCCCAGAAATTACAGACCTTCGGCGCATGATTTTTGGGGTAATGTGGTCGGTATTACGCCCGTGCCGTTTTGCTTTCCAAGGAAAAAATCCGGTACCCATTTAAGGCTGGGTGAACCCAGAAGCCATCGATCAGGATCGAACCCGACTTCTTGTCCTTTGTAGTTGGGGGGGGGGGGGTCAAGGTAAATAAATACATTAAAATGCGGAGCTGCGGTAAAGCTAAATGTGAAGGAGCATCGAAAAACAAAAATAGAAAAAATCATATGGTTAAAGCTTTACGTAATTGATGGACGACACAAATTTGAACGACGTTTCGGCTCTTTAGGCCTTCAGCAGGAACAAACAAACAACCCAAACACATATATTTTGTTTTGGTTGTTTCATTACTAGTTACCAATGTGGGATGAATTTTATTCACTTACATGGACTTCCGTTACCAATATGGTGGATCTAGTTCACGTTCTCTCAATCGCTGCAGAAAGTACATTCGGGGTCTGATTAATTTCTGTTCTCCATTGCACTTTTCTACATTAAAATCAAAATGATGATCTACTTATTACATCTGCGCCGAAAAAAATATGACGATCATCATTTTTAGGAGGACGTGAACTTCCGGTATATCGCGGATAGGCGGCAGGAACCATTGAAGGTTATGCATGAAAAGTGTTCCTTGTTGCAGTTTCCTTATATTCCAAGTCCATGGGGGACTGGTTGGTCTCGAGGCAAGACGCCGACTTCGAGAAAGAGAGGTTGTGGGTTCAAATCCCGGCTACATCGGTTGGGATTTTTATTTATGATTTCTCTCTGCGACAACCACCCCTGATCTCAGCAGCGAGACCCGGCTTGAAACGTCAGCTACTCATCGACGGAAAAAACATGAGTACCTCCGAAGTCGGAGTTATCTGCCTGTGCGGTGAGGGACCTCTGAGCACATGGCTGCCAGGGAAAAATGGATTAACACGCTAAATTCAGTTCCTAGTCTCTAGGGACTTCGTCAGAGTTGAAAGCTGGCGAACGCAACAACAACAATAACAATTCACTTACCTATCTGTGTGTGTGTGTGGTTTGTTTGTTCCTGCTGAAGGCCTATTGAGCCGAAACGTCGTTCAAATTTGTGTTGCCTGTCAATTACGTAAAGCTTTAATCATACCATTTTTTTCTTTTTCAATTCTCCCTCTCCTTTATAGTCCAGTTCACTAACCACTGAGCTATCGCGGCTCCCACTTTACATCCTGGTTCAGTATATATTGTTATAACTTTTGCTAATCTTTAAAACACAATGTGCTATCGTACATTTAGAGTTGTCTTCTTTTTTTAAAACAAAGCTGTACAGATAACCACTTATTAAGTCCTTGAAAGCAATGGCGTGTAACAAATGCGAAGATCATCATCAAGCGCCGTGCCCGCTTCAAGAGATTATGTTGAGGAACTAGTAGTGGGGTGTGATAAACACTCCAAGGTATGGTGACAGCTTCACAAGGAAGGAACAAAAACACAATACTGACGTTTCGGCCTGTGGCCTTCAGGATACAGGGACAACGGCAACAAACGGTGAAGCACAATTATCGATAACTACATGTTAGATGATCAAGTAGAGGGAGAGGTGGACAGAGAGAGGAAAGTAAGATGTAGAAATAAGAAAGGGGGCTACATTAGGGGAGGTAGGATAAGCGTCGAGATATATAAAATAGAAATATTAGAAAATCTCGAGACTAAAAAGTCTAACGTAAATAGTAACAAGTGAATAATGTATCATTAAAAGTATATGAAAATAACTTAGCTCGAACGACTGGTCTGTCCTTTGCGATGGAATTCATCCGAATCTATCCGAAAATGATTATATTGAACACTATATACAAATGTGCAAAAGGTTTAGAAATAAATATAAAAAAAAACAAAGGACTATGAGCATCAGCATCATGTTCCTTATACGCAACTGGGTGTGACGAGGGCTCTTTCTATTATAGTACCTACATACAACGAAACTATATATTTACAAAACAATAAACAGGGTTTATTGCAAACGATCTATTGGGTTTAAATAACAGTATATCACAAATTCAAAAAGGCCAGCACAAAAAATATAGCTCCTGAAAAACATCAGAAAGAAACAATAGACATTTTTTATATCACATCATGAGAAGAGGAAAGATGGAATATTTGGTTACAACTGGCAAAGAGAGATCGCGGACGACAAAGAAAGAAGGTACTAGGTAACTTGGTGCCATGATATGGAAAACAGTCAACAACAGTATTGATACGATGCACTGTTGAAGGAAAATTGTAGAAAAACTTGGTCGCCTACGCCGACTGCTATGGCACATGATGATGAAAATATCACAAATTACTTCACACAAAGTAAAAATCAGAGTGGATCTGGCAGACTCTAATTGTGATGTTCTGTCTGTGGGGGCGATCAACACACTTAACCTGACAGCTGACTTCATGTGAGAGTCTGGAATCCTACTCTGATTGAGTCCTGATCGCAGAGAGAGAGAGAGAGAGAGAGAGAGAGAGAGAGAGAGAGAGAGAGAGAGAAATAGAGAAGTATAATTTGTCCTAGTTTTAGTCTTCTTTCATTTGTCCTTCTGGCAGAACTAGTATTACACAGGATACCATCACATTGTGGCATTCCAGGAAATGAGAAAGCAGATGAACTTTCGAAAGGAGACAAATAATAATAAATTAATATTATTATAGAGGAAAACTTCAGAGGCGATAATCAGCGAATCAATTCAGAGGAAGAGGTATGTATGTTTACAGCACTCGGGAAAAATAATAAATAATCAACAACAGAAAAAAAAACAAAGAACAATATATGGACTGAAGCAGGATCGAACCCGTACTCAGTGGCACAGCGCCTTGCTACGAAAAGCCAAACGCTAGGGAACACTGCCACTCTGCTAACTTTAGTTAGCTGAGTGACAGTGTTCCCTAGCGTTTGGTTTAACTTTAGTTAGCTGAGTGACAGTGTTCCCTAGCGTTTGGTTTAACTTTAGTTAGCTGAGTGACAGTGTTCCCTAGCGTTTGGTTTAACTTTAGTTAGCTGAGTGACAGTGTTCTCTAGCGTTTGGTTTAACTTTAGTTAGCTGAGTGGCAGTGTTCTCTAGCGTTTGGTTTAACTTTAGTTAGCTGAGTGACAGTGTTCTCTAGCGTTTGGCTTAACTTTAGTTAGCTGAGTGGCAGTGTTCTCTAGCGTTTGGCTTAACTTTAGTTAGCTGAGTGGCAGTGTTCTCTAGCGTTTGGCTTAACTTTAGTTAGCTGAGTGGCAGTGTTCCCTAGCGTTTGGCTTTTCGTAGCAAGGCGCTGTGCCACTGAGTACGGGTTCGATCTTGCTTCGGTCCATATATTGTTCTTTGTTTTTTTTTCTGTTGTTGATTATTTTTTTTTTCCGAGTGCTATAAACATACCTCTTTCTCTGAATTGGTTATTCGCTGAACTTTTGAAAACAGGCGGAAGCCTTCAACAGTCTAAAACAATGGTCCCTAGATACAAGAATAATAAAATAAAAACAATCCTGAAGCAAGCTAGGAAAACAGAAAGGAGGGAGTTGCATGGAAAATGTGAGCCTGAAATCGACAGCTTAAACAAACTTAGCAGACACGAGCAGACCAAGATATTCAGACTCAGAACATGTCATAGTAGACTCAGAGCACATCTACACAAGATAGGACTCAGGAACGTTGCGACATGTGATTGTGGAGAATTCAAACAAACTCCAGAACACATATCCCAGAGGACTGCAGCACTCTCAACACCCTAGGAACACAAATATGGCCCACAGAAACAACCCTACATGACAAGCTATGGCGAACCGGTCATGACTTCAAGCACACCTTCTTGTTCGAGACCCAAGCTGGTCTAAATGTCTGGCTATAGCTGATCTTGTTGGGACCCCAGTTGATATTAATGTCTAAATGTCTAGCAATAGCTGATTTTGTTCCTGACCCAAGCTGATCTAAATGTCTAGCTATAACTGATCTTGTTCGTGAGCCAAGATGATCTAAATGTCTAGCTATAGCTGATCTTGTTGGGACCCAAGCTGGTCTAAATGTCTAGCAATAGCTGATCTTGTTCCTGACCCAAGCTGATCTAAATGTCTAGCTATAACTGATCTTGTTCGTGAGCCAAGATGATCTAAATGTCTAGCTATAGCTGATCTTGTTGGGACCCAAGCTGGTCTAAATGTCTAGCTATAGCTGATCTTGTTGGGACCCAAGCTGGTCTAAATGTCTAGCTATAGCTGATCTTGTTCGTGGCTCAAACTGATCTAAATGTCTAAATGCATAATAACTGATCTTGTTCGTGACTCAGGCTGATCTAAAGGTCTAACTATATGTCAATAGCTGATCTTGTTCGTGTCTCAGGCAGATCTAAATGTCTAACTATGTCAATAGCTGATCTTGTTCGTGACTCAGGCACATCTAAATGTCTAACTATATGTCAATAACTGATCTTGTTCGTGATTCAGGCAGATCTAAATGTCGAACTATATGTCAATAGCTGATCTTGTTGGGACCCAAGCTGATCTAAATGTCTAAATGTGTAGCTATAGCTGATCTTGTTCGTGGCTCAAACTGATCTAAATGTCTAAATGCATAATAACTGACCTTGTTCGTGAGCCAAGTTGGTCTAAATGTCTAGCTATAGCTGATCTTGTTGGGACCCAAGCTGATCTAAATGTCTAGCAATAGCTGATCTTGTTGGAACCCAAGCTGATCTAAATGTCTAAATGTCTAGCTATGGCTGATCTTGTTCGTGGCTCAAACTGATCTAAATATCTAAATGCATAATAACTGATCTTGTTCGTGACTCAGGCTGATCTAAATGTCTAACTACATGTCAATAGCTGATCTTGTTCGTGACTCAGGCTGATCTAAATGTCTAACTACATGTCAATAGCTGATCTTGTTCGTGACTCAGGCTGATCTAAATGTCTAACTACATGTCAATAGCTGATCTTGTTCGTGATTCAGGCAGATCTAAATGTCTAACTACATGTCAATAGCTGATCTTGTTCGTGACTCAGGCTGATCTAAATGTCTAACTACATGTCAATAGCTGATCTTGTTCGTGATTCAGGCTGATCTAAATGTCTAACTACATGTCAATAGCTGATCTTGTTCGTGACTCAGGCTGATCTAAATGTCTAACTACATGTCAATAGCTGATCTTGTTCGTGACTCAGGCTGATCTAAATGTCTAACTACATGTTAATAGCTGATCTTGTTCGTGTCTCAGGCTGATCTAAATGTCTAACTACATGTCAATAGCTGATCTTGTTCGTGACTCAGGCTGATCTAAATGTCTAACTACATGTTAATAGCTGATCGCTGAAGAAGTACTTCCTTGAAGCGTCGCAGTAGAAGGGAGGAATGGTTATGGTTATGGTAATGGAAGGTCATAGTAGGAAATGCTAAAAGAATCAATGCAACAAACATCAAAAGAGTTCATACCACCAGTGAGGACAAATTCAAGAAAGAAATGGATGACAGATGACATTTTGCAGATAATGGATACAAGAAGAAGAAATAAAGAAAATAAAGATGAGTATAAGAGATTAAATAAAGAAATTGTAGTAAAATGCAATGAAGCAAAAGAAGCATGGCTAAAAGAGAGATGTAAAGAGATTGAAATGCAACAAAAAGATGCTAAAGCTATATACAAACAAACTGAGGAATTAACAGGAAGAAAAACGCAATCAAAAACTGGACGTCTAAGATCAAAGGAAGAAGAACTGTTGATTGATCAAGAAAACATAAGGGAACGATGGACAGAATACATTAAAGATCTTTATAATGATGAACGAACGGAAGTAAATATTAAGGATAATGGAGAAGGAGCAGAAATACTCAGAGAAGAAGTGGAAGATGCCTTGCGCAATATGAAAGCAGGCAAAGCTCCTGGACCAGATAATATAACTAAAGAAGAGTTTGAAGCCATGGGTGATTTTGGAATAGAAATAATAACAAAAATATTGAATGATATCTACAACAGTGGATATATACCAGACGACATGCTCAAATCAAAATTCATAGCCCCACCAAAGAAATCGGGTGCGATTGAATGCGGTGATCATCGCACAATAAGCCTTATGAGTCATATGACTAAGATATTTCTAAGAATCATCATGCGAAGAGTGCGAAACAAAATCAGTCCAGAAATTAGCGATGAACAGTGTGGTTTTGTTAGAGATAAAGGAACAAGCAATGCCATTTATATCATAAGATCTTTAGTAGAAAGAGCCATAGAGGTGAAAACAGATCATATGTTTCATAGATTACACCAAGGCATTTGACAAAGTAAAGCACCAAGAAATAATAAAAAATTTAGAAAGCATAAACGTAGACAGCAAAGATCTAAGAATAATAAAGAACATGTACTGGCAACAAACAGCGGCCATAAGAACTGAAAACCAATTGGGAATGTTTCAACAAAAAAAAACAGGGTGTTAGACAAGGTTGTGTGCTGTCACCAGATTTGTTTAATATTTATAGTGAAATTATTTTAAAATCCATAAGTGGCATGCCTGGAATAACAATTGGAGGTCATAATATAAATAATCTAAGGTATGCTGATGATACAGTATTAATCGCTAAGAGTGAAAATGAGTTACAAGAAATGTTGGACATTATAGTGAAAGAAAGCAAAAATAAAGGACTCAGCCATAATAGCAAAAAGACAGAGGTAATGGTAACAACAAAGAAAAAGACATCACCTCAGTGCAAAATAAAGACAAGTGGAACAATATTAAAACAGGTAAATGAATTTAAATATTTGGGAACTTTGTTAACCTCAGACGGAAGATGTACAACAGAGGTGGGATGCAGAATGGCTCAGGCAAAAGCAGCTTTCCAAAAAATGTGGAAGATACTATGCAATCCATTTTAGACAATAAAAACAAGAAAAAGAGTTCTTAAATATTACGTAGAGCCAGTCCCAACATATGGATGCGAATTATGGACAATAGGACAACAGACAAGAAAATCACTGGAGTCTGTAGAAATGTGGTTTTACAGAAGAATATTGAGAGTATCATGAACAGCTAAGAAGAGTAATGAAGATGTTCTGAGAGAGGTCAAAGCAAAAAGAGAGCTACTTACAATATTAGGATGAAACAATCATCATTTGTTGGCCATGTAATGAGAAGAGAACAACTGGAATATATTGTAACAACTGGGGAAATTGAGGGACGAAGAGATAGAGGGAAGCAACGAGAAAAAATGACAGACAGCATAAGAGAATGGCTTGGCAGAAGGTCAACAACAGAAATGATAAATAGCTGCCGAGCCAGCAGGCCCGGTACTTGATGATGATGATAAATGGAAGGTCCCGGTATCACTGCAAACGAATTAAAATCCATAATTGCTCAACCGCACGTGCCAATGGTATCATCCGAATTAATATATCATCTCTCAAACAAAGAAAGGTAGCTGCAGTCACCATTATAGCTGTCTCAGCACAAGCCAAAAGACATAAGGCGAAACCGCACAGAAAGTGAACACAACCATCTTATTCTCCGTCATTAGATATCATCATTCATCGTAAGCAATCAGAATATCGAAACACAATACGGATGAAACACACAGCTCACGGTGTGCACAGAGCACTAAACTCGGTAGCTCCTGCAGCAAGCCCGAATTGGAATATGAGGTAACTGCAACAAGGAACACTTTTCAGACCGAGCCTGAATTGTTCATGCCGCCTGTCCGCCATATTGACCGGTATTCCAAAGAAGGAGTGTTTTAGTCTAGCATTATCAATGCTCAGTTTGTGTTTCCTTGATCACGTGACGCATGTCTATGTGGTTGTCAAGTTAGTTCCGACACAATTTACTTGAAGCTTATCTCCCGTGATGGTTACTCTGAAGCTTTATTTGTCCTGGACGAGATGTCCAGCGCATGCGGCAGTCAGTTCCAGCACGTCACTGATATCCTTCACCCAGTTTCTTCAGTCTACTATCTTTCTTTCTTTCTCGGCTCTCTCTCTCACTTTCTTTCTCTCTCTCTCTCTCTTTCTCTCTCTCTCTTTCTTTCTCTCTCACTCTCTCTCTCTCTCTCTCATAAATATCTCCTCCTTAACTCTTTCAGTACGGAAGGTTTTTAGTAATTTAGCGGTAGAGATTTCAGAGACAAAATTGTTCATGTTTTTAAATATTAATCTACATGTCTATATTTATCTAACACTTAACTTATTATATATGGATTTTTAGATAATTAAACAAGGAATTAGATTTCATCAATATCAAGATGATAAAAGATATGTAAACAGATGGTTTGATGACAGTTTACACTAATCAAATTAAGAGTGCTCGCACTGTGCGGCTAAGATAGCTCAGTGGTTAGTGAACTGGAATACAAAGGACAAGTGGTAGGGCTCGATCCCAACCGACGGATTTCGGGTTCACCCAGCCTTTAATGGGTACCGGATTTTTTTCTGGGAAAGTGAAGCGGCACGGGCGTAATACCGACCACATTACCCTAAAAATCATGTGCCGAAGGTCTGTAAAATTTATGGTCACTAACACCATATTCCCTCGGTAACAGTCTGCGCCAAAACAGACTGGCTAACAGAAGCTAGGATCAACGTGTTCCCTGTAGTGGTGGCTGATATTGATTGAGGACCCAGTATTGCAGTACCTCTGGGCTGGACTAGTAGTTTCCCAGCGTAGCCTGGGACAGACGACCTCCAACCTCCAGTAAGAGCCGGGAATGTCAAGAAAGCCATTACGACCCGCCACATTCTATGAGTCAAGGGGCAAACATGCTCGTATCAACTCATGGCAATCCATCAACAACACCATATTCTCTTTACGCCACTTCGCATGACGGGGTACTTTACTTTTACTTTACTGTGCGGCTAAACGTACATGACCGAAATCGGCATGGCGCACTGTGCGTCGAAACGTACGGAAAGAGTTAATTATCTTCTTTATGTCATTATGTCGTTTTACGTGATCAAAACATTTTATCTTCCTGTTTCTTTATCAACCAATTTTCTGGACTTTCACTTCTTGCAAACTGGCATGTTGATTCTGTTCTTCGTCCTTGATATCCTGGGTTTGTTTGCTGATGGGATCATTATCACTGCACACCGGACGAACTCATAGGTGTTCCAATATCCCCCTTGAGAATCTCGAGAAAATCCAAGAAGAATCCTGGCCCCATGTGAACGAACTCCGTAGCACGGTCTGGAATTGTGGGTAGGTTTCTTGTGACAATTTTGCCCCGGCGGCGGCCATATTTATGTATATTTTATAATTGTAACTGCCATGGTTCTTTAACGTGCGCGAGTTCACACGGAACCTACTGTTTAATGTCGTTATCCGAGAAGGCTAGACATCGGATCTCACTACCCAGAGATTAGGGGATAATGGATCGGGCGGACATCGTCAACGCCATCCGAGAAGTGGGAAGAGCACAGGACTTCGACAAACACAAATCCACGTCACTTCTTCGGATGATGGAAATGGGAGTTAAGATAGGCACAGCCAGAAACTTAGTGGCCGTGTAAGAAGACTTATCAACCAACATAGAACTGGAGTCGTCAGTCGCTGGACACTGCGGGAATTGCTGATGAGGGGATCTGAGCACCTATGGACATGTTCGGAGTGCAATGATGATGACCTGCAAATAACTCAATAACTAAATAGGGGATAATATTATTTTGTATCACTTGCATTTAATGATTGCGATGTATTTTCGGAAAAATACATCAGTATATAGTGGGCCTCAGTAGCCTAGTTGGGAAAACCACCCGACTAGACTACCGACGTTCGGACAACCCGTGTTCGATTCCCGCTGGGAGCAGTGTGAATTGTAGCCGTGGTTAGAAAAAATAATACCCCCACGGTCGACCCAGCCGTTGGCAGAAATGGGTACCAGGGTATTACCCTGGGAAGGTGAGGAATGTCGCCTCGCATCTGAGTTTCGATGCTTGAGGCGACACTATACAGAAATCTCCGAACATTTCTGGATAGGCGATCGAGCACATATGGGTGTAAACTGGCGGGCTAAGTCGCCGGTTCAACGGTTCAAGTCTCGTACTTTACCTTTTTACATCAGAATTTTTTTTGCTTGGGAAATTAAACAATAATAGCAGCGATCTCAGAATCATAGAAAAACATGTACTGGCAACAAACAGCAGCCATATGAATTAACTAACAACCAAACAGGAGAGTTCCAATATATAAAACAAGGAGTCAGACAAGGTCTCAGTCTGAATAGCAAAAAAAACAGAAGTAATGTTCATATCGAAGAAACAATCATCACCATCATGCAGTAGAAAAATAAACAGGTCAAATCTTAAACAAATGAAACGCGTCAAATACTTGGGTACAATAATAACATCAGATGGAAGATGCACCACAGAAATAAAAAGCAGAATAGCTCAGGCCTAAATAATATTTCAGAAAATGAAAAATATCTTATGCTACAAATCTATGTCAATAGAAGTGAAAAAAAAGAGTTCATTGGTGCTATATAGAACTAATTCTGACCTATGGAAGCGAATCATGGACAGTAAAACAAATGAAAAGACGATTAGAGTCCACAGAGATGGGATTTCTCAGAAGAATGTTGAAAGTTCACTGGCCAGCTAAAAATTCCAACTGGGAAATTCTCAAAGAGGCCAACACAAAAAGGATGCTCATAAGAAACATCAGAAAGAAACAATCAACATTTTTCGGGGCACAGCATAAGAAAAGGAAAGTTGGAATATTTGGTTACAACTGGCATAATACAGGGAAAGAGAGATCGTGGATAACAAAGAGAGAAGATACTAGATAACTTGTTGTCATGGAATGGAAAACATTCAACAACAGAATTGTTTTACAATGCACTGTGGATAGAAGATTGTGGATGGACATGATCGCCTACGCCAGCCGATATGGCACATGATGATATTGATGTATTTTTCAGCAGATCTGTCGATTGTCCATATTTTATAGCCATATTTTACAGCCATATTTTGCTGTGGCAAGAAATGCATTCTCTTAAAAACGTAAGTTTCGTTGCCGCGTCAGCACCTGGCCATATGTTGTAGGCCCCACAGTTGATTTAATTTATTCAGAGTCACGTTCCCACTTCTCTTGATCTTCTTCAACATGTTCAATTACATTCTACTGTATTCAGCATTACCCTTGAATAGTCCAATAATAAGTTTACATTAGACGTTCTAGTATCATTTATATTTTATCGTAAATCAAAAAAAAAAAAAAAAAGATATAATGGTTTGGTACGTAATAAGACAGAAATACTAAAACAAAATACAACAAGCATTTAATAATCGTTGTGAGAACACTAGATCCAAGGGCCGACCATTAGGAATATTAGAAACGCTAAGAAACATAGCAGCAGAAGCCAACAGAAGAGCAAAAGACCACAAATTTTGTCTCACCTTGGCGCTGAAAAAAGAAACTGTATGAAAGATTATGAGATCAATAGTAGATAAAAAAGGAATTGAAGTCAACGGTCACAACATAAATAATTTGCGATATGCAAATGACACAGTCTTAACAGCAGAGACAGAGAATGAACTACAAGAAATGATAGATACAATAGTGAAAGAAAGAAACAAGAAAGGTCTCAGTCTGAACAGTAAGAAAACAGAAGTAATGTTCATATCGAAGAAACAATCATCACCAGCATGCAGTATAATTATAAACAGGACAAATTTGAAACAAGTGCAACGCGTCAAATACTTGGGCACAGTAATACTATCGGATGGAAGATGCACCACGGAAATAAAAACTAGAAAGTATCTTATGCAACAAATCTATGTCAATAAAAGTGAGAAAGAGAGTTCATCGGTGCTATATAGAACCAATTCTGACCTATGGAAGCGAATCATGGACAGTAGACAAACAAATGAAAAGACGATTAGAGGCCACAGAGATAGGATTTCTTAGAAGAATGTTGAAAGTTCCATGGACAGCTAAAAAGACCAATGAGGAAGTTCTCAAAGAGGCCAACACAAAAAGGCAGCTCCTAAAAAATATCAGAAAGAAGCAATCAACATTTTTCGGGCACATCATGAGAAGAGGAAAGTTGGAATACTTAGTTACAACTGGTAAAATAGAAGGAAAGAGAGATCGCGGGCGACAAAGAGAGAAAATACTGGATAGATTGGTGTCATGGCATGGAAAGCAGTCAACAACAGAACTGATACGATGCACTGTAGATAGAAGATTGTGGAAGGACATGATCGCCAACGCCAACCGGTATGGTACATGATGATGATGAAAGATGGTCACCTACCAAAAGATATACTCTTTGGGCAACTGGCAGATGGCGAAAGAACTAAGGGGCCCAAAACTTCGATTTGTAGACGTGTGTAAACGTGACATGAAGACTCTGAACATAAACCTGCCTGGGAAGACAATAATGCAGACCGAAATCTTTAGAAACACACTCGAAAGCTCCAACTCAAACAAGAAGCAGATAGAATCATAGAAAAATTGAATACACGGCGAAATAAAAGAAAAATAATAACATTTATAGGGGCCCTCCAAAATTTATAGTCAACTATGACTGACAGAGGCTACTACTATTATAACAAAGACAAATGAAGAAGGGATAAAGAATAAGAACTTAAAACTAGTTTGTGTAGACGCCCTACTGTAAATTATCGTGTGCCGTTCAGCTATAAATTACCTTTAGTAGTCCATCTATAAATTACCTTTTGACGCTGTTATATAAATTACCTTAAAAGAAGATATAATCACTTATTCGTGCTTGTCTCTGTCTGAAACATTTTCCGAAACAGTGGTCTCAATCGCTGAACAATGTAACATAATAGTCTTTAGTTTAATATGCATCGCCAGTTTATCAAATAATACCTGATTAACACACGCAAAGCCAAAAAAGAAGTGCAAATGTAGAGAGCTGTCACAGTGGATTTCATCCTATATTAACTGAGGATTATTTACGTTAACTTATCGTCGACCAAGACATGGCAGCGAATATTTGAGTCCCCCACAAGAAAAATGTTTACCTGGCCAGCGTAACTGACTAAAGATTTCTGGTTGATCTCAAGTGCTATGTAGTTGAAAATAACGATCTGAAACAAGTCTTAGAGTTTAAGTACTTTATTCCATTCTATTCGTGAAATATGTTTTATTACAGTCAGGGCATCCCATATCCGATTCACCCAACGTCTTAGCATTTTTCGAAACCCATGAAGATTGATTGTTCCTGCAAGGTGTAGAGAATCACCGGAGGCTGTAGAATTGTGGGTTTATAGAAGAATGTTGAAAATACCATGAACAGCTTCGAAGAGTAATGAAAACATTCTGAAAGAAGCCAAAGTAAAGGTAGAGCAAATTTCCAATTGTTATGGTTATAGAGAGTCCCGGTATAAACGACAAACGAATTAAAATCCATAATTGCTAAATCGCCCGTGCCAGTGGAATCATCCGAAGTAATATCTCATCTCCCAAACAAAGGTAGCTACAGTTCCCATCATAGCAGTCTCAGCACACGTCAAAAGACATAAGGCGAAACCGAACAGAAAGTGAACACAGCCATCTGTTCCCCGTCATACGGTATCATCATTCATCGTAAGCAATCGGAATATTGAAACACGATTTAAAAAAAACGGATGAAATACACAGCTCACGGTGTGCACAAAGCACTTAACTCAGTAGCTCCTTCAACAAGCCGGGCTTGGAATATGAGGAAACTGCAACAATGAACACTTTTCAGACGCAGCCTTTATTGGTTCCTGCCACCTATATGCCATATTAACCGGAAGTTCATTATGATGATGAAGTTGGCTGGATTCCATGCCTGCTGGCGTAGGTGATCATGTCTCTCCACAACTTTCGATCTCGACAGTTATTTATCATTTCTGTTGTTGACCTCCTGCCAAGCCATTCTCTTAAGCTGTCTGGTATCTTTTCTTTTTGCTTCCCTCTATCTCTTCGTCCCTCAATTTTCCCAGTTGTTAAAATATATTCCAGTTGTTCTCTTCTCATTACATGGCCAAAAATGATGATTGTTTCTTCCTAATATTGGATATTAGCTCTCTTTTTGCTTTGGCCTCTTTCAGAACGTTTTCATTACTCTTATTAGCCATGATATTTTCAATATTATTCTGTAAAACCACATTTCTACAGCCTCCAGTGATTGTCTTGTCTGGTGTCCTATTGTCCATGATTCACATCCGTATACTAAGACTGGCTCTACATAACATTTAAGAACTCTTTATTTTTTTTCTATTATCAAAAATGAATTGCACAGTATCTTCCTCATTTTTTGGAAAGCTACTTTTGCCTGAGTCATTCTGCATCTCACCTCAGTTGTACATCTACCACCTGAAGTTAGCATTGTTCCCAGATATTTAAATTCATTTACCTGTTTTAATATTGTTCCACTTGTCTTTATTGTGCATTGTGGTGATGTCTTTTTCTTTGTTTCTACCATTACTACTGTCTTACCAGACCACAAAACCCTAAACCACAAAAGTTTGAAAACCCCTGATCTACGTTTCTTTTTCCACCTCCCTTGTCTTAGTGTGATCCTGCCTGTCTGTAGAGGGCAGATAATGAACCGTTCAGCGTGCCCCTTTGTTGTTAATATGCTGTGTTGTTTGAAGGGGTCTAGATAACGCTCTCATAGGCCCACATTGTTGTTATGTTGCATTATCTTATCTAAAACGAATATTGTAATTAAATTTGCAATGTGTTTGTTTAATTCAACTTTTGTCACGTGTAGTACTATTCATATTTGGATGATTCCGGATAGGATTTTGACCCCCCACTAGAGGGCGTTAGTAGTGTAGTTGCAGCGAGCTAGAGTATCGATCCATTAAATGAGAGTTCGATCGTTGCTTGACGCGCTGCATTCGACCCAGTTTTAAAAAATGATTAATGGCTTCATGAATTTAGAAGACTAAATATCGTTGCAATACCAGCATTTCGGACCAATGGAAGCAAACCATGGACAGTAGACAAACAAATTAAAATACGGCTAAAGACCACAGAGATGGGATTTCTCAGATGTTGAGAGTTCCCTCTACAGCTAAAAAGACTAACGATGCAATTCTGAAAGAGACCAACACAAACAAAGAGCTCCTTAAAATAAAAAAAAAACATCTGAAAGAAACAATCGACGCTTTTCGGGCACATCGTGTGAAGGAGAAAGTTGGAATACTTGGTTACATCTGGCAAAATACAAAGAAATAGAGGTCGTGTACGACAATGACGTTTTTAGGGCATGTAAAAGACACAACAACCTAATAAAAGTAATATTGTAAGGGAAAATACAAGGTAAAAGAGGCAGAAGTAATGTTCATCAACATGGACGAGTAACATCAAAAGATGGACAAGTCAACCTATGACAACCTGCACCATCAAATCAAGAGACACAGAGTGGAATGGCGCTCCATCGTAGCTAACCTTCGTTGCGGAGACGGCACTCAATGATGATGATGTACGTCAATGAGAGAAGATACTATATAGATGTATGTCGTGGCACGGTAAACAATTAGTAAAGCTTTGAGGACAGAATGTTGTGGAAGAACATGATCGCCTAAGCCAGTCGTCAATGAGAGAAGATACTATATAGATTTATGTCGTGGCACGGTAAACAATTAGTAAAGTTTTGAGGACAGAAAGTCGTGGAAGAACATGATCGTCTAAGCCAGTCGGTATGACACATAATGATGATGGTAAATTCCTTCTTTTTCTTTTTCGGTTCATCCGACGACTTGGGAAAAACAGTAATTCTCTTCTTTCCTTCCTCATTTTCCTTTCAGCATCGAGGGGAGATATAATTTGCGGTCTTTTGCTCTTCTGTTCGCCTCTGCTGCTGCTATGTCTCCTAGTGATTCTAATATTCCATCGATCCATCTTTTTCGTGGTCGACCCTTGCGTCTGGTGTTCTCACAATGTTAGTTGAAGGCTCGTTGTGTTGTGTTTTGATCTTTCTGCCTTGTCACGTGGCCAAACCATTTTATCTGTTGTTTCCTTATATATTCAATGGCGGGGGCTATTCCTAGCTTTTCTCTCAGTTCTTCATTTCTGATCTTGTCTCTCAGACAGTTTCCTGTCATTCGTCTAACACATTTCATCTCTGTAGGGGTTATTTTTCTTATTGTTCTTGCATCTAGGGTCCAGGTCTGGCATTGGTAGCACAACGTTGGGATGAAGATTGTATTGTAGAGTTCTCGTTTTGCCTCTAGAGTTACTTCCTTGTTGGACAAAAGTGGTGATAACTCTAGAGGCAAAACGAGCACTATCCTCTTTGTCGTCCGTTCTTAAAAGGAATGCAAGTATTTGCATTTTGCTGTAGTTTACAACACGCTGTGGTATTTACGACTTTCTGCCCGACGTATCCAATTTCAGTATTGCATATTTGATTAACGTATTGCCTTCCTTGCCTATCTTTACACAACTATTCAGATTGGTTAGTTTGCTTCTAGAGGCACCACGAAGAGGTGGCGTAGGATATGTATAGTTCAGGTTCAGCGATCCTGGCGCCATCAGTCAGTTATGAGTCGTTGACTGCCTTTAGCCCCCATGTTGGCATGCATCCTCTTGGGAACGGTAAATTACAGCGAGGTCGAGCATTGCCCATCCTCTCAACTCTAAATGCAGTAGGGCCCCACCTACCCTCTCAACTCTAAATGACGTGGGGCCCCACCTACCCTCCCAATTCTAAATGTAGTCCCCCCCCCCAATATCCTTGTAGATATTGTCACCTGGTACGGTGAAGTTAAATACTTACCTCCCCTGCGTCATAAATAAATGTAACAGGATTATCTTCGCCTGGTCCGGCTACGCTTTCACCGAATCATTTCAAAGGAAGAGCTATGTTTACAGCACTTGGAGAAAATGACACATAATCAACAGACAAAAAAAAAAAAGAACAATATATGGACCGAAGCAAGATCAAACCCATACTCAGTGGCACAGCGCCTTGCCACGAAAAGCCAAACGCTAGGGAACACTGCTAACTCTCGAAAGTTTCCCTATATAATAATATTCTGTATTATTATTATCTCCTGCCCTTTCTAGCTTTCCTTGACCGTGCCATGTCAACGTACTAAACAAAGTGCTAGTGGACCGTGCCATGTCAACGTACTAAACAAAGTGCTAGTGGACCGTACCGCATCAACGTACTAAACATAGTGCTAGCAGGACGTGCCATGGCAATGTACTAAAGAAAGTGCTAGTGGACCGTGCCGTGTCAACGTTCTAAACAAAGTTCTAGTGGACCATGCCGTGTCAACTAATAAACAATGTGCTAGTAGACCATGCCGTGTCAATGTACTAAACAAAGTGCTAGTGGACCGTGCCGTGTCAATGAACTAAACAAAGTGCTAGTGGACCGTACCGTATCAACGTACTAAACATAGTGCTAGCAGGACGTGCCGTGTCAACATACTAAACAAAGTGCTAGTGGACCGTGCCATGTCAATGTACTAAACAAAGTGCTAGTGGACCTTGCCGTGTCAACGTTCTAAACAAAGTGCTAGTGGACCATGCCGTGTCAACTAATAAACAAAGCGCTAGTAGACCATGCCGTGTCAACTAATAAACAAAGTGCTAGTTGACCGCGCTGTGTCAACGTACTAAACAAAGTGCTAGTGGGTCGTGCCGTGTCAACATTCTAAACAAAGTGATGGTGGACCGTGCTGTGTCAACGTACTAAACAAAGTGCTAGTTGACCGCGCTGTGTCAACGCACTAAACAAAGTGCTAGTGGGTCGTGCCGTGTCAACATTCTAAACAAAGTGATGGTGGACCGTGCTGTGTCAACGTACTAAACAAAGTGCTAGTGGGTCGTGCCGTGTCAACATTCTAAACAAAGTGATGGTGGACCGAGCTGTGTCAACGTACTAAACAAAGTGCTAGTGGGCCATGCCGTGTCAACATACTAAACAAAGTGATGGTGGACCATGCCGTGTCAACGTACTAAACAAAGTGCTAGTGGATCGTACCGTGTCAACGTACTTAACAAAGTACTAGTGGGCCGTGCCAATATACTAAACAAAGTGCTAGTGGACCATGCCGTGTCAACGTATAAACAAAGTGCAAGTGGACTGTACCGTGTCAACGTACTAAACAAAGTGCAAGTGGATTGTACCGTGTCAACATACTAAACAAAGTGCTAGTGGACTGTACCATGTCAACGTACTAAACAAAGTGCTAGTGGACCGTACCGTGTCACCGTACTAAACAAAGTGCTAATGGACCGTACTGTGTCAACACACTAAACAAAGTGCTAGTGGACCGTACCGTGTCAATGTACTAAACAAAGTGCTAGTGGACCGTGCCGTGTCAATGTACTAAACAAAGTGCTAGTGGACCGTGCCGTGTCAATGTACTAAACAAAGTGCTAGTGGACCGTACCGTGTCAATGTACTAAACAAAGTGCTAGTGGACCGTGCCGTGTCAATGTACTAAACAAAGTGCTAGTGGACCGTGCCGTGTCAATATACTAAACAAAGCGATGGTGGAATGTGAATATGCCAAAACGTCTTCTTAGTGTACGCTACATTGTTACTAAACTACATACGGCGCATGACAGGAAAGAACTTGAGAGATAAGATCAAAGCTAGAGCTAGGAGTAATTCCCACCATTGGTAACCTCAAAGACTGGTAACAACAGTTAAAATATCTTAGCCACATTATAAGAGAAAATATTTTTTAAAAATCATACAACAAGCTCTCAACATCCAAAGGCCCTGAAAAATATGACTGTTGGAAGATTAGAAACACAAGGAAATATAACGACAGGAGAGGTCAACAGAAGAACAAAAGACCACAAATTATATTTCCCTCTGAGGCTAAAAGGCAAGTAAGAAAGTAAAGAAGAAGAATTATTTTATATTTATGCCTATCTCCCAATACTGTGAAGCATGTACCAATTTATTTATCAGCTGGTTCGACTGAAGAAGGCAAAGTTGCGTTTGAGTCCAAGTTCAAAGTCAAACAAATAGATTATAAATGTAGAATGGTTATGGTTAATTGAAGGCCCCGGAATCACTGCAAACGAATTAAAATCCATACGGACTTCCGGTCAATATGGCAGATAGACGACAGGGAACCGTTGAGTCATTATCTGAAAAATGTTCCTTGTTACAGTTTCCTCATATTCCAAGTACGGCTTGCTGCCGGAGTTACTGAGTAGTGCTCTGTGCACATCGTGAACTGTGTGATTCAGATTGCTTACGATGAATGATATCGTATGACAATGGATAGTCCAGATGCATTCAGTTCGGTGCAGAAACGCCTTATGTCTTTTGACGTGTGCTGTATCAGCTACGATGGGGACTGCAACTGCCTTTCTTTGATTGGATATAGGATGAGTTGTTAATTCGGATGATTCCACTGGCACAGGCGGTTGAGCAATTATGGATTTCCATTCGTTTGCAGTGATACCAGGGCCTTCCAATAACCATAACCATAAAATCCATAATTGCTCAACCACCCGAGTCAGTGGAATCATCCGAATTAAAACTCATCTCATTTGAAGGATCCAAACAAAGAAAGGCAGCTGCAGTCCCCATCATAGCAGCTACAGCACACGCCAAAAGACATAAGGCCAAGTGGCACAGAAAGTGAATGCGCCTGAACTGTCCTTCGTCATACGATATCATCATTCAACGTAAGCAATCGGAATATCAAAACACGATCTGGATGAAAAACACAGCTCACGGTGTGCATAAAGCCCTAAACTCAGTAGCTCCGGCAGTAAAACGGACTTGGAATATGAGGAAACTGCAGCAATGAACACATTTCAGGGTGAGCTTCAATAATTCCTGCTGTCTATCCCCCATATTGACCGGAAGTCCTATATCTTATACCTTTTTAGCTCCCAGTGGAGCATAGGTCTTCAACAAACACTTTCCAAGTCATTCTGTTTTTTGCCATTCTTTTAAGATTATTCCATGTCTTCCCCATCATCTTCATCTCTGCTTTTATCTGTCTTCTCCAAGAATTCCTTGGTCTTCCTCTTTGTCTTTTCCCCTGGGGATTCCAAAAAAGGGCCTGTTGTGTAATACTCTCAGTTGGCTTCCGTAGTGTGTGTTCTATCCAGCGCCATCGTCTTCGCTGTATCTCTTTATCCACTGGTGTTTGACTGGTACATTTCCATAATTCTATGTTAGTGATTTTGTCCTGCCATTTCCATCCTTTATCCTGCGTAAACATCCATTAATGAAAGTCTGTATCTTCGTAATTGTCAATTTTGTTGTTCTCCATGTTTCACAGCCATATAATAGGACCGCCTTAACATTTGAGTTGAAAATTTGTATTTTTGTATTTAACCTAATTTCTTTGGATTTCCATAGAAATTAGGTTAAATACAAAAATAAAAATTGTCCTATTTCCTAGGAAGTCCTATATATAAATATAAAAATACATTAATGATGTTATATATATATATATCTATATTCAGTAACTGAAGCCATTTTTAAGATTGATCTTAATCCTTCCAGCACCGCTAAATGTCGCATAGGGCTTGTAGTGTTTTTCGCTACCCATCTCTATTCTTGGCGAGATGTTTTGATACTTGGAGAGCATTTATTGGTGATGCCATTCCCCCTAACATTCCGTACAACATGACGCCTATGCTAACTGGAGTTGCGATCTCCATACATTATAGTACATTTTTGTTCAGTCTAGTACATTTTCATCTAGTCTAGTACATTCTAGTCTTGTCTAGTATATTCTTGTTTAGTATAGTACATTTATATCTAGTACATTCTTGTTTAGTATAGTAGTACATTCTAGTTGTCTATTACATTCTAGTTGTCTATTACATTCTAGTTGTCTATTACATTCTAGTCTAGTCTAGTGCATTCTTGCCTAGTCTTTTGAGAGCACAGGTCTTCAAGAAATACTTTCAGCTCCCTGTGGAGCATAAGTCTTTAACAAACACTTTCAGCTCCCTGTGGAGCATAAGTCTTCAACAAACACTTTCAGCTCCCTGTGGAGCACAAGTCTTCAACAAACACTTTCAGCTCCCTGTGGAGCATAAGTCTTCAACAAACACTTTCAGCTCCCTGTGGAGCATTGATCTTCAAAAACACTTTTAACTCCCTGTGGAGCATAAATCTTCAACAAACACTTTCAGTTCACTGTGGAGCATGGGTCTTCAACAAAAACTTTGAACTCTCTGTTAATCATAGGTCTTCAAAAAATACTTCCTTTTGAGAGCATAGCTCTTCAACAAACAGTTACATGTTTGGAAAGCAAGAAACACATATATTTTTTTATATCACATTCTCACTGTAATAATTATATTAAAGAAACACATTGAAAGGCAATAATAACATTTCTAAACTTTATTAACTTCAAAAACATTATAGACAGTTATCTGCTGACGCTTTAACAAAGAGGTTCACAAAGTATGTGCCACATCCCCCAGGGACGAGCCACGGATGTTATCATATGCTTACTCAGCGTTAAAGGACAAGGAGATCGGGTTCGATCCTGAATGACGGGTTCCAGGTTCACCCAGCCTCAAATGAGTACCTGATTTTTTCTGGGAAAGTAAAGTGGCATGGGCGTAATACTGACCACATTACCATAAAAATCATGTGCCGAAGGTCTGAAAGAATCATGGTCACTAACACCATATTCCTTATATGTCGCTTGGCGTTATGAGGCTCTTTAGTTACTTTTTACTCAGTGTTTAGAAATCATAAAATGACAAAATCCATATAGGCTTAACATTTTTTGGGTACATAAATGAGTTTCTACAGGATAATTTTTTCTTGTGAGTCTGTAAGCTTCCACCTCTGATGGAAGTCCACTGGATTTGTTCAGTACCAATTACTTTCAGCTCCTTGATATGGAGTGTTGTGTCAAGTCAACCGAGTGTTCCACTTTAAAGGATTCCGCAACTTTGCTATTGTGTTCATGTATCATAGCTGCATTCTTTAGAGTGAATCAAGAGTTGTGGATGCATGCATTATTCTATGTGCAACATCATCAAGATGATGGACGATCATACGGCCCTAACCCAACTGTATGCTCAAAATGAAGGGTTAGATAATGATTTCAATACTGTTTGTGAATCTGCAGCCTTGATGTGACTCCCAGATCTTCGTGTTAGTCAAGAGGGATGTTGCCTAAATTCAGGAGAGCTACTAGGAGAACAAAGGGGGTAGACCTGTGAACCAGTTTATAGTTTCACGCTGCAAAATTTAAATTTGCTGGAGAGGAGTTCTGAGCACTTATGGACAGTTGTTTGCTGAGGATAATCTAACAACTATTTCTTCTCTAGTCTCAAACTAACAACAGTGGGTGTCAGATCCCTTGCCAAAGTAGCGAGGCTCGTCCAGAACAGGGACAAGTTACAAAATACAATGTGGGTCCTGTGTAAAGTGATGCTTAAAAGCAAGATTGTTGGACATGGAATCTAGAATTTCTGCCGCCTCTATTCAAAAAGACAATAATTAGATAACCTCAAATTGGACATATCTTGTACAGGGAGACTGACACTGCCAGTCACGTAAAAAAAAAAAAAAGTAAAGAGCCCCTGTCACGCCAAGTGGCGCATAGGGAATAAGGTGTTAGTGACCATAAATTTTACAGAACTTTAGCACATGATTTTTGGGGTAATGTGGTCGGTATTACGCCCGCGCCGCTTTACTTTCCTAGAAAAAAATCAGGTACTCATTTTAAGGCTGAGTGAACCTGGAAGCCGTCGGTTGGGATCGAACCCTAGCTCTTGTCCTTTGTAGTCAACGGTCAGTCACATGCTTGTATTAAATTTGATTGATGTCGAGAACTCTTCTTAAGCTCTACTGACTATAATGCATTCCATTACGTTATTAAAATATGGGTCAATCTTGTATATGTTTCAACAGCATATATACAATAGCAAGTAGGGAAACTGGTGTGTCAGTCAAATGGCAGACATTTCTGTCAATAAAGCTTCACTTTCCCTCAACTTTGTAAGACATAGAAGGTCAGAGATCATTATAATGAACTGAGAACATGAGTTTAATAATTGATTTCAATGTTTAGTGAACAACTAAAAATTGTTTTATCAGTAACAAGAATTTGTGAAGGATATATTTGTGAAACATGTTAATATTTTACCTAGGCAAATTCGGATGTGATGAGCACTTCTAGTAAACAACGGGTCCTTTAAGCAAAATGTAGTAACAGGGCAAAGATAGTTAATAAAACTATCAAGTGAAGATTTTTAACAGAATATCATTGCCAGTTAAAATGAGGATGCAAATATTTTAACCCTAGATTACGATTCCGTGGTAAAAATCACTGCCTCAAAATACAAATTCTTGAAATTTGGCAGTGTGCTGTGGACAAACATTTCCCCTCTCCATGTACCTTCCTAATTACTACTTCTAGTTACCCCTGTGTGTTTATTTCTTTTGATGTTGGACTTTTTTTTCCATCAAACAAAACATATTCTGCATAAGTTACTACAGTATCATAAGAATGTGGCTGTGTCATTTAAAAAAATTTGCCAAATATCAAGAAATTTGTTTTTTTTTTCCCTCTCATGGCGGGGGAAATCTCCTCGGCCGTCGGTGAGACATCAAAGAAAACTTTGTGACACGGGATAGCCTGCAAAGAACGCTTCAAGGGAGCCAAATATATGAGCTGAACTAACGTTAAATATTTAAGTGGTAGTAATTTTTATTTTCCTGTGTGTTACCGGGGCCTCATTATGAGGGAAGTAAAGAATAGTGACACTGTGACCTTCCAGGCATGTCGTAAGAGGCAACTAAGGAGGTTGATCGATGGCTTGACAAGCTGTCATTGTAAAAAGTATTGTTATGGAAACATCGCCATAGATTTTAGAGCAGTGATCTCTGCAATATGTGCCACTTTGGTACGCAAGGTTTCTGTTTTTGAGATTGTGGTTCTGCCCCATGTGCCGTCTTCGGCTCAAAAGGACAATAAATAGATAGATAGAATTTTTATTACTGTTCTGCAACAAAGTAATCCCACATTTAGAAATCATAATCTAGAGCTAACGAAGTCCAGTAAATAAAAGAATGGAAATATTTCAACAAAATATGATGTCTGGGTTGAAATAATGAGATGTGATTCATTTTTACAAAATTAATATTGTTAAGTGAATAATGAATGTCGCAAAAGAGAAACAGAACATCAACATAACAAAGGATAGCAGACAAAACAAGTAGAGGAATTAAAATTTTTAGGAGGTCTAGTGACAAACGACAACTCACATGCAGAAGAAATAGACTCAAGATACAACAATTCTAGACAAACCATTAAGCAGCAATCACCACTGCTGTCCAACAAGTAAACTATAGGTAAAACTTGTACTCTACAACATAATCTTTATCCCATACTCTACAATATAATCTTTATCCCAGTGTTGTACTACCATTGCCAGACCTGAATCCTAGACTCAAGAACAATAAGAAAAATAACCTCTGCCAAGAAGAAATGTGTTAGATGAATGACAGGAAACAGGCTGAGAGATAAGATCAGAAATGGAGAGCTCAGAAAACAGCTAGGAATAATTCCCGCCATAGAACACATACAGAAACAACAGATACAATGGTTTTGTTTACGTGATAAGACAAAAAGACCAAAACACAACACAGCAAACCTTTAATAAACATTACGAGAACACCAGACTCAAGTATTGATAAGCAAAATAAGATGGAATATTGGAAACACTAGGAAACAAAACAGCAGCAGAGGCCAAGAGAAAAGAAAAAGACCACAAATTTATATCATCCCTTGAGACTGCAAGGCAAATGAGAAAGGAAAGAAGGAATTTATATTACAAACAAAAGAATAATTAACATTCATCCATAATGTTAATGTTGTGGACCTCTTTTGTTCGCTCAGCGAAACTGTCGGACAGCTTCCAGGGGTTCAGGGTTACTGACTTGGTGCTGTCATAAGTCTTGTAGATGCCCACCAGCCGATCTGCCAGTTCAAACATGTTATTTCTCAGAGAGATGATGATGAATTGAGCATTCTTTGTGCGCTCCTGAAACCAAAGACAACATAACTCTGTGAAATGTTTCTTGTTTTTCTAGGCTATTTTCATTGGTCACATTAGTCATATTGCATTTGGAAGTATATGGCTTCTATTTAATTCACTTGTTTATCAACATAATGATGGACGTATATAAGTCATACCAGTAACTAAGATAGAAATTACAAGTCTCCACAATGTTGGATAAGTCAAACCTGTAGCTAAGATAGAAAACTACAAGTCTCCACAAATGTTGTATAAGTCATACCAGTAACTAAGATAGAAATTACAAGTCTCCACAATGTTGGATAAGTCAAACTTGTAGCTAAGATAGAAATTACAAGTCTCCACAATGTTGGATAAGTCAAACTTGTAGCTAAGATAGAAATTACAAGTCTCCACAATGTTGGATAAGTCAAACCTGTAGCTAAGATAGAAAACTACAAGTCTCCACAAATGTTGTATAAGTCATACCAGTAACTAAGATAGAAATTACAAGTCTCCACAATGTTGGATAAGTCAAACTTGTAGCTAAGATAGAAATTACAAGTCTCCACAATGTTGGATAAGTCAAACCTGTAGCTAGGATAGAAAACTACAAGTCTCCACAAATGTTGTATAAGTCATACCAGTAACTAAGATAGAAAAGTCTCCATAAAGTTGTATAATAAGTCATACCTGTAAACAAAACTACAACTATCCACAATGTTGTATAAATCATACCTGTTAACAAAAAAATTCCACTGTTCCGCTGGCTGAAAAGCTGACGTTCGGTGTTCGAAGCACGCAGTAGACAGAAAGGATTTTTTCTATCGGGGGTGAAATAAAAATCCTGAGTCGCACACGTCGTGTGCTTGACCAAGCGGCCTTTATCCCTCTGGTTCTATCGTTGCCCCCCCCCCCCCCCCCCCCGACATAACCAGTAATGGTACTATGTGTTGTAAAGATAGTTAACAAAGCTACAACTATCCACAATGTTGTATAAATCATACCTGTTAACAAAGCTACAACTATCCACAATGTTGTATAAATCATACCTGTTAACAAAGCTACAGCTATCCATAATGATCTATAACTGTGGTTTAAAGAAGAAATATTTCATTTAAACAAAACTATCTGTCATCACAATTTTGAGGTGTACATTGTATACTTTACATCAGGCACTTTATATTAACCTCAGATAACGAAACCTATCTGTGACTAACATGTTTACGTTACTGTTGTAGAAATTACTACCATTTAAATGTAACATTAGAAGCTCTAAAAATAATATTTTCGCTGAACTTTTAACACACAACTGTGTGTTTACACTAGAAGAGACACAGGGACTCAGATTTCATGTCTCAGGTCAATTTGTGATCTGAATTTGACCGCTGGGACCGGACGTGTTATATTGTATATTGATATGGGCACAGTAAGTTCGTCAGTATGTTCAGCTAGCTCATAGCAGGTATTCGCTGCGTTTCCAGAGTTACAAAGGGTTGTTTGATGTCTCACCAGATGACCAAGAAAATTTCTGTGGTCACAGCAAAATATATATATAGCAAAAATAACTTTTTCTTGAAAATTGATGATTTAGTTTCGCATTATACGAGATCGTATCTCATGGTGTGTGTGCATGTGTAGTGGAGTGTGTTTGAACACGAAAGGAAACAAATCCAACACCCAGGGGTCACAGAAAGTAGGGAATGTTTGACCACAGCAAACTGTCACATTTTGAAGAATTTATATTTTGATGTGGTAATATTTACTGCCCTATCGTAATCTAGGGTTAATGACTAAAGCACCGATTTATTCAAAGAGTAAAGGACAAGGTAAAGTACAAGACTTGAATCGCCATTTTAGCACGCCAGTTTCCACCCATATGTGCTCAGTCGCCTATCCAGAAGTGTTCAGAGATTTCTGAATAGTGTCGCTTCAAGCATCAAAACTCATGATGCTAGGCGGCATTCCTCACATTCCCAGAGTATTACCTTGGTACCCATTTCTGCCAGCAGCTGGGTCAACCGCGGGGTATTTTTCCCCCCACTGCTTTCTGCGGGAAATGAACACGGATAGTGCGAACATCGGTAGCCTAATTGGGTGGTTTTCTAAATTTGTTTGATCGTTCTGAGCCAGTTGCCATCTTTCTGAGCATGTGGCCATCTTTCTGAGGCAGTTGCCATTTTTCTTAGCCAGTTGCCATCTTTCTGAGCATGTGGCCATCTTTCTTTGCATGTGGCCATCTTTCTTAGCATGTGGCCATCTTTCTTAGCCAGTTGCCATCTTTCTTAGCCAGTTTCCATCTTTCTGAGCATGTTGCCATCTTTCTGAACATACTTATTGAGTCACTAAGAAAACACACATGTTGTCAAGTCCGTGCCTCAAGCCATGCCGATGCTTTAGCAATAAACCAGTATCTGGGAAAATATTATGCCAATTACTTCAATGCATGAAGAATATTGTAGAACAAAAGCTCAGAGAATAGCAGGCAGGCTTTAGAAGTGGGAGATAATGTATTGATCAAATCTTTCTCTTGCGAACCATTGTAGAGCAGTCACTGGAATGGAATGTGTTCTTATATATAAACTTCTAAGACAATGAGAAGGCACTCAATAGCATCCATCGGTCTGGAAATTCTTATTTATGTAAGGCTTCCTGGGTAAAATTGTCAATATTTTAATGGACATGTACAATGAAAACCATTGCTGTGTGAGACATGAAGGACATGTACGATGGCAACCAGTGCTGTGTGAGACATGTAAGGTATGTACGACGGCAACCAGTGCTGTGTGAGACATGAAGGACATATATGATGGCAACCAGTGCTATGTAAGACATGAAGGACATGTACGACGGCAACCAGTGCTGTGTGAGACATGAAGGGCATGTACGACGGCAACCAGTGCTGTGTGAGACATGAAGGGCATGTATGATGGCAACCAGTGCTGTGTGAGACATGAAGGGCATGTACAATGGCAACCAGTGCTGTGTGAGACATGAAGGACATGTATGACGACAACCAGTCCTGTGTAAGACATGAAGGACATGTACGACGGCAACCAGTGCTGTGTAAGACAGGAAGGACATGTACGACGGCAACCAGTGCTGTGTAAGACAGGAAGAACATGTACGACGGGAACCAATGCTGTGTAAGACAGGAAGGACATGTACGACGGCAACCAGTGCTGTGTGAGACATGAAGGACATGTATGACGGCAACCAGTCCTGTGTAAGACATGAAGGACATGCACGACGGCAACCAGTGCTATGTAAGACATGAAGGACATGTATGACGGCAACCAGTCCTGTGTAAGACATGAAGGACATGTACGACGGCAACCAGTGCTGCGTAAGACATGAAGGACATGTACGACGGGAACCAGTGCTGTGTAAGACATGAAGGACGTGTACGACGGCAACCAGTGCTGTGTAAGACAGGAAGGATATGTACGACGGCAACCAGTGCTGTGTAAGACATGAAGGACATGTACGACGGCAACCAGTGCTGTGTAAGACAGGAAGGATATGTACGACGGCAACCAGTGCTGTGTAAGACATGAAGGACATGTACGACGGGAACCAATGCTGTGTAAGACATGAAGGATATGTACGACGGCAACCAGTGCTGTGTAAGACATGAAGGACTGTAGACAGCTTGGTTCACAGTCATAACAGGAGTTAGGCAAAGATGTATTTTGTCCCAACTCCTTTTCTTTGTGGTCATGGACTGGATGATGCGAATGGTTGTTGGTGACAGACTAAGAGGAATTATATGGGTTTTATCTGGACATCTTGAAGATACTGACTTGGTAGATGATGTTTTGTTGCTTGCCAACTGTCACCAAGACATACAAGAGAAAACAGAGTAGATCAGTTTGCTAACTGTCATCAAGACATACAAGAGAAAACAGAGTAGATCAGTTTGCTAACTGTCATGAAGACATACAAGAGAAAACAGAGTAGATCAGTTTGCCAAATCAGTAGGACTGAAAATAAATACAGAGAAAGCTAAAATTATGAGAATAAATGTCAAAAGTACAAAGAAAGTTACATTCAAAGGAGTGGAACTAGAAGTGGATCACTTTAAATACCTGGAAAGTTATATTTCATCAAATAGCGACATCAAGAAACAATAGCAACATCAAGAAAGATATCTCTGCTAGAATACTGAAGTCAGCCCAGGCATTCAATCGACTTAGAAAGATTTGGTATTCAACCAGTCTCTATTTGAGCACCAAGCTTAGAATTTACAAGTCAAATGTACAATCCATATTCCTATATGCAGCAGAAGTGTGGAGAATGAACCATAAGATGGAAAGTCGACTTAGAGAATTTGAAGGTCGCTGTCTTAGGAAGATGCTAAATATCGCTGGGATCAACACATTACAAATGAAGAAGTTGGCAGTAGATCAGGCATTAACAATAGCAATCAGGAAGTGATACTTCTAAGATGTGATACAACTAAGAATGGCAAAATGTTACATCTTCTCAATATTCCTGTATGGTGCAGAAACATGGACATTAGACAAGAAAACAGAACAGAAAATTGAAGCCTTTGAAATGTGGATTTATAGAAGAATAGGTAGAATTGGGTGGAAACAAAAGATAACAAACGATAAAATTTTAAAACAACTGAAAATAAAAAGAGAACTACTAAATACAATTAAGACAAGACAAATGAAATTTTGGGGGCATGTTAAAAGACACAACAGCCTACTAAAAGTAATATTGGAAGGAAAAACACAAGGTGGCAGAGGCAGACCAAGTAACATGGACAAGTAACATCAAAAGATGGACAAGTCAATCTATGACAAATAATAATACATAAATATTATTATATGGGGAACTTCCGAGGCGATAATAGGGAATAATAGAACAAATAAGTATGTGTTAGCACTCGGAAAAATTAACAGACAAACAACAACAGAAAAAAACGAAGAACAATATATGGTCCGAAGTGGGATCGAACCTGTACTCCCTGGCACCGCGCCTTGCCACGAGAAGCCGAACGCTTGGCACACTGCCACTCAGCCAACTAAAAAATTGGCTATTGTAGTAGTGTCTTCCACGAAAGGCGCTCTCAATGACTATAGCATAGGGTAACGATCACAGACTGGAAATAAATTGTATATTTGTACTTTCCTATTAATGCAAGTATCTCCCAGTAGGGCTGAATACTTGTGTATTCCCTTTCACTTCTTCTTCTTCTACCTTTCAGCTCCCTGTGGAGCATAGGTCTTCAACAAACACTTTCCAAGCCGTTTTGTTTCTTGCCATTCTTTTAAAATCATTTTCATCTCTGCTTCTATCTGTCTTCTCCAAGAATTTCTTGGTCTTTCTCTTTGTCTTTTCCTCTGGGGATTCCAAAAAAAAGGGCCTGTTGTATAATACTTTCAGTTTGTCTGTTAATTTTTCCGAGTGCTAACACATACTTATTTGTTCTATTATTCCCTCAATCTATGACAGCCTGCACCATCAAAGCAAGAAACAGAGTAGAATGGCGATCCATGGTAGCCAACCTTCGTTGTGGAGAAGGCACTTGATGATTAATCAAGAAGTGAAAAGAAGATGTTAGAAATGGCTAGGCCACTTTCTACAATTGGAAAAACCAGGCATTCACACCTAGCATTAACATGAACACAACCTGGCAAACGTAGAAGAGGCAGACCATTGGGGATATGGTGACGAACCATACATGACAGAAACTGAGAAGTCCCAACAAGAGTTGTCCATGCTTGCTCCAGACCTGATTGGGAGATCTCTTTGTGTGCTCTATGCTCTGACTGGAGCTAAGAGGATTTAGAAGAAGAATTAGTCTGTCAACTCTTTCCGTACGGAAGCTTTCTATCGACGCGACGGAAGAGATTTCAGAGACAAAATTGTTCATGGTTTTAAGAATCAATCTACATATTTATCTAACATATAACATATTATATATGAATGTTTAGATAATTGAACAAGGTATTAGATTTCACCAATATCCAGATGATAGAGGACATGGTAGGAACAAAACCCTGCCAAGAATATATAGAACAACAACAACTTAAATGGTTTGGCCACCTGGTCAGAATGAATCCTCACCTATCACCATCAAGGGCGTTCTTCTTGAGAATGCATGGAAAAAGACCAAGAGGAAGACCCAGAAGAAGATGGATAGATGCAGTGACAGAGACATGTAACAACAAAGGAAAATCACTAATTCAGACAATTCGAGCAGCACAAGAACGACAAATGATATAAACCACGACACCTTTTACGTATCAGTGAGAAGAGAAAAGAAGAAGAAGAAGAAGAAGAAGAAGACAGGACATGTAAAAAGAATATGGTTTGATGGCGTTCACACTAATCAAATTGAGTGTGGCACACTATACGGCGAAACGTACGTTGCCAAAATCGACATGGTGCACAGTGCGACGAAACGTACGGAAAGAGTTAATTAAGTCCCGACAAAAATATTACCTTGATGTAATTGGCAACAATGGAGACGTTCTTAAAGTCCAGAGCAGCATCAATCTCATCCATGACATAGAACGGGGTCGGCTTGTAGTGATGGAGGGCAAACACAAGAGCCAGGGAGGACAGGGTCTTCTCTCCTCCTGACAAGTTGGATATGTTCTTCCAGGACTTCTTAGGAGGACGTACACTGAAACATGAACATCAATGTCAGAATCATATTTGTACGTATAAAACTTACATTTACATTAAGGTGCACATAAACCTCACATATATTGTGTACATTTTGCCAGATTTCAATAACTCTTTGGAACCAAAAATCTCAAAATGCTGGTTTGTATTAACCCTTTCACTTCTTCTTCTTCTACCTTTAAGCTCCCTGTGGAGCATAGGTCTTCAACAAACACTTTCCAAGCCGTTCTGTTTCTTGCCATTCTTTTAAGATCATTTTCATCTCTGCTTCTATCTGTCTTCTCCAAGAATTTCTTGGTCTTCCTCTTTGTCTTTTCCTCTGGGGATTCCAAAAAAAGGGCCTGTTGTATAATACTTTCAGTTTGCTTCCGCAGTGTGTGTCCTATCCACCGCCATCGCCGTATCTCTGGTACATTTCCATAATTCTATGTTAGTGATTTTGTCCTGCCATTTCCATCCTTTTATTCTGCTTAAGCATCCATTAACCCCTTCAGAAGCCTTGAAAAGTTGTGGAAATCAAAACTCATTAGCACAAACACAAAACTTAGGCTATTCAAATCAAATGTACTATCAACCCTTACGTATGCGTGTGAAAGCTGGAAAACAACAAGAGATATAGAAACAAATTTGAACGCATTCGAAAATAAATGTCTAAGGAAAATACTTGGTATAGAATGGAACGAATTCAAAACAAACGAGGAAATTAGAGAAATCGCCAATCAACCACTAATATCTTCAGTAATAAAGAAAAGACGATGGTCATACGTTGGACATGTGATGAGAAGAGATAATAATCGAATAGCAAAGCAAGCCCTCATATGGGAAACAACAGGTAAAAGAAAAAGAGGAAGACCCAGGGAGACACTGAGAAGAACATTGATGAGAGAGGCAAGAGCAGCAGGAATCGGCTCCCTCAATGAGATAGAACTGCTTGCACAGAACAGAGACAGATGGCGAGATTTGATAAAATATCTTTAAAAGAAAACTGCTAGAACAAAAATTCATATAGGAGAAGGTGTATCTTGGTCTACGCCCTATGGGCCGGTTACGGCTCGAAAGGTCAATAGATAGATAGAACCCCTTCACTATCAGACTTTATACATATATATTTTTAAAAGTACCACCCAGTAAGGAGCCGCGATAGCTCAGTGGTTAGTGAACTGGACTACAAAGGACAAGAGGTAGGGTTCGATTCCAACCGACGGCTTCCAGGTTCACCCAGCCTTTAATGGGTACTGGATTTTTAAATGGGAAAGTAAAGCGGCACGGGCGTAATACCGACCGACCACATTACCCCAAAAATCATGTGCTGAAGGTCTGTAAAATGTATGATCACTAACACCATATTCCCTATATGCCACTTGGCGTGACGGGGGTACTTTACTTTTTACTACCACCCAGTACCAGAGAGAAAAAATGAGGCCAATAACATGTACTCTTTAGAAAGGCATATCTCTGCACCTACTGGAACTCTACTGCACCTACTTGACCTCTACCGCACCTACATGCTTAACTTAAATAAGTTTGTTGAAGCAGAATGGATGAGGAATTTGAACATGTAAACATTAAGTGTGTGTGGTGATTATCTTTTTTTTTTTTTTACTTAGGTCTACTGATTGCACAATCATTGTCACCATCACTGTCTAAAGTGTTAATTTCCTCTTCTAAAGACATGTACACATCATCAAGACTATGCCTGCTGGCATAGGTGATCATGTCTCTCCACAACTTTTGGTCACAATAGTTATTTATCATTTCTGTTGTTGACCTTCTGCCAAGCCATACTCTTAAACTGTTTGGTATCTTTTCTCTTTGCTTCCCTCTATCTCTTCGTCCATCAATTTTCCCAGTTGTCACAATATATTCCAGCTGTTTTCTTCTTATTGCATGGCCAAAAAATGCTTCACATTTTTATGTATTTATTTGCATTTCTTTACCTTGACCACCAACAATTACTATACCTGGTAACAATTATGACATCTCGTAACAATTACCACACCTGGTAACAATTATGACATCTCGTAACAATTACCACACCTGGTAACAATTACTATACCTAGTAATAATTACGACATCTGGTAACAATTACTATACCTAGTAACAAATATGACATCTGGTGACAATTACGATACCTGGTAACAATTACTATACCTGGTAACAAATATGACATCTGGTAACAATTACCATACCTGGTAACAATTATGACATCTGGTAACAATTACTATACCTAGTAACAAATATGACATCTGGTAACAATTACTATACCTGGTAACAATTACAACATCTGGTAACAATTACTATACCTAGTAACAAATATGACATCTGGTAACAATTACTATACCTAGTAACAAATATGACATCTGGTAACAATTACTATACCTAGTAACAAATATGACATCTGGTAACAATTACTATACCTAGTAACAAATATGACATCTGGTAACAATTACTATACCTAGTAACAAATATGACATCTGGTAACAATTACTATACCTGGTAACAATTACAACATCTGGTAACAATTACTATACCTAGTAACAAATATGACATCTGGTAACAATTACTATACCTAGTAACAAATATGACATCTGGTTACAATTACGACACCTGGTAACAGTTAATATACCTGGTAACAATTATTCTGGATAACCATATTCCTACTATAAATGTCAATCACTCAAAACCAAAAGTTCAGGACACTGACTTGCACTTAGAAGAACTGACCTGAACACTATTCCTTCGGAGAAAGGATCGAGAGAATCCACCAGCTCCAGCTCAGCATCTCCGCCCAGCGTAATCATCTGGTACATCTCTTTCAGCTTGTTGGTGATGATCTGCCCAAGGTTCAGAGAAGATGGTGTCACAACATAAACACAGAATTGGTGTCTCAACACAGCAAGAAAACATTCATTTGACAAACTTGGGTTTGAGAGTAACAAATATAATCACGGGCACGAGGCAAGACGCCAGCCTCAAGACAGAGAGGTTCAGGGTTCAAATCCTGGCTGCAACAGTTGGGATTTTTATTTATGATTTCTCACTGCGGCAACCGCCATTGGTCTCAGCAGCAAGGCCCAACTTGAAACGTCAATTACTCATGGACGGAAAAAATATGAGAACCCCCCCAAAGACGGAGCTATCTGCTTGTGCGGCGAGGGACCCCTGTGCACACGGCTGCCAGGGAAAAACGGATTAACACGCAAAATTCAGTTCCTTCAGAGGTAAAAGCTGACGAACGCAAAGAGAAAAAAAAAATCTTATAAATTATAAGATATTTTATATACTCTATGAGCATCATATAATCTCCCTGATATAACAATTTATCTTTCCAACAGACATAATCTAACATCATCATCATGTACCATACCGGTTGGCGTAGGCGATCATGTCCTTCCACAATCTTCTATCTACAGCGCATCATATCAGTTCTGCTATAGAAATGAGGTCTTTACAAAAGAATGTTGAGAATACCATGGAAAGGTAAGAAGAGTAATGAAAACTTTCTGAAAGGGGCCAAAGAAAAAGAGATTTAATTTCCAATATTAGGAAGAAACAATCATAATTTTTTGGCCATGTAATGAGAAGAGAACAGCTGGAATATATTGTGACAACTGGGAAAATTGAGGGAGGAAGAGATTGAGGGAAGCAAAGAGAAAAGATATTAGACAGCTTAAGAGAATGACTGGAGGCGAAGGCGCGCCTACCAGCGCCAGAGCTGGAATTTGTCAGCGACCCACAGCTGATGGCTTGTGCCAGGATCGGTGAACCAAAACCATCCAGACCCAGCTCCACCTCTCCGTGGTACCTCCAGTAAAAGACTAACCTGTCTAGTCTGGCCAAGTCAAGTCGAAGAGGGAAGACAACCCTGTACTTAAAAATTTCGTGCTGAAGTTGGATGTATTGGGCCGAAAGGTGCAAATAACACAGTTATACTGTAAACCACAACACAACGCAGACACGCCCACTTAACGTCCTTTTAAGGGAGGATGCGGAAGTGGTATGCTCATTTAGTCATCGGGCGATCGCAAGCAAGCAAGAGAATGGCCCAGCAGAAGGTCAACAAAAGAAATGATACATAACTGTCAGGATCGAACATTATGAAGAGACATGGACACCTATCCCAGCAGGCATGGTACTTGATGATTTCAACAAAGATGATCTGCATAACACTATTGCTCAAATAAACAAAACTGCAAAGTTCTATAGAATATACTGATATCACACACAAATACAAAAACAACATGAGCGAAACAAAGGATTAAAATCTACTTGACATCGCTACTAGACAAAGAAATATAATATACCTGAAAACCTGCCATGAACTCTTCCAATCGCTGCTTACGCAGGCCATCGTTGTATCGACGCTGCTCATCACGGAAACTTGTTATCTGATCCAACTCTCCCACTCGCTTCAGATATGTTTCTTCCTGGACAGTTGACAAACAAAATGACTCAATTTTAATGAAAATCAAATGTTTCTTCCTGGACAGTTGACAAACAAAATGACTCAATTTTAATGAAAATCAAATGTTTCTTCCTGGACAGTTGACAAACAAAATGACTCAATTTTAATGAAAATCAAATGTTTCTTCCTGGACAGTTGACAAACAAAATGACTCAATTTTAAAGAAAATCAAATGTTGAAATAAAAATAAAATAAATAACAGCTCATGTGAAGGATGGATGTATCTTCTTCTTTCCTTCCTCATCTGCCTTTCAGCGTCGAGGGGAGATATAATTTGCGGTCTTTTGCTCTTCTGTTCGCTTCTGCTGCTGTTATGTTTCCTAGTGCTTCTAACAGTCCATCCATCCATCTTTTTCGTGGTTGACCATTGGGTCTATATATTCTCACAATGTTTGCTGAAGGCTCATTGTTTTGTGTTTTCATCTTTCTGCCTGGTCACGTGGCCAAATCATTTTATCTGTTGTTTCTCTAGATATTCTTTGGCGGGGGGGGCTATTCCTAGCTTTCTTCTGTTCTTCATTTCTGATCTTATCTCTCAGACTGTTTCCTGTCATTCGTCTAACACACTTCATCTCAGTAGAGGTTATTTTTCTTATTGTTCTTGCATCTAGGGTACAGGACTGGCATTGGTAGCACAACGTTAAGATGAAGATTGTATTGTAGAGTCCAGGTCTGGCATTGGTAGCACAACATTGGGATGAAGATTGTATTGTACTGATGGATGTTTGGCCCCGGACAAACTGTAAAACTTTGAAGAATTTATGTTTTGATGTAATTTTTGCAACGGTATGATAATCTTGGGTTAAATATATTTAGTTCATCAAGGAAGCTAAGGCACCATTCAGCAACAGAGAAAGCTGTCTGTGAATCGTAGTTGACAGCTTGTGCCAGCATCAATGTACCAGAACTATCCAGATCCTACTCCACCTCTTTGTGGTGCCCCTAGAAACAGACTAACCAGTTTAGTCCGACCAAGGGATTGAGAGGGAAGGCAATCCAGCGCTCAAAGCTACTGGGCTGAAGTTGGATGTGCTGGGCTGAAAAGCACAGTAACCACAACACAAATATGCCCACTCAATGTCCTTTTAAGGTCAAATACATTTTTTTTCATTTGTCAGCTTTCACCTCTGGCGAAGTCCCTAGAGACTAGGAACAGAAACTTGTGTTATCCGTTTTTCCTGGTAGCCACATGCACAGGGGTCCATCGCCGCACAGGCAGATGACTCCAACTTTAGAGGTGCTTATATTTTTTTTCCGTCGATGAGTAATTGATGTTTCCAGCAGGACCCCGTTGCTGAGACCAGGGATAGTTGTCATAGAGAGAAATCACAAATAAAAATTCAGTCTGGTGCAGCCAGGATTTGAACTCAAAACCTCTCAGTCTTGAGATTGACAACTTGCCTCGAGATCAACCAGTCTCTCAGGGGAGATCATGAAGAGATTTCACTATTCCTTTAGTAATCAAGTGAATGCAAACAATTTGGTTCAAATTGCGTCTTATATTTTGTAGTGTCAACAGAAGTGCATGGGCATTTACAGCACGCTCGGCAGGCAAAGTAGTCAAAGAAGGCAGTGGTGCATACGTCATGACCACGAGTAGCATGATGAACGAGGTGATGGCAGTGACCAGGGCATTCAACTGGTTAAAGTCACAAGACTACACCCATGCCTGTATACTGAGTGATTCAATGAGCATGTTAAAAAAAGTAGATGCGGGCTCTGTACGCATGCAATGGTTAGAGTCATTGCAGAAGTAAAAAATACATAAGGTCACCTTTGTCTATGTCCCTGGACATTCAGGAGTACAGGGAAATGAAAGAGTGGACAGGTTGGCTAGCTGCACTGTCGTTGAGGACGGTCAACCAATGGATCGGGCAGACATCATCAATGCCCTCCGAGATGTGAAAAGAGCACAGGACTTTGACCACCACAAATCCACGTCACTTCTTCGGATGAAAGAGATGGGAGTTAATATGGGCACAGCCAGAAATGAGAAACTTAGTGGGCATGTAAGAAGACTTATCAACCAACACAGAACTGGAGTCGTCAGTCACTGGACACTGCAGGACTTGCTGAGGAGGGGATCTGAGCACCTATGGACATGTTCGGAGTGCAATGATAATGACCCGTAAATAACTCAATTTGGTTTATTTTAGCTCTGTATAATTTTAAAGTTATATTCAGCATTGTAAGAGATAAGCTTTGATTTCCCTTGTTACTGTAAATTTTAATGATTAGACACTATCTATCTTTCTTTTGCCTGCAGTATTGTCTATATCTGCAATTTCGTTTTCTGTATAAATTTCACTGCTTTTTTTTTGTAATTCTTGCAGTGGCCCATATAGTTTTATCTGTAGTGTTGTATCTATGGGCCAATGGATTTTCCTCAGTCTACTATATTCAGTGCAGTCTTGAAGTATGTGTTCAGCAGTCTGGGTCGCCTGTCCACATGTACAAGTAGTTGATGTGCCGATCTTGAATTTTGTATACATGTGACTATGGAGTCGATTGTGTCCTGTTCTGAGACGTATAATGATAACGTGTTCATATCTATTCATATTATGAAAGGCATCCTGATTTGGGGCTTGTGGTCTTCTGATTGATTTGATTATCGGTTTCTTATGATGGCATGTAACCGGTGCATCTGGTTGTGTGCTTGTTGTGCCTTACTTCGCCAGCTGATCTGCTTTCTGAATTCTTGGTATTCCACTGTGAGATGGCATCCACAGCGACTTTAGGGGATTTCCCGGAGCGATTTTAGGGGATTTCCCGGGCGACTTTAGGGGATTTCCTGAGCGACTTTTGTGGTGCTTGCAGAGCTCAGTCAATGAAACCTGCAAATGAGGTCATCTTTTAAAATGTTATTAGACATAACATGTTAGACTGCAGTCGACAGTAGTGTCAGTTATGGTCCCCACTCTGTGATGGCAGGCAGAGGATCTCATGTATAGAGACAATGGCTGCGATCTCCGACTAGTACAGTCACTGCCAAGAAGGAAAGGAATGGCAAACAACCTTCTTATATTGCCTAGAACAATTATGTCAAAACACAACTTAATATGATCACGGACGACAAAGAGAGAAAATACTGGATAGCTTGGCGTCATAATATGGAAAACAGTCAACAACAGAACTGATACGATGCACTGTAGATAGAAGATTGTAGAAGGACATGATCGCCTACACCAACCGTTATGGCACATTATAATGATTAGACGTAATAATACAAGTAATAAGTGTTTAAAAATATATACCTTGGCTCTGTACTCTGCAATGGCTGCCATATTTGGTTTCATCTGTGTCAGTTTTTCTTCCTGCACTGTGATTTCAATTTGAACTTCCTGTTTGTTCAAACACTGCAACTCTTCTGTCTCCAATGTGGGTAAGACGAGCGTTGCTTGCTCTTCATCTCGAGTAACAGGTGTCAATTTTAGAATGGAGAGCTGTAAAAGAAATGTTTGACTTTAGCAATTTCACTTTTTTTCACTACAAAAAATGAAAGAAACATCACCCCATGTCAGCTATCTAATGACTTGATCAGTCACTGGGACACGGTCAACATAATATTCTTTCTTTTTGTTTTTCACATTTATCATTTAGCAAAGTTGATGATCCACCCAATCTTTACATCGTCATTTCAGTTCTTTCTGTCTAATTTTGTTTTATCTTTCTGCTTTTACCTTCTTTCTTTCTCTCGATCCACCCATCTATATATCTTTTATGCTCTGTCTCTTTCCGCCTTTGTGCTTTCTTATGCCTGTCTATTTTCTTTCAGTCTGTCTTATGGTTCTTTCTCATCAGCCTTTGTTTTCTTTCTATATTTAAAAAAAAAATCTTTGTCTTTGGGCTTTTTTCCCATCTGCCCTTGCTGTTTTTTTTTTAAATCTTTGTCTGCTCTTGTGATTCTTCTGTTTGTCTTTTATATCTTTGTCTACCCCTAAGGTATTTCTGTTTGTCTTTCTTATCTTTATCTGTCCTTGTGTCTTTTCTGTTTGTCTTTTTTATCTTTATCTGCCTTTGTGGTCCTTGTTTGTCTTTCTTACCTTTGGTTGCCCTTGTGTTTGTCTTTATAATCTATGTCTGTCATTGTGTTCCTTCTGTTTGTCTTTTTAATCTTTGTCTGCCCTTGTGTTCCTTGTTTGTCTTTTAAATCTTGCTTTGTCTTTTTTTTTTTATCTTTGTCTGCCCTTATGTCTTTTCTGTTTGTCTTTCTTATCTTTGTCTGCCCTTGTGTTCTTTCCCTTTTACTTTCCCCATATATTTCAGTAATTTCTCCAAACTTCAAATCTTGTCATACTAAACTGTACACAGTTGCTTGTTTTCATCTCAAAGTGCCATTTTAGTTCCACCCTTGGGAACTTGCCAACATTTATAGACGTAGATATCGTGAGCCTAGAATATTCCTTATTTTTAAAATTGATAATTTAATGGGCAGTTTCAGTTTGTGTCATGACACACACAAGTATACTTTTATCTGTGAATGATATTTCGGATGATAATGCATGTGAACTTAAGAAATCATCATCAAGTACCAAGCCTGCTGGTGTAGGTGATCATGTCTCTCCACAACTTTCGATCACGACAATTATTTATCATTTCTGTTGTTGACCTTCTGCCAAGCCATTTTCTTAAGCTGTCTGGTATCTTTTCTCTTTGCTTCCCTCTATCTCTTCGTCCCTCAATTTTCCCAGTTGTTACAATATATTCCAGCTGTTCTCTTCTCATTACATGGCCAAAAAATGATTGTTTCTTCCTAATATTGGAAATTAGCTCTCTTTTTGCTTTGGCCTCTTTCAGAACGTTTTCATTACTCTTCTTAGCTGTCCATGGTATTCTCAACATTCTTCTGTAAAACCACATTTGTACAGCCTCCAGTGATTTTCTTGTCTATTGTCCTATTGTCCATTATTCACATCCATATGTTAAAACTGGTTCTACATAACATTTAAGAACTCTTTTTCTTGTTTCTGTTGTCGAAAATAAATTGCACAGTATCTTCCTCATTTTTTTGGAAAGCTGCTTTTGCCTTAGTCATTCTGCATCTCACCTCTGTTGTACATCTACCATCTGAGGTTAACAAAGTTTCCAAATATTTAAATTCATTTACATGTATTAATATTGTTCGCTCAATTCTCGGTGTATATCCGTGCTAGTCGTAGCTCATATCTTAGTGGGAGTCTGTGAAAGCCATGGCTGATATCTTGGTGGGTGTATGTGCTGGCCATGGCTCATATCTTGGTGTGTGTCTGGGCTGGCCATGATTCATATCTTAGTTTGTGTGTGTGTGCTAGCCATGGCTCATATCTTGGTGTGTGTCATGTTAGTCATATCTCATATCTTGGTGTGTGTCCGTGTTAATCATGTCTCATATCTTGGTGTGTGTCATGTTAGTCATATCTCATATCTTGGTGTATGTCCGTGTTAATCATGTCTCATATCTTTGTGCATGCATGTCTGTGTTAGTCATATCTCATACCTTTGTGTGTGCATGTCTATGTTAGTCATGTCTCATATATTTGTGTGTATGTCCATGCTAGTCACATCTCATATCTTAATGTGTGTCTGTCTATATTAGTCATGTCTCATATCTTTGTGTGTTTGTGTTAAGTCATATCTTATATCTTTGTGTGTTGATGTCTATGTTAGTCACATCTCCTATCTTTGTGAGTGCATGCTTATGTTAGTCATGTCTCATATCTTTGTGTGTGCATGACTGTGTTAGTCATATCTCATATCTTGGTGTGTGTCAGTGTTAGTCATGCCTCATATTGTTGTGTGCATGTCAGTGTTAGTCACATCTCATATCTTTGTGTGTGCATGTCTGTGTTAGTCACCTCTAGTGACTCGGGCAGATGGTGCTCGTAAACCTGGGAGGGCCGACCATCTAAGGGCAGAATCCCCCTATAGAAAAGACAATCTGCTGCCTTGCAGGAAGATTGGGGACAATCAAAGGCTAAGGAAAGCAAACCTGAATAAAATGCTGGCTGAAATCGGATCCACTGGGCCACTATCGCAGAACACAGTGCAACGTTTTAACAGGTATTCAATCAGAGTGCATCTAACAGACTCTAATTATGATGTTCTATCTGTGGAGTCGATCAATTCACTTAAACAGACAGCTGTCTTCATGTGAGAGTTTGGAATCCTACTCTGATTGAGTCTTGATCGCAGAGAGATATTGTTCCACTTGTCTTTATTTTGTACTGAGGTGATGTCTTTTTCTTTGTTGTTACCATTACTACTGTCTTTTTACTATTAAAGCTGAGTCCTTTATATTTGCTTTCATTCACTATAATGTCTAGCATTTCTTGTGACTCATTTTCACTCTTAGCAACTATGACTGTATCATCAACATATATAAAAAATATAGGCAAATCTGGGAGTTTCTGGCGGTAAAATTAAATTTGTAACCACAAAAGTTTTTTAATTTTATCATACAGCTTCTTCTAAACACTTTGGATGTATATTAGAAGTATGTGTAAGTTTTTTAAATTTTAACGTACAGCTTCTTCTAAACACTTTGAGTGTATATTAGAAGTATGTGTAAGTTTTTTAAATTTTAACATACAGCTTCTTCTAAACACTTTGAGTGTATATTAGAAGTATGTGTAAGTTTTTTAAATTTTAACATACAGCTTCTTCTAAACACTTTGAGTGTATATTAGAAGTATGTGTAAGTTTTTTAAATTTTAACGTACAGCTTCTTCTAAACACTTTGGATGTATATTAGAAGTATGTGTAAGTTTTTTAAATTTTAACGTACAGCTTCTTCTAAACACTTTGGATGTATATTAGAAGAAGTATGTGTATGTTATCTTTCTGGGAAGACACAAATGAACTAAAGTATCAATGACAAACATCTGTACCATCCAGTCATTCATCTGGTGGTAAGGAGATCACCATATTGCCAACTAGATAAATAATCATCATCATCAAGTACCATGCCTGCTGGCGTAAAAGATCATGTCTCTCAACAACTTTCGATCTCGACAGTTATTTATCATTTCTGTTGTAGACATTCTACCAAGCCATTCTCTTAAGCTGTCTGGTATCTTTTCTCTTTGCTTCCCTCTTATCTCTTCGTCCCTCAAATTTCCCACTTGTCACAATATATTCCACCTGTTCCCCATTCATCATCATCATGTACCATGCCGGTTGGTGTAGGCGATCATGTCCCTGCACAATCTTCTATCCACAGTGCATTGTATCAGTTCTGTTGTTGGCTGTTTTCCAAGCCATGACACCAAGCTATCCAGTATTTTCTCTCTTTGTCGTCCGCGATCTCTCTTTCCTTTTATTTTGCCAGTTGTAACCAAGTATTCCAACATTCCTCTTCTCATGATGTGCCCGAAAAATGTTGATTGCTTCTTTTTGATGTTTGTTAAGAGCTCCCTTTTTGTGTTGGCCTCTTTGAGAACTTCCTCATTGGTCTTTTTATCTGTCCAGGGAACTTTCAACATTCTTCTGAGAAATCCCATCTCTGTGGCCTCTAATCGTCTTTTCATTTGTTTGTCTGCTGTTTTGATGACGATCGGGTGTCACCTGTAGCACATGACATTCCCTACCGGACGAGGTGGCTGTGAAGCCCCCATTAACGTCATTAGCTGTAAATAGAAGGTTGTGATTTGTCATGATTATTCCAGGCAATTTAAGAAGGTAGTTTGCCATTCCTTTCCTTCTTGGCAGTGACTGTACTAGTCGGAGATCGCAGCCATTGTCTCTATACATGAGATCCTATGCCTGCCATCGCGGTGTGGGGACCATAACCGGCACTACTTGTCGGCTGCTCTCACAACACCATCCACCACCTGCTCCAATGGCTTCACATAACCCTGATAGGGGGGGCTAAACGGGAGCTCCACCTTGAGTTCCCCATTACATGGCCAAAAAATGATGACTGTTTCTTCCTAATATGTGTAAAGCTATAGGATTACTTAACCAATGATTTCTATAATTGTATATACCAGAAACATGACTGACCTCCTTTTTCCAATGCTTAAGCTTGCTGCGGTTTTCCTTGACTATTCTGTCGTAATTCTCTGCCTCATGTCGGACACTTACTCCCTCCCTGGCCATGTTAGTCTCCTCTTCATCTATCTCCTCTATACACTTCTTCATCTCTTCCAGTATTCTTTCTTTCACACAAGCACTTTCCTAGCAAGGAATAGAGGAAGTAACAAAGTGAGGGGGGATAACATGGTGAATATTGTGGTTATTTATATGTGAGGATGATTAATGTTATAGAGGGTAGAGTTAACAGGACAAATATGTTAAAGTGAGTAGAGTTAACAGGACAAATATGTTAAAGTGAGTTGATTTAACAGGACAAATATGTTAAAGTGAGTAGAGTTAACAGGACAAATATGTTAAAGTGAGTTGATTTAACAGGACAAATATGTTAAAGTGAGTAGATTTAACAGGACAAATATGTTTAAGTGAGTAGAGCTAACAGATATGTTAAAGTGAGTAGAGCTAACAGATATGTTAAAGTGAGTAGAGCTAACAGATATGTTAAAGTGAGTAGAGTTAACAGATATGTTAAAGTGAGTAGAGCTAACAGATATGTTAAAGTGAGTAGAGCTAACAGATATGTTAAAGTGAGTAGAATTAACAGATATGTTAAAGTGAGTAGAATTAACAGATATGTTAAAGTGAGTAGAGCTAACAGATATGTTAAAGTGAGTAGAGTTAACAGATATGTTAAAGTGAGTAGAGTTAACAGATATGTTAAAGTGAGTAGAGCTAACAGATATGTTAAAGTGAGTAGAGCTAACAGATATGTTAAAGTGAGTAGAGTTAACAGATATGTTAAAGTGAGTAGAGCTAACAGATATGTTAAAGTGAGTAGAGCTAACAGATATGTTAAAGTGAGTAGAATTAACAGATATGTTAAAGTGAGTAGAGCTAACAGATATGTTAAAGTGAGTAGAGTTAACAGATATGTTAAAGTGAGTAGAGTTAACAGATATGTTAAAGTGAGTAGAGCTAACAGATATGTTAAAGTGAGTAGAGCTAACAGATATGTTAAAGTGAGTAGAGTTAACAGATATGTTAAAGTGAGTAGAGCTAACAGATATGTTAAAGTGAGTAGAGCTAACAGATATGTTAAAGTGAGTAGAGTTAACAGATATGTTAAAGTGAGTAGAGTTAACAGATATGTTAAAGTGAGTAGAGCTAACAGATATGTTAAAGTGAGTAGAGCTAACAGGTATGTTAATGTGAGTAGAGCTAACAGATATGTTAAAGTGAGTAGAGCTAACAGATATGTTAAAGTGAGTAGAGCTAACAGATATGTTAAAGTGAGTAGAGCTAACAGATATGTTAAAGTGAGTAGAGCTAACAGATATGTTAAAGTGAGTAGAGCTAACAGATATGTTAAAGTGAGTAGAGTTAACAGCACAAATAAATTAAAAGTGATTGATGAAGTAATGTCAGTGATACCATCAACAATTATATTATCAATGACATATATGACAGATACATGTGTGCAGCTTGTACAGAGGATGGACTAAGCGAATGTTTCCCAATAGATACTGAGGTTAAACAAGGATGTATTTTATCGCCCTTGTTATTAGGAGGTGCTATGGACTTCATAATGAAGAAATGCTGTACTGGTAACAAAAGCATTGAATGAATGCATGGAGACCAGTTGGAGGACCTCGACTTTGCTGATGACATAGTTCTCATCAGCAGTCAGATAAAGTCGATGCAGGAAAACACAAATGAACTATCATCAATGAGCAGTAAAATAGGGCTTTAGATAAATCATGAAAAGACTAAAGTCATGAAAATCTTAATTCCACCAGATGACAGAATATACATGGAAAACAAAACAATGGAAGAGATCAATCACTATATCTATCTTGGAAGTCACATTGATCGAGAAGGGGATACAAGTAAAGAAATTAGAATCAGAGAAGCTAAAGCAATAATGTCCTTCAAAGGCCTTGAGAAGATGTAGAAATCAGAACTCATCAGTACAAAAATGAAACTTAGACTATTCAAATCAAACATACTATCAACTCTTATGCAAGAATGCGAGAACTGGAAAACAACAAGAGACATAGAAACAAAGTTGAACACATTTGAAAATAAATGTCTAAAGAAAATACTTGGTATAGCGTGGAATGATTTCAAAACAAACGAGGAAATTAGAGAAATCGCCAATCAACCACTAATATCTTCAGTAATAAAGAAAAGACGGTCATATGTTGGACATGTGATGGGAAAGAGATAATAACTGAATAGCAAGGCAAGCCCTCATGTGGGAAACAACAGGTGAGAGGAAAAGAGGCCAACCCTAAGAAGCACTGAGCAGAACATTGATCAGAGAAGCAAAGGCAGCAGGAATTGGCTCCTTCAATGAGCTCAAGATGGTTGCACAGAACAGAGACAAATGATGAGATTTGATAAAAGATCTTTGCAAGGACTGAGGCTGCTAGATAAGAAAATTTAGAAAAAAGAAAGAGCATCTGGGTCTATGCCCTATGGGCCATGGCTCAAAAGGTCAACAGATAGATAGAAAGTAATGTGGTAATTATGTAAGAATAAGCAGAGATCTTGTTCCTTCCAGCGTTGCTAGACGTGACGTACGGCATGAAGTGTTTTTCGCCACCCATCTCTATTCTCGGCAAGGTGTTCAATCTTATCTAATGTGTCTATGCCTGCAAACTTTGCTTCTCTTATAAGTAAAGGTAAAGGTAAAGTACAAGACTTGAACTGGCGTCTTAGCACGCGAGTTTCCACCCATATGTGCTCGGCCGCCTATCCAGAAATGTTCTCTTATAAGTGTTCTCTTTAAATGTCTCTCAAGCTCTACCTCTTTTTGTATATCCTGATGTTTCCCATACAGAAGCCTGTTTTAGAATCGATGAAACTGCAGATTAATGGTTGTTGTTTTTCTGTATGTTCTAGTACTATCCTTAGAGTGAATATTTGATCAAGACAGCTTCTCCCCTTTCTGAATCCTGCTTGCTCTAACTAACTCATCATCGAGTGCCATCTCCGCAACGAAGGTTGGTTATCATGAAGCGCCATTCTGCTGTCTCTTGCTTTGATGGTGCATGTTGTCATAGGCTGGTTTGTCCATCTTTTGATGTTACTCGTCCATGTTAGTCTAGGTCTGCCTCTTTTACCTTATATTTTCCCCTCCAGGATTACTTTTAGTAGACTGTTGTGTCTTTTAACATGGCCCAAAAATAGCATTTGTCTTGTTTGAATTGTGTTTAGTAGTTCTCTTTTCATTTTTAATTGTTTTAAGACTTCGTTTGTTTTCTTTTCCTTCCATCCAATTCTACCTATTCTTCTATATATATCCACATTTCAAAAACTTTAATTCTCTGTTCTATTTTCTTGTCTAATGTCCATGTTTCTGCACCATATAGGATTGTTGAGAAGACATAACATTTTGCTATTCATAGTTTTAGCCCTGGTGTTATTGTTAGTATTCTTGTCTAATGTCCATGTTTCTGCACCATATAGGAATGTTGAGAAGACATAACATTTTGCTATTCATAGTTTTAGCCCTGATGTTATTGTTAGTATTCTTGTCTAATGTCCATGTTTCTTCACCATATAGGAATGTTGAGAAGACATAACATTTTGCTATTCATAGTTTTAGCCCTGGTGTTATTGTTAGTATTCTTGTCTAATGTCCATGTTTCTGCACCATATAGGAATGTTGAGAAGACATAACATTTTGCTATTCATAGTTTTAGCCCTGGTGTTATTGTTAGTATTCTTGTCTAATGTCCATGTTTCTGCACCATATAGGAATGTTGAGAAGACATAACATTTTGCTATTCATAGTTTTAGCCCTGGTGTTATTGTTAGTATTCTTGTCTAATGTCCATGTTTCTGCACCATATAGGAATGTTGAGAAGACATAACATTTTGCTATTCATAGTTTTAGCCCTGGTGTTATTGTTAGTATTCTTGTCTAATGTCCATGTTTCTGCACCATATAGGAATGTTGAGAAGACATAACATTTTGCTATTCATAGTTTTAGCCCTGGTGTTATTGTTAGTATTCTTGTCTAATGTCCATGTTTCTGCACCATATAGGAATGTTGAGAAAAACATAACATTTTGCTATTCATAGTTTTAGCCCTGGTGTTATTGTTAGTATTCTTGTCTAATGTCCATGTTTCTGCACCATATAGGAATGTTGAGAAGACATAACATTTTGCTATTCATAGTTTTAGCCCTGGTGTTATTGGTGTTGATGTTAGTTTTCTTGTCTAACTAACTAGCAACAACTTATTTTCAACACTTGTCGCTGTCTACCTTGTTTTTCTCATACAACTGCTGCAGGTTTGCTGCCTCTCCATCCATGTCTTTCAGTCTTTGAGACAAGGACTCAATCAGCTTCAGGACTTCCTCATATTCTTCAGTCAACGACACAATCTTCTCTTGAGCTCTCTTGGAGTTTCTGTAAGTAAAATAAATAAATTATTCTCTACATTCCTAACAACATCTGATAGAACAACTCAAGAGATTAATTTGCCAGAGAACATTCTTGTGCCCCACAGAGACTGTCTTACTAATTAACTCTTTCAGCATGGAAGCTTTTAATCAATGCAAGGTAAGAGATTTCAAAGACAACATTTTAATCAATGGAAGGTAAGAGATTTCAAAGACAACATTTTAATCAATGGAAGGTAAGAGATTTCAAAGACAACATTTTAATCAATGGAAGGTAAGAGATTTCAAAGACAACATTTTAATCAATGGAAGGTAAGAGATTTCAAAGACAACATTTTAATCAATGCAACGGAAGAGATTTCAAAGACAACATTTTTCAGGGTTTTAAGAATCAATCTACATATTATTCTAACATTTAACAAGCGTATTTGAAAGCAAAGAGAAAAAATATCCGACAGCTTAAGAGAATGGCTTGGCAGAAGGCCAACAACAGAAATGATAAATAACTGTCGAGATCGAAAATTGAGGAGTGACATGATCACCTACACCAGCAGGCCCAGAAGTTGATGATAACATAAGTAAGTAAAGTGCCCCGACCCACCAAGTGGCGTATAGGGAATATGGTGTTACCATAAATTTTAGACCTTCAGCACATGAATTCGCACATTTTTGGGGTAATGTGGTCAGTATTACGCCCGTGGCGCTTTACTTTCCCAGAAAAAAATTGGATACCCATTAAGGCTGGGTGAACCTGGAAGCTGTCGATCAGGATCGAACCCAACCTTTTGTCCTTAGTAGTCCAGTTCACTAACCACTGAGCTATTGCAGCTTCCCACACATACTATATATGAATTTTGTTTAGATAATTAAACAAGGAATTAAGATTTCACCGATACCAAGATGATACAAGATATGCAAAAAAAGAATATGGTTTGATAATGGTTCACACTAATCAAATTGAGAGTGGCGCACTATGCGACGAAACGTATGTGGCTGAAATCAGCATGGCACACAATGCGTCGAAACGTATGGAAAGAATTAATGAACATATAGATCTTGATCATTCCCTCACCGTAAATGTCAAATAGGGCATTTTTCTCCACCCCTCTCTATTCTGGGACAGATGTTAAATCTTATTTAATGAATCTATGCCTGCCAACTTTGCTTCTCTTATCAGTGTTCTTTTCAGTATCTCTCTAAGGTCTTCCACTTTTTTTTGGTACCCTGATGCTTCAAGAGAAACACTAAAAAGAACATTAAAATGAGAGGCAACAGCAGCAAGCATCAGCTCCCTCGCCGAGATTGTATAACTTACCCAGAACTGAGGCTGGTAGAATAATTGGGGACCTCGGTAGCCTAGTTGGATAAACCACCCGACTGGACTACCAACTTTTGGACAACCCGTGTTCGATTCCCGCTGGTAACAGTGTGAATTGCACTTGTGATTGGAATAAAAATACCCCGCTGTCAAAAATGGGTACCAGGGTATTAATTTGGGAAGATGAGGAATGCCACCTTGCATCATGAGTTTCAATGCTTGAAGCGACACTATCCAAAAGTCTCCGAACACTTCTGGATAGGCGGCCGAGCACATATGGGTGAAAACTTGCATGCTAAGATGCCGATTCAAGTCTCGTACTTTACCTTTTACCTAAAGCTGGTAGAGTCAAGGCCTAAAGCTGGTAGAATCAAGGCCTAAAGCTGGTGGAATCAAGGCATAAAGCTGGTGGAATCAAGGCATAAAGCTGGTGGAATCAAGGCATAAAGCTGGTGGAATCAAGGCATAAAGCTGGTAGAATAAAGGCCTAAAGCTGGTGGAATCAAGACATAAAGCTGGTAGAATAAAGGCCTAAAGCTGGTGGAATCAAGGCATAAAGCTGGTGGAATCAAGGTCTAAAGCTGGTAGAATCAAGGCATAAAGCTGGTGGAATCAAGGCATAAAGCTGGTAGAATAAAGGCCTAAAGCTGGTAGAATCAAGGCCTAAAGCTGGTAGAATCAAAAGACCTAAAGCTGGTGGAATAAAGGCCTAAAGCTGGTAGAATCAAGGCCTAAAGCTGGTGGAATAAAGACCTATAGCTGGTAGAATCAAGGCCTAAAGCTGGTGGAATCAAGGCATAAAGCTGGTAGAATCAAGGCATAAAGTTGGTGGAATCAAGGCCTAAAGCTGGTAGAATCAAGGCATAAAGCTGGTAGAATCAAGGCATAAAGCTGGTAGAATCAAGGCCTAAAGCTGGTAGAATCAAGGCCTAAAGCTGGTAGAATCAAGGCCTAAAACTGGTAGAATCAAGGCCTAAAGCTGGTAGAATCAAGGCATAAAGCTGGTAGAATCAAGACCCAAAGCTAATTATTGGAACATTAGGTAATTTAAAGGTTTTCAACCACTACCTGACACAAAAAGGAAAAAAAAAAATTAAAACTCAAAGTTTCAGTAGTTGGGGGGTAAATATAAAACATAAAAATAATGAATAAAATACCTCTCAGCTGTTTTCACACCAACGTTGGTCTTAGTAATCTGCCCTGTAACTTTGTCAATGTCATCAACAATGACCTTCAGACGAGACTGGACAGCACCGAGTTTGGCACCACCAATGTCAAGAATCTGGTTGTGTAGACTGGTGGGTGAGAAATAAAAATGTTAGAAATATTATTTTGTTAGTTCAGTGAACTAATGGGTAATGTGTAGACTGGTGAGTGAGAAATAAAAATGTTAGAAATATTATTTTGCAAGTTCGGTGAACTAATGGGTAATGTGTAGACTGGAGGGTGAGAAATAAAAATGTTAGAAATATTATTTTGCTAGTTCGGTGAACTAATGGGTAATGTGTAGACTGATGAGTGAGAAATAAAAATGCTATAAATATTATTTTGCTAGTTCGGTGAACTAAAGAGTAATGTGTAGACTGGTGGGGTGAGACAAATAATGCTTGAAAATTTAATTCAAGTCACGACAGCATGTGGAAACAAATAATTTAAGCCCTGTAGAATAAATAAAGCTAACATTCTAAGCAATGCAGAAAAAGAATGTTACATTCCAGGCACTACAGAATAAGGAGACAACATTCCAGACACTACAGAACAAGGAGACAACATTCTAGGCACTACAGAAAAAGGAGACAGCATTCCAGGCACTACAGAATAAGGAGACAACATTCCAGGCACTACAGAATAAGGAGACAACATTCCAGACACTACAGAATAAGGAGACAACATTCCAGGCACTACAGAATAAGGAGACAACATTCCAGGCACTACAGAATAAGGAGACAACATTCCAGGCACTACAGAATAAGGAGACAACATTCCAGGCACTACAGAACAAGGAGACAACATTCCAGACACTACAGAATAAGGAGACAACATTCCAGACACTACAGAATAAGGAGACAACATTCCAGACACTACAGAATAAGGAGACAACATTCCAGGCACTACAGAACAAGGAGACAACATTCCAGACACTACAGAATAAGGAGACAACATTCCAGATACTACAGAATAAGGAGACAACATTCCAGGCACTACAGAATAAGGAGACAACATTCCGACACTACAGAATAAGGAGACAACATTCCAGACACTACAGAATAAGGAGACAACATTCCAGACACTACAGAATAAGGAGACAACATTCCGACACTACAGAATAAGGAGACAACATTCCAGGCACAACAGAATAAGGAGACAACATTCCAGACAATGCAGAATAAGGAGACAACATTCCAGGCACTGTAGAATAAGGAGACAAACATTCTTTGCAACTTGGCAAATAACACTATGAGGTAGCCGAACATACTGATGGACTTACAACATCTGTGCCGATAGACATTGTAACACGTCCAACCCCTGAGGTCAAATTCAGGTCATAAATCAACATCAGACAGGAAATCTGTGTTCCTAGTGTCTCTCCTAGAGTAAACACACAGCTGTGTGTCAAAATGTTCAAAGAAAACACTTTTAAAAAAAATATATAATCTAATGTTACAATTAAGTGGTAATACGTTTTACTATGTTATCATAAACACACCAGCCACAGATAGATATCTTAATCTGGGATTAATACAAAATAAAATCCAATAAATACTCATTTTTATTTTTAAAATGTTGGCTGTAATGAGTTACCTCTTGACTTCCTCCTCCAACTTCTTGGCTGTTCCAGCAATCGCTTCATATTCTAAAAAGTAAGCAACAAAAACAGTGAAAGTTAGTTACAAATTAAAATGTTGCATTTAATAAATTAAATTGTAATACTAAAATTTAACAAATTGTTGAGACATAGTACCATTGCTGGTGTGTGTGTGTGTGGCCGGCGGCGCGCGGGTACACTCACAATAGAACCTGAGGGATAAAGGCCGTTTGGTCAAAGCAGTCACCATGACGTGTGAGACTGAGTATTTTTATTTCACCCTGTTAGAAAAAATTCTTTCTGTCTATCACAGGTTTCAAACACTGTACACTACACTGGCTTTTCAGCCAGTGAAACAGTGGTTCAAGCCATGCTTAACAATTGCATTTAATGATTTAACAAATTGTAATAGTTTACTAGTTAACAAATTGTGGTAGCTGAAAAATGAACAAATTGAGGTAAATGTGACAAACTAACAAACTGTGGTAGTAGTAGCCTCCATCAGTCATATTTGAATATGGATTTTTCAGCCCATAGAAATGTAATTTTTTCTTTTCTTTCCTTTCGCAGTGTATTCTCTTTTTCTATGAATCTGTCTGCATCTTGTTTGAGGTGGAGCTTCAGAGTGTGTTTCCAGAGATTGCGGTCTGCAGCTATTTCTTCCCAGGCTGCAGGGTTTATATTCAGTCTTTATGTCGCATTTACACGCGTCTGCAAATCAAAGTTTTGGGCGCCCCCTAGTCCTTTTGTCATCTGTCAGTTGTCCGTAGAGTATATCTTTTGGTATGCGGCCATCTTTCATACGGTGTACGTGGCCAAGCCAGCGTAACCTACATTGTTACGAGCAGCATGTAGATGTTCCAGTGAGGCCTGTAAAAGTCATGACCTCCACGTTTGTCACTTTATCCTTCCAGGTGATACCAAGAATATGGCGCAGACATCGTATATGGAATGCATTTAGCAATAACAAATTCTGGTAGTTGACAAGTTAACAAATTGTGGTAGTTGTAAAAAGATAAAATTGTGGTAGTTGACAAGTTAACAAATTGTGGTAGTTGTAAAAAGATAAAATTGTGGTAGTTGACAAGTTAACAAATTGTAGTAGTTGTAAAGAGATAAAATTGTGGTAGTTGTAAAGAGATAAAATTGTGGTAGTTGTAAAGAGATAAAATTGTGGTAGTTGTAAAGAGATAAAATTGTGGTAGTTGTAAAGAGATAAAATTGTGGTAGTTGTAAAGAGATAAAATTGTGGTAGTTGTAAAGAGATAAAATTGTGGTAGTTGTAAAGAGATAAAATTGTGGTAGTTGTAAAGAGATAAAATTGTGGTAGTTGTAAAGAGATAAAATTGTGGTAGTTGTAAAGAGGTAAAATTGTGGTAGTTGTAAAGAGATAAAATTGTGGTAGTTGTAAAGAGATAAAATTGTGGTAGTTGTAAAGAGATAAAATTGTGGTAGTTGTAAAGAGATAAAATTGTGGTAGTTGTAAAGAGATAAAATTGTGGTAGTTGTAAAGAGATAAAATTGTGGTAGTTGTAAAGAGATAAAATTGTGGTAGTTGTAAAGAGGTAAAATTGTGGTAGTTGTAAAGAGATAAAATTGTGGTAGTTGTAAAGAGATAAAATTGTGGTAGTTGTAAAGAGATAAAATTGTGCTGGGATATCTTTAATTCATTTCCTCTTCTATCTTTCTCCTCATCTTACACTGTTCCCTGTAGGATGGACCTGGTCAGGCCATTATTTTAGTTATGTCTTATAATATGCCTGTACCTGCATAACTTCTTTATCTTTACAGAGGAAACAGACACTAAATTATAAATTTCACTTTCACAGCAAATACAAGTCTGACCTTTACGACACTGATTCACAATTTGCTGAAGATTATTCAGCTTAGTCTTGTCTGGAACAACTGTCTTAAGAACCTCTTCTTGCTCCTTCTGTTGTTGCTTCAGAGCTGAGATCTGCTCTCTTAATCCCTGTGTAACAATTTAATATCTTTATATCTAAACAACAAATTAATAACTTTATCCCTGTGCAACAATTTAATATCTTTATATCTAAACAACAAATTAATAACTTCATCCCTGTGCAACAATTTAATATCTTTATAACTAAACAACAAATTAATAACTTTATCCTTGTGCAACAAATTAATATCTTTATATTTAAACAACAAATTAATAACTTTATTCTTGTGCAACAATTTAATATCTTTATCCCTGTGCAACAATTTAATATCTTTATATCTAAACAACAAATTAATAACTTTATCCCTGTGCAACAATTTAATATCTTTATAACTAAACAACAAATTAATAACTTTATCCTTGTGCAACAATTTAATATCTTTAAATCTAAACAACAAATTAATAACTTTATCCCTGTGCAACAATTTAATATCTTTATATCTAAACAACAAATTAATATCTTTTTATCTAAACAACAAATTAATAACTTTATCCCTGTGCAACAATTTAATATCTTTATATCTAAACAACAAATTAATAACTTTATCCCTGTGCAACAATTTAATATCTTTATATCTAAACAACAAATTAATAACTTTATCCCTGTGCAACAATTTAATATCTTTATATCTAAACAACAAATTTATAACATTATCCCTGTGCAACAAATTAATATCTTTATATCTAAACAATGATTTGATTAATTTATCTCTAAGTAAAGTGCCCCGTCATGCAAAGTGGAATATAGAGAATATGGAGTTAGTGACCATGATTTTTGGGGTAATGTGGTCAGTATTACGCCCATGCCGCTTTACTTTCCTAGAAAAAATCTGGTACCCATTTAAGGTTGGGTGAACCTGGAAGCCGTTAATCAGGATCGAACCAGACTTCTTGTCCTTTGTAGTCCAGCTTACTAACCACTGAGCTATCGCGACTCCACTTTATCCCTGTGCAATGATTTAGTGTCTCTAAATCTAAACAAATTCAAATCTATGATCTCTATATTACTCCCTGAGCTATAATTTAAATCCATGATCCTTGTTTTATAATATGAAATCATCATCGTCGCCGTCATCATCAAGTGCCATCTCCGCAACAACGGTTCACTACCATGGAGCGCTATTCTACTCTGTCTCTTGCTTTGATGTTGCAGGTTGTCATAGGCTGGTTTGTCCATCTTTTGCTGTTACTCGTCCATGTTAGTCTTGGTCTGCCTCTTTTACCTTGTATTTTTCCCTCCAAGATTACTTTCAATAGGCTATTGTGTCTTTTAACATGGCCCAAAAATCTAATTTGTCTTGTTTGAATTGTGTCTAGTAGTTCCCTTTTCATTTTTAGTTGTTTTAAGACTTTAAGACTTAAGATGAAATCACATTCCCTATCCAATAATTGAAATCCATAATCCATGTTACAATATAAATCTTTAACTCCTGTATGACAATTTCAAATAAAGTTTCAAACGTTGTTCTGTAAAACTGATGTTGTTAGATCACATTACACTAGAAATATCCCAAGTTCTATACCACTATCTTCTGCTTTTGCATGTCTTAAATATTTTTTAGATTAGTAATATTTTATCTTTATATATTATCAATTTTTATTCTCTTAAAATGTACATACATCTCCCTTTTATTTTGTCATTTTATTTCTTTTCCCTCTTTTTATCTCCCTTTGACTTACTTTTCGCTCACATTCAAGATATAGTAGAATTTATATTTATTCCGTTGTCCGTTTGTGTTGTTCTCATTTTCTGAAGAAGGTCTAAATGTAGACCTAAACATCAGTATTTTGTTGTGTTCCTTTTTTGTAAAGTTGTCACCATGCCTTGTAGGTGTGCACACCCCAGCACCTGCTCCATACTGCCAGCTTTACAGCAGCACTTCAATTATTTGCCTGTACACATGTCTTGTATGACTTAACTCTTTCCGTACGTTCCGCCGCATGGTGCGCCATTTCCGTTTCGGTTGCATACGTTCCGCCGCATGGTGCGCCACGCTAAATTTTATTAGTGTGAACGCCATCAAACCATATTCGTTTTACATGTCTTGTATCATCTTGATATTGATGAAATCTAATACCTTGTTCAATTATCTAAACATTCATATATAATATGTTATATGTTAGATAAATATATAGATTGATTCTTAAAACCATGAACAATTTTGTCTCTAAAATCTCTTCCGTTGCGTCGATAAAATGCTTCCGTACGGAAAGAGTTAAAGATGCTTCCTTTGTGTGGGAAATCATTTTAGTAGCAAACAGTGAACCTCAGCTGCTGATCAGAAGTCAGGTTAAATCATCAGGAGTGGGACATTTTTTTTCAGACCAACAAGGCTCCGGAGTTCACCCAGCCTCTAAAAATGGGTACTGGATATTTTTCTGGGAAGTAAGAAATAACCTGGCGTAATGCTGGCCACAAAACCCAACAATATGATGTTCATCATCATCATCATCAGGTCCCATATCTTTTGCAGAATGTTACATTTCCCACAGCCCATCTGACAGAATCTGTCTCAAGCCAGATCTCCCACAGAATGTTACACTCACCACAGCCCATCTGACAGAATCTGTCTCAAGCCAGATCTCCCACAGAATGTTACATTTCCCACAGCCCATCTGACAGAATCTGTCTCAAGCCAGATCTCCCACAGAATGTTACATTTCCCACAGCCCATCTGACAGAATCTGTCTCAAGCCAGATCTCCCACAGAATGTTACATTTCCCACAGCCCATCTGACAGAATCTGTCTCAAGCCAGATCTCCCACAGAATGTTACATTTCCCAGATGTACTCTTTTTCTTGTTTCTATTGTCAAAAATGGATTGCATAGTATCTTCTTCATTTTATAAAAAGCTGATTTTGCCTGAGCCATTCTGCATCTCACCTCTTTTGTACATCTTCCGTCTGAGGTTAACAAAGTTCCCAAATATTTAAATTCATTTACCTGTTTTAATATTGTTCCACTTGTCAACTTGGGACTACATATGTACACAATAGTTTCACACTTTACAGAAGTACAATTTTACCATGGGACTACAGATTTACACAATAGTTTCACATTTTACAGATGTACAATTTTACCCAGGGACTACAGAAGTACACAATAGTTTCACATTTTACAGATGTACAATTTTACCCAGGGACTACAGAAGTCAGAGACAGCTGCAATTACAGGAGACAGCAGAACTCTTTATACTGTACAAAAGATGCTGACAAACACCTATACATCCAGTGGAACACCAATTCTAGACAAATCTGGATTAATGCTAACAACAAGCGCAGACATAAAAGCCCGTTGGGCGGAACACTTCAAAGAAATTCTTAACCGTCCACTACCTCACAGTTTAATAGATTTTGAAGCTGAAACACCAGCAGCAGAATTAGATGTAAATTTAGATGACTTCACCTTGAGTGAAATAGAAACCACCTTAAAGCTAATGACCAATAACAAGGCTGCTGGAGAGGATAAGTTAACAGCTGAGATCCTCAAGGCAATTGATAGCCATAATTTAATACATCTCCAAAAAATGTTCAACATCATTTGGAAAACAGAGAAGACGCCTCATAAATGGAAAAAAGGAATCATTGTTAAGATCCCAAAAAAGGGCAATCTTAGAGATTGTAACAATTGGAGAGGCGTGACACTTTTGTCAGTTGCCTCAAAATTATTCTGTAAAATCATCCTAAATAGAATAAAGGATTCAATAGATACAGTAATGCGTGAAGAACAGGCTGGGTTTAGAAAAGGGAGAAGCTGTCTTGACCACATTTTCACTCTACGACTTATATTGGAGGAACACATTGAAAAGCAAAAACCTTTTGTACTTAACTTCATCGACTTCAAAAAAGCATTTGATAGTATTCATAGAGATTCTTTGTGGAAAATTCTGAAGCAATATGGCTTACCATCAAAAATCATAAATATTATCAAAGACATGTATGATGGTTACACATGTGCAGTTCGAACAGAGGAAGGACTGAGCGAATGTTTCCCAATAGAAACTGGGGTTAAACAAGGATGTATTTTATCGCCCTTGTTATTTGGAATTGTTATGGACTTCATAATGAAGAAATGCTGCACTGGTAATAAAGGCATCGAATGGATACAAGGAGACCATTTGGAGGACCTGGACTTTGCTGATGACATAGTTCTCATCAGCAATCAGATAAAAACGATGCAGGAAAACACAAATGAACTATCATCAATAGCCAGCAAAATTGGGCTTGAGGTCAATCATGAAAAGACTAAAGTCATGAAAAGTTTAATTCCAACAAGTGACAAAATATACATGGAAAACAAACCAGTAGAAGAGATCGATCACTTCATCTATCTTGGAAGTCACATTGATCGAGAAGGGGATACGAGCAAAGAAATTAGAATCAGACTGGCTAAAGCAGCAATGTCTTTCAGAAGCCTTGAAAAGTTGTGGAAATCAAAACTCATTAGCACAAACACAAAACTTAGGCTATTCAAATCAAATGTACTATCAACCCTTACGTATGCGTGTGAAAGCTGGAAAACAACAAGAGATATAGAAACAAAGTTGAACGCATTCGAAAATAAATGTCTAAGGAAAATACTTGGTACAGAATGGAACGAATTCAAAACAAACGAGGAAATTAGAGAAATCGCCAATCAACCACTAATATCTTCAGTAATAAAGAAAAGACGATGGTCATACGTTGGACATGTGATGAGAAGAGATAATAATCGAATAGCAAAGCAAGCCCTCATATGGGAAACAACAGGTAAAAGAAAAAGAGGAAGACCCAGGGAGACACTGAGAAGAACATTGATGAGAGAGGCAAGAGCAGCAGGAATCGGCTCCCTCAATGAGATAGAACTGCTTGCACAGAACAGAGACAGATGGCGAGATTTGATAAAATATCTTTAAAAGAAAACTGCTAGAACAAAAATTCATATAGGAGAAGGTGTATCTTGGTCTACGCCCTATGGGCCGGTTACGGCTCGAAAGGTCAATAGATAGATAGATAGACTACAGAAGTACACAATAGTTTCACACTTTACAGATGTACAATTTTACCTTGAGACTACAGATGCACACAATAGTTTCACACTTTACAGATGTACAATTTTACCTTGAGACTACAGATGCACACAATAGTTTCACACTTTACAGATGTACAATTTTACCTTGAGGTCAATATTGAACTTTTTGAGATCATGCTTCAAGATGGAGAGATCTTTCTCATTCTGTGTGACTGTATCCTCCAACTTAAACTTCCTGTGTCTCAGCTCTTCTGCTTCCTTGTTGTACTGCACAAGAGGTGACATTAGGCAAGTATGAGGTGTGCACACAGCAAAAGTTAAAACTCTTAACCCTTATTTGAGATACTTATCTGTGGCCAATGTCTTTATGATATCATTGTAAAAATTACTACAACTTAATTTGTAATATTAGAAGCTCTAAAAAATAGTGTTTTCTTTGGACTTTTTGACACACAGCTGTGTGTTTACACTAGGAGAGACATGGGGGGACTAGGGTTTCCTGTCTCAGGTTGATTTATGACTTGAATTAGACCTCATGGGGCCGGCCGTGTTACAATGTCTATCAGTATGGACACTTTAAGTATGTCAGTATAGGTAAAGGCATCAAGATGGCCTTGTGGCAATATATGTGCCGATTTATGCTTGTACGCATGCATTGTTACATACACATACTTATGTTTACACATCGGTTCGGGGTGCATACACAGAGTTAGACGTGCATAGTTTACACATATCCTGTACCCACCTCCCCATATTTTTAGAACCCTTCCTTTCCGTCTTCTCACCTGACTTCCTGTCTAGAGAGATTTATAATCGGTCCTGTCGTATCAATTCAGTCCATTTGGAGACTGACCCAGCTCAGGAACACAGGGAAGTGACCATTTTTTATTTTTCCTCTCTTTAGTATCTAGCATATTCTATCTATCTATTGACCTTTCGAGCCGTAACCGGCCCATAGGGCGTAGACCAAGATACACCTTCTCCTATATGAATTTTTGTTCTAGCAGTTTTCTTTTAAAGATATTTTATCAAATCTCGCCATCTGTCTCTGTTCTGTGCAAGCAGTTCTATCTCATTGAGGGAGCCGATTCCTGCTGCTCTTGCCTCTCTCATCAATGTTCTTCTCAGTGTCTCCCTGGGTCTTCCTCTTTTTCTTTTACCTGTTGTTTCCCATATGAGGGCTTGCTTTGCTATTCGATTATTATCTCTTCTCATCACATGTCCAACGTATGACCATCGTCTTTTCTTTATTACTGAAGATATTAGTGGTTGATTGGCGATTTCTCTAATTTCCTCGTTTGTTTTGAATTCGTTCCATTCTATACCAAGTATTTTCCTTAGACATTTATTTTCGAATGCGTTCAACTTTGTTTCTATATCTCTTGTTGTTTTCCAGCTTTCACACGCATACGTAAGGGTTGATAGTACATTTGATTTGAATAGCCTAAGTTTTGTGTTTGTGCTAATGAGTTTTGATTTCCACAACTTTTCAAGGCTTCTGAAAGACATTGCTGCTTTAGCCAGTCTGATTCTAATTTCTTTGCTCGTATCCCCTTCTCGATCAATGTGACTTCCAAGATAGATAAAGTGATCGATCTCTTCTACTGGTTTGTTTTCCATGTATATTTTGTCACTTGTTGGAATTAAACTTTTCATGACTTTAGTCTTTTCATGATTGACCTCAAGCCCAATTTTGCTAGCTATTGATGATAGTTCATTTGTGTTTTCCTGCATCGTTTTTATCTGACTGCTGATGAGAACTATGTCATCAGCAAAGTCGAGGTCCTCCAAATGGTCTCCTTGTATCCATTCGATGCCTTTATTACCAGTGCAGCATTTCTTCATTATGAAGTCCATAACAATTCCAAATAACAAGGGCGATAAAATACATCCTTGTTTAACCCCAGTTTCTATTGGGAAACATTCGCTCAGTCCTTCCTCTGTTCGAACTGCACATGTGTAACCATCATACATGTCTTTGATAATATTTATGACTTTTGATGGTAAGCCATATTGCTTCAGAATTTTCCACAAAGAATCTCTATGAATACTATCAAATGCTTTTTTGAAGTCGATGAAGTTAAGTACAAAAGGTTTTTGCTTTTCAATGTGTTCCTCCAATATAAGTCGTAGAGTGAAAATGTGGTCAAGACAGCTTCTCCCTTTTCTAAACCCAGCCTGTTCTTCACGCATTACTGTATCTATTGAATCCTTTATTCTATTTAGGATGATTTTACAAATAACTTTGAGGCAACTGACAAAAGTGTCACGCCTCTCCAGTTGTTACAATCTCTAAGATTGCCCTTTTTTGGGATCTTAACAATGATTCCTTTTTTCCATTTATGAGGCGTCTTCTCTGTTTTCCAAATGATGTTGAACATTTTTTGGAGATGTATTAAATTATGGCTATCAATTGCCTTGAGGATCTCAGCTGTTAACTTATCCTCTCCAGCAGCCTTGTTATTGGTCATTAGCTTTAAGGTGGTTTCTATTTCACTCAAGGTGAAGTCATCTAAATTTACATCTAATTCTGCTGCTGGTGTTTCAGCTTCAAAATCTATTAAACTGTGAGGTAGTGGACGGTTAAGAATTTCTTTGAAGTGTTCCGCCCAACGGGCTTTTATGTCTGCGCTTGTTGTTAGCATTAATCCAGATTTGTCTAGAATTGGTGTTCCACTGGATGTATAGGTGTTTGTCAGCATCTTTTGTACAGTATAAAGAGTTCTGCTGTCTCCTGTAATTGCAGCTGTCTCTGCTTTCTCTGCCAAGTTGTCTGTATAAGCTCTTGTATCTCTTCTTGCCGAACTTTTCACTTTGTTGTCTAATTCTTTGTATGTTGCTTTTGCCAGAACCTTTCCAAGATCTGTCTTTACATTAGTCATGGCTCTCTTCGCTTCTCTTCTTTCTTTGATGTATTTCCATGTGGTGTCTGAGATCCAAGCTCGTTTTTCCATTTTCTTCAGTCCAGCACTTGCTTCTGCTGCTGTCATTAGTATTTTGCTCTGTGAGTCCCACATTTCATTGATATCTAAGTCTATTTCACCAAGTGCTGGATAACAATTACTTAGCTCTATGTTAAACTTTTCCTTTATGGCTTCATCTTTCAGTTTATGACTATCAATTTTATGTGTAATTGACCTCTTCTGTTGGTTTCTAAATTTTAATCTTATTTTCCCAATGCACAGGTTGTGGTCACTATTAACATCAGCACCTCTGTATGCTCTTACATCTATTAATGATGATCTGAATTGTTGTTTAATACATAGGTGGTCAATTTGATTTGATGTTCTATCATCAGGAGATATCCATGTTGTTTTGTGGATATTTTTGTGTGGAAATAATGTCCCACCTATAACTAAATTTTCTATTAAACATAATTCTATTAATCTTTCTCCATTCTGACTTGTTGTATTACAGCCTTCTCTCCCCATCACATGTTCCACTCCTGCGTTATCTTGTCCTACTTTGGCGTTGAAGTCTCCCATTACAATTAAAAGATCGTGTTTTGGTATTTTGTTTATAAGTTGTTGCAGTTGGTTATAAAAATCATCCTTAACTTCATCATCAGCTTCGTTAGTAGGCGCATAACATTGAATAATTGAAAGTCTTCCATTTCTAGCATATTATCGCCATGTAATTAGATTTGTTAATATATCGTTATATATAATTTTTGTGTTTGTTGTTCGTCCAGATGAAGGCCTACTTGGCCGAAACGTCGACTTTTGTTTCGTCCATTACCACGTAAAGCTGTCACCATACCACTTTTTTTCTTCCTTTTTCTTTTAGTATCGCAGTACGTCAGTATATATGGCTACCTCATAGCGTTATTTGCTATGTTTTTTAGTTACAATGGGTTGTTTTGATGTCAGCTGACAAACGAGGATATTTCTCTGGTCACATGCAAATATTTTTCGCATCATATGAAATCGTGTGTCATGAAATGGAGGGGAAAAAAATGAGAGAGAAAAATCCAACAATACAAACAGATCCAACACCCAGGGGTCACCGGAAGTGGTAACTAGTAAGGTTACATGAAAGGAGAAAATGTTTGAACATGGCAAAATATCAAATTTCAAAGAATTTGTGTCAAAACACATTAAAATGCGGTAATTTTTACAACAGTATCGGAATCTAGGTTTAAGGTAGTAATTATTTTCACCTCAATGTAAACATCATTCAAACATTGTACTCGCTGATTAATACACGTGCTTGGAAACAACTGCAATAAATAAACGGACACAAAAAAAAACACCAATCAGTGAATGATCTCTTTCTCTGCGATCAAGACTCAATCAGAGTAGGATTGCAGACTCTCTTATGAAGTCAGCTGTCTGTTTGAGTGATTCGATTTCCCCATATAGTTTCTCTCTCTCTCTGCGATCAAGGCTCAATCAGAGTAGGATTGCAGACTCTCTTATGAAGTCAGCTGTCTGTTTAAGTGATTCGATTGCCCCATATTGTTTCTCTCTCTCTCTGCGATCAAGGCTCAATCAGAGTAGGATTGCAGACTCTCTTATGAAGTCAGCTGTCTGTTTAAGTGATTCGATTGCCCCATATAGTTTCTCTTCCAGGGAGGTGGGTGTGGACCACATTGCTATTCTTGAATAATAAAGAGTCAATAAAAGAAATTACGTGGTTTTGTTCTCTGTCCACATTTGCCTTTCAACCTTACAGAAAATTAGTGCACTTTGGTTTACTTCGGGAGCCGCGATAGCTCAGTGGTTAGTGAATTGGACTACAAAGGACAAGAGGTAAACTAAACAGGTATACTACAACGAATAAGGGTAGAAAGTATTTCAATGTAGGGTTTCTTAAAGAACAAGGAATTAAAGATCAATTCGCAGTCACAAACAAATACCAAGTCCTCGAACAACTAGAAAATACAATAAATATAGAAGATCATTGGAAACAGGTAAAAGATATATGGAAAGAGACATGCGAAGAAACACTAGGGAAAAGAGAACGCCAGAATAAGGCATGGATGACAGCAGAAACCCTGGACAAAATTAAAGAAAGAAAGAACAAGTAAGCAGACATAAATAAAAGCAAAATGAGAAGTAATAAAGCCAAGACACAGGAAGCTTACACAGAGGTGAACAAAGAAGTGAGAAGATGCATTAAAAGGGATAAGAGGAAATATATAGATGAACTAGCTAAAGAGGCAGAAGAAGCAGCAAATAAAGGGAATATGAAAGAACTGTACAACAGCACAAAGAAATTAAGTGGAAAATACAAACAGATCAATGCCTTTATTAAAGATAAGAAAGGAAATCTGCTTAGTAGTATAAGGGAACAAATGGAGAGATGGAAAGAGCACTTTGAAGAACATTTGAATAGACCCGGCTCAAATAATCTTCCAGATATACTACCAGCAGAAGAAGAGTTACACGTTAACTGTGGGAAAACCAAGCAAAGAAGAAATAATGAAAGCCATCAAGCTATTAAAAAATGGTAAAGCCATATGTTGGACATGTGATGAGGAGAAATAATAACTGAATAACAAAGCAAGCCCTCATGTGGGAAACAACAGGTAAGAGGAAATGAGAGACACTGAGAAGAACTTTGATCAGAGAGGCAAGAGCAGCAGGAATCGGCTCCCTCAATGAGACAGAGTTGCTTGCACAGAGCAGAGACAAATGGAGAGATATGATAAAATATCTTTAGAAGGATTGAAAACTGCTAGAATAAAAAATTAGATAAGAAATAGAGTATCTGGATCTATGCCCTATGGGCCAGCTACGGCTCGAAAGTTCAATAGATAGGTAGATAGATAGATACATTGTACTTTTTGTATGATATTCTTATCAGAAGCCATTATCAAAAGCATTAACTTAACCCTAGATTGCGATTCATATCTGTGGGATGATTACTCTGGCACGGGCGGTTGAGCAATTATGGATTTTAATTCGTTTGCAGTGATACCGGGGCCTTCCATAACCAAAATAACCAAATCTGTGGAACTTACGTTTTCATGATACGTTAGTAAAAATTACAACCATTTAAATCTCATATTTGCGCTCCAAAAATAGTATTTTCTTTGAACTTTTGCTACACAACTGTGTGTTTACCCAAAATGAGGCACGGGGGATTGGACACGGTAATCATTTCCTTGCTTACGGCAGATTTTTAGCTTAAAATCTGACAACATGGCCCCCTGGCTACCAGAGAAGTTACATTTTGTCTATTCACACGGCGGCCATCCAGTGTCAGTTCAGCCTGTATATTCAGCTCCCTCAAAGTGCTGTTCAATGTCTGTCTTGTATCACAAAGGCTCCCTTGATATCTCACTGGCAGACAATGAGATTTCTCCCATCACGAGAGGAAAACAAATTAATTTCTTTAAATTTATAAAACGGCACAGCAGCGTTCCCATGATGCTGTAGTAACTTTTACGCAGAATAGGTTTTCTTTGAAAAGAAAAAATCCAACATCAAAGGAAACAAATCTAACACTTAGGGGGTCACCATAAGCAGTAATCAGGAAGTGGCGTGTGTCTGTTTTTTTATTTCGTTTTTGCCTGCGGCTAACTGTCAAATTTTGGTAGTTTATAGATTGAGGGTGGTAATTTTTATGGCGGAATCATAATCTAAGGTTAAACTGGTACAGAGAATAGAAGAATGGAGAAAGACTTTGAACATCTCATAAAGTTGGAGTTACAGATGTTCTCAAGGAATCAACAGGGCAGCAATCCCTACAGTTTTCCATTAGACATTTTAGCTCTGTTCAACCAGCGGTTCATATCATTTGAAAACACTACACCATTATAGAAGCCATCAATTCTCATATCATCCATGTCTCTAAACTAGTCCAAAGCCTGTTTCTATTCTAGTCCAAAACTCATGTCTTTAAACTAGTCCAAATCTCATGTCTTTAAACTAGTCCAAATCTCATGTCTTTAAACTAGTCAAAGTCTCATGTCTTTAAACTAGTCCAAAACCCATGTCTTTAAACTAGACCAAAACCTATGTCTTTAAACTAGTCCAAAACCCATGTCTCTAAACTAGTCCAAACCCCATGTCTATAAACTAGTCCAAAATCCATGTCCCTAAACTAGTCCAAAATCCATGTCTCTAAACTAGCGCAAAAACCATTTGTTTAAACTAATCCAAAATCCATGTCTCTAAACTAGCGTAAAAACCATTTGTTTAAACTAGCGTAAAACCCATTTGTTTAAACTAGTCCAAAATCCATGTCTCTAAACTAGCATAAAGCCCATTTTAAAAAAAACAAAAAAAAAAACTAGTCCAAAACCCATATCGTTAAACTTGCGCAAAAACCATGTTTTTAAACAAGCGCAAATCTCATGTCTCTAAACTAGTCCACAACCCATGTTGCTAAACTAAGTGTATATTTTTTCTGTTCTTAAATTACATATAATATGATTAATGGGCCAGACAACAAATGAAAACAGAACAACAAAATTTACATTTCTTGTTTTCATATCTATATAAAACATATGTACCTTTTCAAGCTTGCTTTCCATGTTGCCAAATTCTTTGGGATCAACATCTGATACGATGGAGGAGCCCATTTTCCCCCTGCAGACGCTGTTACCCCCACCACTCATAGCACCTGAGAGAGAGAGAGAATAATGCAGCTTATAGCAAATCACTTCAGGGGAGGGAAGAAGTATGTTTACAGCACTCGGGGAAAAAAATTCACAATTGAGTTATTGAGTTATTTGCGGGTCATCATCATTGCACTCCGAACATGTCCATAGGTGCTCAGATCCCCTCCTCAGCAATTCCCTCAGTGTCCAGCGACTGACGACTCCAGTTCTATGTTGGTTGATAAGTCTTCTTACACGGCCACCAAGTTTCTCATTTCTGGCCGTGCCCATCTTAACTCCCATTTCCATCATCCGAAGAAGTGACGTTGATCTGTGTTTGTCGAAGTCCTGTGCTCTTCCAACATCTCGAAGGGCATTGATGATGTCCGCCCGATCCATCGGTTGCCCGTCCTCAACGACAGCGCAGCTAGCCAACCTGTCTCTAAACTAGTCCAAATTCACAAATAATCAACAACAGTTAAAAACAAAGAATAATTGACAGCTCGAAGCAGGATCAAACCCACACTCCTCGACATAGCGCCTTGCTACAAGAAACAAATACTAGAGCACACGGCCAGCCACCTGAGCTACCTAAAAAAGTAGCTATCATTGGCGATGTCTTTCGCGCATGTAAATTCATGACTTATAGCATAGGGTTATGATCAGCTTATACTTGTCTTCTTCTTCTACCTTTTTAGCTCCCAGTGGAGCATAGGTCTTCAACAAACACTTTCCAAGTCGTTCTGTCTTTTGCCATTCTTTTAAGATTATATACTTATACAAACTGTTATTGATAACCGAGAAATGGCAGACATATAGAAGTTATCATATGTTGGAGATAAGCACAGATATCAAATCTAATATGGCCTTTAGCACCTTTACAGATGGTTGGTATCGAGTAATCATGATAAGTTAGTAGTTTGGTAAAAATATTAGTGTCTTTTACTGGTTGTTTTTGCTGAACAGCTTCTCTTGTGGCTGAATCTGCCAATATTGGATAGATAGATCCATCCGCAGAACGAACAAGATATATTCGTCCATTCATTCAAGATGCATGTCTGGCCTCCTTTCTCCTGCGCCTTTTATCTTCTGAATTTGATATCAGCACTGCCTTGAAAGTTGCTGTGACATTTTTTATTTTTGTTCTCCATGTGCTACGATCTGCAGCCACATTTTCCCAGTTTCTTTCACTGATAGAGAATTCACTGAAGGAAGCCTCGCAAACATCCTTAAATCTCAGCACTGGTCTGCCCTTTGGTTTCTTTCCATCCTAAAGTTCACCATTTAATATTTGTTTGGGAATACGAATGTTTGTAATTTTTCTTACATGACCCAGCCACCTTAGTCTATGACTCCTAAGTGTTGCCATGATGGATGGGAAATTGGCTTGTTGTAAGGCATCTAGCTATAAACCCTTATGTATGCGCGTGAAAGCTGGAAAACAACAAGAGATATAGAAACAAAGTTGAACGCATTCAAAAAGAAATGTCTAAGAAAAATACTTGGTATAGTGTGGAATGAATTAAAAACAAACGAGGAAATTAGAGAAATCGCCAACCAACCACTAATATCTTCAGTAATAAAGAAAAGGCGGTTGGCTTACCACGGCAACAGCCGGGGTTCGTAATCCTGGCGAGGACACCTGGGTTTTACTAATTCCCTAAAAATTAGTAGGAGCCGTGATAGCTCAGTGGTTAGTGAACTGGACTACTACGACAAGGGGTAGGGTTCGATCCCAACCGACGGCTCCGGGTTCACCCAGCCTTAAATGGGTACCGGATTTTTTCTGGGAAAGTAAAAGCAGCACGGGCGTAATACTGACCACATTACCCCAAAAAATCATGTGCTGAAGGTCTGTAAAATATAGGGTCACTAACACCATATTTCCCTATACGCCACTTGGCGTGACGGGGGGTACTTTACTTTACTTTTTTAATAAAGAAAAGACGATGGTCATATGTTGGACATGTGATGAGAAGAGATAATAACCGAATATCAAAGCAAGCCCTCATGTGGGAAACAACAGGTAAGAGAAAAAGAGGAAGTCCCAGAGAGACAATGAGAAGAACATTGATGAGAGAGGCAAGAGCAGCAGGAATCGGCTCCCTCAATGAGATAGAACTGCTTGCACAGAACAGAGACAAATGGCGAGAATTGACAAAATATCTTGAAAAGAATTGAAAACTGCTAGAACAAAATTCAAATAAGAGAAGGAGTATCTTGGTCAACGTCCTATGGGCGGATACGGCTCAAAAGGTCAATAGATGGATAGAAGACATCTGGGATATCAAATATAACAAATATTAATATCATGTGGGGCAGCGAGTAAAGTTGCAGAAAACAAACATAAAATGGCAGTGAGCAGCTCTAGACTAACAGAAAAACAAGACAATTTACAACTTTCAGCATAAGGTTTTCCTCAGGTATAGCAAACAAACTAAACACATTAAACACAAAATTCCCAGTCAGAACACAAAACATCACAGCTCTAAAAAAAATTTCAGAAAAGATGGTGGCCAGGATTATTGCAGAATCTGGTTAAAAGATTAATAGACAATAGGGCAGGTAGGATTGTAATGATCTCCCTTGTGCTATATAGTTCCCAGTGTAAATGAATTTATGATGTTTTGGTTGTGATGTTTTCAATGGGCTAATTTATGTGTAAAATAAGAAAATGACTAGCAGCAGTGAAGTATCAAGAACACCTAATGCAAAATATAAAAACAGCAGAAAAGGCTAGAGAATTACGTTCTAGGCATGTTGAATGTGTAGGACTAGCAGTTTTAGTAACACTGATGATGACATTTTAGGATCACATGACATACTTAACTTAATTCCAACAACAAAAATTACGCATATTTTTTTCCTAAAAATATTGGTTATTATTGTTTCCATTATCTTTCATTTTATTTTTCAAGATATTTTCTAGATTATTAAACCATATTTTTTCCCCTTTCATATGGCGGCTGATACGTGTGCCTATGACTTCTAGTAACTAAAATATGACAGATCGAGTGCACGAAGCACTTTCAAAAAAAAAAATTCAGGCAAACAGGGAAAAAAATAGTGGTCTTAAAGCGTCAAGATAATTAGGGATAAATTGCAGAGCTTTAAAGATTCACTTGACTAACAACATCACTAGACTAACAACATCACTTGACTAACAACATCACTAGACTAACACATCACTAGACTAACAACATCACTTGACTAACAACATCACTTGACTAACAACATCACTTGACTAACAACATCACTTGACTAACAACATCACTTGACTAACAACATCACTAGACTAACAACATCACTTGACTAACAACATCACTTGACTAACACATCACTAGACTAACAACATCACTATACAACAACCTCACTTGACCATAGCCTCACTTGACAACAACCTCACTTGACAAACAACCTCACTTGACAAACAACCTCACTTGACAACAGCCTCACTAGACATCAACCTCACTTGACAACAACATCACTTGACAAACAACCTCTGTTGACAACAACCTCACTCGAAAGCAACCTCACTTGACAGCAACCTCTGTTGACAACAACCTCACCTACCCAAACCTCACTTGACAAACAACTTCACTTGACAAACAACCTCACTTGACAACAACATCACTTGACAAACAACCTCTGTTGCCAACAACCTTACCTGCCAAAACCTCACTTGACAAACAAACAACCTCACCTGAGAAACAACCTCACTTGACAAACAACTTCACTTGACATACAACCTCACTTGACAAACAACCTCACTTGACAACAACCTCACCTGACAAACAACCTCACTTGACAAACAACCTCACCTGATACTTCTATCATTTCCCCTTTCAGTGTTACAACTCGGTACCGGGTTTTCCCATAAGCTATCCTCGTGGCTTGGTCAATATCCTTGGCAACCAAAGTGTTCCTCAAGGCAAAGTAGAAGCAGGTTGCCACCTTCTCATCCTTGACACGGACAAGGTCAAACAGACGAGGCACATTCTCTGGTCTGACAGAGTTTGTATAAAAACAATGATAAGTCTAATGTGGGGTTGTTGAACAAGCAGGCTATTACAACCATTAACAGGCATATGAAATATCATTTTCTATGATACACTACTTACACTTGTTTGGAACACACTTTTTAGCTGAAATGACCTAAGCCACGTTGATGCAAATTATACACTTAATATGACACAAATGAGGCCCCTCCTCCGACAAACATTTTGGCGTTTCTAACCTACATTCTGGGGGACATTTGGTCTCGAGGCAAGACGCCGGCCTCGAGACAGAGAGGTTGCGGGTTCAAATCCCGGCTATACCGGTTGGGATTTTTATTTATGTTTTCTCTTCGCGGCAACCACCTCTGGTCTCAGCAGCGAGGCCCAGCTTGAAATGTCAGTTACTCATTGACGGAATAAACATGAGTACCTCTGAAGCCGGATTTATCTGCCTGTGTGGCGAAGGACCCCTGTGCACACGGCTACAGGAAAAAATAGATTAACACGCAAAATTCAGTTCCTAGTCTTTAGGAACTTTGCCAGAGGTTAAAGCTGGCGAACGAATAAAAAAAAAAACCTACATTCAGAACTTTTCCGCCACCTTGGTCTATAAAAAAACAATTATTGCTTATATAAAGCCGCCGACAGTGTCCTGTCTGTTGTTTCAGTTCACCTCATAAATTTGCTAAAATAATAATTGCCGCCTAATGGTCCGGTGTTGATGACTTTCACTTTTACCAACGCCACGAGCACAAATAATATGTTTAAATTTTGAATGCATATTTAACAAAATTGAAACGATAAAAACAATGGCTTTCACTTCTATTCACTGAAATGATTAAATTGTACATTTGTATAAACAATCTTTCATTGAGTGCCATCTCCGCATCGAAGGTTAGCTACATGTAGCGCCATAGGCTGATTTATCCATCTTTTGATGTTACTCATCCATGTTATTCTTGGTCTGCCTCTGCCTCTTTTACATTGTATTTTCCCTTCCAAAATTACTTTTAGTAGGCTGTTGTGTCTTTTAATGTGCCCCAAAAATCTCATTTGTCTTGTGTGGATTGTGTTTAGTAGTTCTATTTTCATCTTTAGTTGTTTTAAGACTTCATCGTTTGATTTCTTTTCTTTCACCCAATTTCACCTATTCTTCTATAGACCCACATAATCAATCATAGATTCAAAATGTTAATGTTTAGAGATAAAATTTTGTGAATTAATCAAATCGTAACCTATTATTAATATCACGTTTTAACACCGACGCAGTGAGCACAATAATGTTAATATGAGAGATTAAATGTCGTGAATTAAGCAGATCATAATATAAAATATATAGTCTGGTGTAATTTTTCCAGTAGCAGTGGGCTAGACAAACATTCCGGCCAGACTTTGCGAAAGGGAATTCCATATTTGACGTCAGGACTGCATAAAACTAAGGTAAATGTTTTAAAGAGCTAATGTTCAGATGTGCACTGGGCTGCACGCAATACAGTGAGGTGAGACCTACTTATTTTAATCACACCTAATATTTGAGTACTGTGGAGATTACCTTCAACATCAATATTTACATTTCTACAAATTCTGAGTAGGTAGAAAGTTGAGACTGTCTTCATTATCGATATGTATGGCATTTATGTAATGGGCGGTAGCAAAAGTCGACCAAAATAACAAGTTACAACTTTTAACTAAAAGTACTTCTCATCTATAAGAGTTCCGGTGCCAAGATGGTGGGAAAACAGTTTGTCAGGATTTGGTTTGGAGGCTGATCAATTTCAGCTGTCTATTGTAGATTTAAATATTTGGGAACATTGTTACCTCAGATGGTAGCTGTACAAAAGAGGTGAGATGCGGAATAGCTCAGTCAAAAGCAGCTTACCAAAAAATGAGGAAGATACTGTGCAATCTATTTTTGACAATAGAAACATGAAAAAGAGTACTTAAATGTTATGTAGAGCCAGTCTTAACATATGGATGTGAATGATGGACAATAGGACAACAGACAAGAAAATCACTGGAGGCTGTACAAATGTGGTTTTACAGAAGAATGTTGAGAATACCATGGACAGCTAAGAAGAGTAATGAAAATGTTCTGAAAGAGGCCAAAGCAAAAAGAGAGCTAATTTCCAATATTAGGAAGAAACAATCATCATTTTTTGGCCATGTAATGAGAAGTGAACAGCTGGAATATATTGTAACAACTGGGAAAATTGAGGGACGAAGAGATAGAGGGGGAGCAAAGAGAAAAGATACCAGACAGCTTAAGAGAATGGCTTGGCAAAAGGTCAACAACAGAAATGATAAATAACTGTCGTGATCGAAAGTTGTGGAGAGAAATGATCACCTTCACCAGCAGGCTGGGGGGGGGGGGGGGGGGGGGGGGGGGGGGGGGGAACGACGACACATTTTTTAAAAGTTGGTGACTTTTGTTTTTCATTATAAGAGATCATATCTCATGGAATCAAAATTTTGAAGAATTAGTGTTTTGATGCTGTAATTTCTACAATGGTATCGTAATCTAGAGTTCAGCTGGAAGAAGAAAAAAGATACCATAATCATATACACAATTTATACTCAAATTTATTCAATACTTACGTTACATCCTCTTTTTTGTCTCCTCCCTCCATACCTCCATCTTTTCCAGAAGAATAAAATGACCTAGACCGATATTATTCTTTTTCAAGAACTCAATGCACTTCTTGCCGGTATCAATTGTATCCACTACAATATGGTCCAAACTCCCACATGCCGTGGAAATGGCTACATCGTACTGACTATCAATAGCTCCAAGGTCACCCTAGATGGTATAATAAAAGTGTGATGTCATTTTTTTAAAATGTCCATGAAAGATGAGGATAATTTTATATGGTTAAAGAAATATTAAATAAGCAATATTTAATCCGGTTTTCCAAAATGGAGAATTATTTTCTCCGGCTTGGTATAGAACCTTGATCAGAGGTTTAACAAGCCGCTATCGTAAAAACGATGTTGTTAATGAAACGTAGGTGTATCTTGGTCTACGCCCTATGGGCTTACGGCTCGAAAGGTCAATAGATAGATAGATAGAATATTTAATCAAAATGTCATCTCAATCATTCCACATGTGCTACCAATGCCAAACATGGGCACTAATGTTCAGACACAAAAGAAAACTTGTTACCACAGAGGTGCGGTGTCCGAGAAAAGCGATTGGAGTAACTAGGAAAGACAGAATCAGAAATTACATTATAAGAGAAAGAGTAGGCATTGAGCCAATCATAAGCTACATACAGAAACAACAAATAAACTGGCTTGCCCATCTAGAAAGAATGCCGTATGATTCCTTACCATACAAAGTATATATTAAAAGAGGAGAACAGAAGGTAGGCCCACAGTAAGATGGACAGACAGCATCAAAGAAACGCTACAGCAACATCAATTGAAAATGACTGAGACTGCCAAAAGGATAAGACCCAGAACTATGTATCCCCACTGACACCCGAATGGGTACAAGAGGAAATGAAGAAAGAAAAAGAAATAAGAAAGTAGGTCAGGAGATGTTAGATAAATATAAGACCAAAGCAAAAAAATGTAAATTTGTATAAACTGAAGAAATGACACTTTTGCAACAGATATAAGGGGAGGTTAACACCAAGAGCAAAAAGGAGTTAACAGAAGTCAACAAAAAGTGCAAACAAATATACTAATCTAGATATAGATGTAACAACGATATTCCAACAAAAAGTGCAAACAAATATACTAATCTAGACATAGATGTAACAACGATATTCCAACAAAAAGTGCAAACAAATATACTAATCTAGACATAGATGTAACAACGATATTCCAACAAAAAGTGCAAACAAATATACTAATCTAGACATAGATGTAACAACAATATTCCAACAAAAAAGTGCAAACAAATATACTAATCTAGACATAGATGTAACAACGATATTCCAACAAAAAGTGCAAACAAATATACTAATCTAGACATAGATGTAACAACGATATTCCAACAAAAGTGCAAACAAATATACTAATCTAGACATAGATGTAACAACAATATTCCAACAAAAAACACAAGGTTGGTTAGTTCCAGCCAACACAAATAACTTATGCTCATTTAATGTTCTTTCAATGGCAGACGATAAAGAGTAGTTGACAAGAAAAAAGAAGAAAAAGATTTGGCTTCAACTAAAAGTCATGAATTTACAGAACATAAGATTTGATTCATAATAAACAACATTGCTGTTGTCACTAGAAACATAAGATTTAATCTATTTCAATAAATAATCTCGCAGCTGTCACTAGAAAACATAGATTTGATTATTTTCAATGAATAATCTCGCAGCTGTCACTAGAAAACATAGATTTGATTTATTTCAATAAATAATCTCACTGCTGTCACAAGAAAACATAGATTTGATTTATTTCAATAAATAATCTCGCTGCTGTCACTAGAAAACATAGATTTGATTTATTTCAATAAATAATCTCGCTGCTGTCACTAGAAAACATAGATTTGATTATTTCAATAAATAATCTCGCTGCTGTCACAAGAAAACATAGATTTGATTATTTCAATAAATACTCGCTGCTGTCACTAGAAAACATAGATTTGATTTATTTCAATAAATAATCTCGCTGCTGTCACTAGAAAACATAGATTTGATTTATTTCAATAAATAATCTCGCTGCTGTCACTAGAAACATAGATTTGATTTATTTCAATAATAATCTTGCTGCTGTCACTAGAAAATGTAGATTTGATTTATTTCAATAAATATTCTTGCTGCTGTAACTAGAAAACGTAGATTTGATTTATTTCAATAAATAATCTTGCTGCTGTCACTAGAAAATGTAGATTTGATTTTTCAATAAATAATCTTGCTGCTGTCACTAGAAAACGTAGATTTGATTTATATAACCAACAATTTAGTTGAGAATTTTGTCAGCTGCTAGGTAGGAAAAAAGAGATGATACCAGGCACTGTGATAGAGATTGTGGAAGGACACGATCACCTACGCAAACTGGTATGGCACATGATGATTTAAAAAAAAAATTGAAACAAAATAAAAATAAATCATAAACTAACCAGACGGCCATAGATCCCAGGAAGAGCCCCTTTCTTCTTCTCAGCCATTAGAGAGTCCAAGACTCGATTCTGACTTTTGGTTGCTGCCATCGAGCTTTTGATTTCCTCCACTTTAGCACGCAGTTTATTACGCTGAAGATAAAAATATGACATATTTCATTTACGGTTTTCCTACTATTTTGTTGTTTTAAGAATGTTTATTATGGAACATTAATGGAAAGATAATCATAACCTAAAATATGCTGATGATACTGTTCTACTAGCAGAAAATCCTAAAACCTACAACAATTGCTTAATGTGATAACATAACCAAAAAATATGGACTAGATATGAATATCAAAAAGACTAAAACTATGATCAAAACAAGAAATTCTCAAGACCTACAATTAAATATCACAGTTGACTGGATACAGTCCAGAGCTACAACTACCTGGACATACTATAACCAATGATGGAAAATGTAAATTGAAATAAACAAAAGAATAGGCATGGCAAAAGTGATTTTAATGCCATGAAAATATACTAACATCAAAAACAATATCAGCAGGGCTGAAACTAAGAATAGCAAAATGTTACATCTTCTCAATATTCCTGTATGGTGCAGAAACATGGACATTAGACAAGAAAACATAACAGAAAATTGAAGCCTTTGAAATGTGGATTTATAGAAGAATAGGTAGAATGGATGGAAAGAAAAGATAACAAATGATGAAGTTTTAAAACAACTGAAAATAAAAAGAGAACTACTAAATACAATTAAGACAAGACAAATGAAATTTTTGGGGCATGTTAAAAGACACAACCCTACTAAAAGTAATATTAGAAGGAAAATACAAGATAAAAGGCAGACCAAGACTAACATGGACGAGTAACATCAAAAGATGGACATGTCAATCTATGACAGCCTGCACCATCAAAGCAAGAACAGAGTAGAATGGCGATCCATGGTAGCCAACCTTCGTTGCGGAAAACTCAATGATCATGATGATGAAAGAAATGTTTCCAAAATTTAAAAAAAAAATTGTTTGATTTTCTGTCAATCTCTTTGTTGTTTTCCAGCTTTCACATGCATAGGTACGGGTTGATACTACGTTATATTCTGTTAGGTTTTATTGCTTAGTATTTTTTGTTTCCATATTTTATCTAGGTTTTAAATTCACTTCTGCTTTTGCTATCCTGTTTCTGATCTCTTTTGTGTTTCACCTTCTTGATCTATATAGCACCCATGGTATATATGATCTATATAGCACCCATGGTATATATATAGTGGTCTACTCTTTCTTTGTTTCACTTTCTTGATCTATATAGCTACCATGATATATAGTGGTCTATTTTTTCTTTGTTTCACTTTCTTGATCTATATAGCTACCATGGTATATATATATATATATATATATATATATATATATATATATATATATATATATATATATATATATATATAATATATATATTATATTATAGTGGTCTAATCTTTCTTTGCTTCACCTTCTTGATCTATATAGCTACCATGGTATATATATATATAGTGGTCTACTCTTTCAATGCCTAGCAATTGAGATCATATTGCCCTTTAGAGTATTATTTGTCATTATTTTTGTTTTATCCTGTTTGTTGATTTCAAGTCCTATATTTCTCGCCATGGATGATAAGGTTATCTGTGATATTTTGCATCTTGATACTCTGGAGAACATATCATCTGCAAAATGTAGATTCTAATTCTTGTTGCACAATTTATATCATTATTGCCTTGCAACATTTACTCATTATGTCATCAATGGTAAATTCCAAATAGCAATGGTGATAGGGTTTACATCCCTATTTGACTCCTGTTTCTATCCGAAACCAATCACTCATTTCCTCCTCTGAGCCTACTGCTCAAGTACAACCATCATATATGTCTTTTATAATGGTGAATTTTTGGTATCCCGTATGTTACCGGCCTCATTGTGAGGGACTTAAAGAATAGTGACACTGTGGACCTTCCAGGCATGTCGTAAGAGGCGACTAAGGAGGTTGATCGATGTGCTTGACAAGCTGTCATTGTAAAAAGTATTGTTATGGAAACAGCGCCATAGATTTTAGAAGCAGTGATCTCTGCAATATTGCCATTTTGGCATGCAAGGTTTTCTGTTTTTGAGATTGTAGTTCTGCCCTATGTGCCGTCTTCGGATCGAAAGGACAATAGATAGATAGATAAATAGATGGAATTTTTGTGGTATTCCATCATTTTATAAAATGTCCATACGGACAATCTATGTATGCTGTCAAATGCCTTTTCAAAATCAATGAAATTACAGATTAATGGTTGTTGTTGTTTTTCCTGTATGTCTTCTAGTATTATCCTTAGAGTGAATATTTGGTCGAAACAGGCTTCTCCCGTTTCTGAATCCTGCTTGTTCTCAACTGAATCTACTTAATTTTCAACTGAAACTTCATCAATTCATTGAGTGCTGTCTCCGATTTGAAGGTTACCATGGAGCACCATTCACTCTTTTACTTGCTTTGATGGTGCAGGTTGTCATAGGCTGATTTGTCCATCTTTTGATGTTACTCGTCAATGTTAGTCTTGGTCCGCTTCTTTTACCTTGTATTTTCCATTCTATGATTACTTTTAGTAGGCTGTTGTCTTTTAACATGCCCAAAATAATTGTCTTGTTTGAATTGTGTCTAGTAGTTTTCATTTTTAGCAGTTTTCTTTTCTTTCCATCCAATTCTTCTATAAATCCATATTTCAAGGTTTCAATTCTCTGTTCTGTTTTCTTGTCTAATGTCCATATTTCTGCACCATATAGAATTTTGAGAAGATATAAGATTTTGCTATTCTTAGTTTTAGCCCTGGTGTTATTTGTTTTGATGTTAGTATATTTTTTCATGACATTAAAATTAATTTTTGACATACCTATTCTTTGTTTCATTCACTTTTACATTTTCCATCACTTTTTATAGAATGTCCCAGGTAGTGGTAGTAATGAACTGTCTCCAGGTCTGTTCCTTCA